>JAWNNU010000945.1:0-428588 GCA_035044585.1 Scaptomyza polygonia | reverse complement strand
TAAAAATTAAAGGCAAAAGTTAAAAGCTACGAATTGTGTCTAAAACTAGCTTGTGTTGGTGTAATAGCACTTTAATATGTAAAAGCCTTTCTGTTTGATTTGATTGAAATTCAAGCAATAAAAGTTATTTAAGCACCAACGAACTATGCAAATTCAGCTTGTGATGCAAACTCATGTAACAAATTAAAGGCTTATGAAAATTTTAGAAATGCACCATTTGGCTAAGCTCTCTGGCTGCACTTTACTGATTTATATCAAATTGATTACCAATTAATGTTTATGTTGCGTGTCCGATTAGACAGCTAACAAAATGTGAGTTTGAGCTGAGTGAGTGCCAGGGCTGCCTTCGTTTGCATCTGTCACGCTCGTTAGAGTTTCTTAATTCCCATTAGTCGATATGTTATGGCATCCACGTGACTTCAAACTTCATCTATGTATGGTTCGCACTTATGCCACCTACAGCAGGCCCTCTTGCTCTCTCTCTCTCTCTTCATTCTCTCCTTCTCTCTGGAGTGGCTGCAAGTTGCGAGTTGAAGTTGAAACGGATGCTTATGAGCTTACAACGAGCAAACTTTGCCACTTGCAAAATTGTGTAGATGTGTATTCTTTAAACTAATGCACACACACAGAAGCAACGCAAATACTATATATATGTGGAATACAAATGAAATAGAAAATAATACAAAACAAAGTACGCCAGCTTTTAGTTTTACTTGACAGCTAGCAGGCAAAAATACTTGCATATACTTGCCACAAGAATAAGTACTTCAAGCCAAGATGAGCACAGTTATACTACTTTGAATAAGTGAGACGGGGATTGGTGCCTTAAGTATGTAAAGTAAAAAACAACAAAGTTTTACTTTAAGCTACAATCATTAATAAGTAAGTAAATATGTATATGTATAAATAAATAAGTGTTTGTGGCCAATTTGAAATATATTTTCCCATAGCTCTCACCTTATATATTTTTAACTAAAAGAACTTATTGTATTTGTAGAGCGCTTAGTTATATGTCTGAATAATTTCTCTGCAATATTATTATTATTATTATTATTATTATTGTGCGGCAGGCACATGGTTTTTTTTTTTTTTGTATTTATATGAATGCATGCAAGGATGCATGCTGAGGAAGTGGCTGTTGGATGTTGGCTGTGTGGCAGCCACAGTAGCGGCACTTTTTATAAACTTTTTCATTTTATGGTCGGTGTGCGGTGGCAAACACAAAAGTCGGCAGCCAAAATTCAAATGAATAGTAAATTGATGTAGCGCCAGCAGGCAGTGGGTACACAACGAAGAGGGATGTTTGCGGGAGGCGGTTTGGGTTAGGCTGCTTGGTGCGGAAACAGCTGTTTCCGTTACAGCAACTTTTGACCGACAAAACCCCCACTAAAAACGCGTTGTGCGAAATTGTTATTACATTTTATGCGAATTCAACGAGTTTTTGTGTGTTTTGCCACCAAACAGTCGGTTGAGCGGTTTGTGGGCTCGAGGGATTCAGGAGGGAAGTAACTTTGGCATGCCTTGCATATGAAAGTCGATGAGTCGTCGTTGGGCGGGTGATGTCTTTAAGTCTGGGTAATTTTGTGTCTGTGTCTTTTTAACGCCTCAGGCTTCATGGTTTGTTTACTTCCGGTGCGCCGTTTTCCTAATAAAAGCCGGCAGCACCTAAAAAAAAAGCGCACATATATAAAGTGGGTGCTGTAAAAACCAAAAATGAATATTAAATACCCTTTTAAGGATAATAGCGGGAAAGTAGAATGCCATGGCATAAATGAATAATCTCAGCAAAAATCAATTAAATAAAAATATGTTTTAATTCTTAATAGAAACCTATTTAAATATTTGAAAAATAGTTAAAAATAAACATTAAGTTAAGCTGACATTCAATTTATTTTATACTCTATACCGAAAGTAATGATATTATTTAGTTTGTGCAATGCAACTTTTTCAACACCCTTAAAGCTATAAAGTTACCAAATTTGGTAAGAAAATAGCTACTGGCGTCCCCCAAAAACTGCACTCAAAATTTTAGAGCCACGCCCACTTCCTTTGCCTAACACATTCCTTTGTCGTTCCAGCGCCGGAAGTTCTCTGTTCTGCTTTAATTAAAAACAAACTCAATAAGCATGAGAAGGGAGCGCAGTCGCGATGGTCAAGTGTGCAAAATTAAAGAACAAGTTAAAGACACTGATGCTGCGGCTAATTTCGTATGCGGCACATACAAATCTTTGCAATACTAACCCCAAAAACACAGTATACAACTGGAATTGACTTTGGAGCTGTAACTGGGCTGTGTCTTCTTTTTGCTCGTTTGATTTGCTCCATTAATTTTGTCGCTTTTGGTGGTGGGTCCGTTGGCGATCCATGAACCTAAAGCTTGGGGCGCTCGTTAAACTTCCGTGACAAGCGCTTTGGCGGCTTCGTTTACGTTGTTTGCTTGTTGATTTGTGTGCCGCTTTACTGGGTGATTAGCTCATCCTTCAGAGACAGCAACAAAAGCAGCCACAACATCAATTTACAACACAAAAAAAATCCGTGCAACTTTTCTTTCGGCTTCTGCTCGGCTTAAATGAAGCGCAGCGCTATGCGGGCGGCCGCATTTACAAAATAATTAGAGGCCTGTGCCGCCAATGCCCTTAGGAATAATACGCGCGCGATTTGGAACAGCAGTTGCCCCTTCGCCTGCCTTCTTTGTTCACTTTGCAATTAAAACTTTTTTTTTGGTTTCTGTCTAATCAAAATTCTCGCTGTCATCATTAAGCAAATTCAGCAGCATTATGATACGCGGCGTATGCGTCATATATAAAGAAAGATTGGACATTTTACCTGACAAGTAACAAATTTTGACAAAAAATAGAAAATCTGCAGATAAATTAAAAATTATGTTTGAGAGTCAGTTGAGAATAAAGTTTGTTTTTAAATCTTCACAAATATAATTCAATGTTATAAGCAATTATGTTAATCAAAAAACCAATTAAGTATGCCAAAAATGTATTTATTGCATTTATTCCTATGAGTCTCAAATTGTAGCATAACATTTTACTCAAAGTATGCACCAACATATTTGACAATATTGTATAACTTGTTATTTGAGATTGACTTGAGCACTGTGAGACTTTGTCTTAGCCCAGTTCCAAGAATTATTAGCTACCAGCTTATTAAGTCAGCTGCCCTTTACACGAACCCTTTAAATATGCCTCTATTTATTAGGACTAATGAGCACAATGGTTTAATGTAGGTCAGCAACTTTTGGTACTGCTTAAATTCCTTCTTTGATCAAACTAAATGGCTGACTTAAACAGATGAATAAAATGGTAAACGCAATATTATTAATTTGTATGTTTGTAATTCAAATCAACAATTGTTAAAACTAACTTTCGTAATTATTCAACTAGCATGTTGCTGACTTCATGAACTGTTTGTAAGGATTTTACATAGCTTTACTCTATATGTAAAAACGTTACTTTATAAATTATTTTTAAATGCATTTAATCAAAATGTAAGTTAATTAAAATTTACTTTCTGTTGAAGCCCATGGCATAATAATAATAATAATAAAAAAAAAAGTACAGAAATCCAGTGCTCCAAGCGATTGTATGTATAGTTAGCATATAAATTACTTGGCTATTTATTCAAGCAAAATACAACTTTACAGAGCAAACACAAAAAAAAAAATCGTTCTGGCAATTGTGAAAATTGCTAAAATTAAGTAAATTCGTGCCTAGAGGCGTGACGCTCAGCCCCCAACAACAACAACAACAAGCAGCAATAGCAGCAACCGAGGAAAAAATGTGTTGAACAAAGGCGAAAAATGTTGCACAGCAAAAGGATTATGACACGTGCACGTAGCACACATGCGGCTGTCGGCGTTGCACGTAGCTCGCTGGCGTTTTTTGTTATGAAGGCGTGGCACGATATATTTATGCATGTGCCTGTGTGTATTTGTGTGGGTGTATTTGTGTGTATTAATTTTGTAGCTGCTTGTTGATTCCTTAGCATACTTTTATTGTTGCTGTCTTAAACGTGTTTGTGGCAGTTTGTTTTACAGTTGTTGTTCTTTCATTTGTATCTGCGCTAGTTTTCCTGTTTGTGTGGCTGTGTGTGTGTGTGTGTGTTTGGTGTCCTGTTTTCATTATTAATATGCTGCCCGCTTTTGTTTAAAGCACTTTGCCACTTTTTGTTCTGTCGTTTGTCGTTGTTGTTGTTATTTTTCTTATATTTTTTTTTGTCGTTTTCGTGACACAAATTATTCTTGTTGACACATAAAAATTGTTAACCCTTTTTTTCCATGTCGTCACTGTTGTTGTTGTTGTTTTTGTTGTTGCTGGCAGCATGACAAATGACAATAGATGATAAAATGCGCTTAGTTTGTTTGTGTGTGTGTGTGTGTGTGACAGACATTGATGAATTTTGGGTTAAATTTTGCTGCAATTTACTCAACAGCTGACAGCAAATAAATAATATACAAAAAATATTTGTCCTTCACAGCTGCGCTTAGTTTTATATATTTATATATATATATATATATATATATATATGTAGTCCATGCCACGCCCACTTGGAGTTGTGTGAATTATGCATTTTAATTGCATTTTAATTGTTGTTTGCTGCTTTTGCCCAATAAATTGGTGTTCATTATTTAGTCGCCGCACGTTTTTCGGACGGGCCCGAAAAGTTTTATGTGCTTTTCATTTTTGTATTTGTATTTTTTGTGCGCCGCCTCATTTGGCTAATAGAGTTTTCAGTGGGGCGCTAATGAAGCATAGTTTAGAGTTTGGCAGTAATTAGCCCTGCTGGCGCCTCTTGTGCTCCTTGCCACCCGCGTTGCGGTCATTAAAAATAATGGACGTGGAGTCTGAGTTGCAAGGAGGGGGGCGAAGCGTTTGGCCTGCAGCAAATGACCAACGCCCGGATATATCATTGGACTCAACAAGCCAAACTGGCCAAATAACCAAAAAGCCATGCATATCACAAAAAACAAACAGCATGCCGGAGGCAAAAACAAACGAGAGAGACTCCAACGTTAAATAAAAAAAAAATGAAAAGTCTGTTTTTTTTTTGGCTGCTCGCATGCTGGCAAAACCTGCGGTCACAAAAGAGCTGTAAATTAAAATTTACTCGACATGAAATTGAAGCGAAGCTCCATGCTGCATGCTGCACCTCCAACTGAGCTCTGACCCCGGTTCAGCTCTGCTTGCAACCATTTGCCATTTTCTTTTATACGATTCCTTTTTATATTTGATTCGCTTTTTTTCCATGTTGCATTTGCTTTGCCCATTTCCGGTTTATGGCAGCGAGTACGGAGGGGGGGTGGTGCGGAATATTTTGGGACTGTGGCTGGCTTTTAATGTTGCACTCAAAAAGAGCTGCGCGGCATATTGCGCTGCATATCGAGGAATTCATACTTGGTTGCTGCTTGTTTACTTCGATCAAATACGAATCGAAAATAATCAAAATAAATGATGCACGAAACTGAATAAAATCGCATACGAACATATTTTAAATAAATAGCTTAAGCAATTTATATAATAATTAAGCTTCAGTTTTTTGGTTTTACTTCTTTGTTTTTCGTGCGTTTGGGAGATGTTCCTTAATTTTAAGTGTGAATTTAGTTGCGCCACTGATAGCTGTACTTTCATGAGGGAAATTTACACATATTATTTTATACATATTTAGTTAAATAAAATTTAATTCATTTTACTTTTTGGAATTTTCAAATCAAACGTTTTATGTTTATTTAATTAACTATTGAGTTAAATGAAATCGCAGCTTAAACCCAATTCAATTTAAATCAAACCAATTTAATGGCATTGCATTTAGACATTACTTAATTCATTTATTTGAAATCACATCAATTATTTGAATGCATTTCATAACACAAAATTCAATATTGAATCGAATTAAAATTGTAATTGCATTAAACACACACACACACACACAAGTTAGCACGTGCCCCAAAAAAATGTTTAGCACAAACTCATTAAAAGCCACAGAGTCCATCTATCTCTCTCTCTCTCTTCAAACATTCGCATAGCTCATCTAGAATTCGTGTCAGTCTGGCAACGCCATGGCAATGGCTTTTATATATGTGTGTGTGTGTACTATGTATAGATGTGCATTTCGACTGCCGTTCATTTTGTTGCATTTTTCTCTCATTCTGTTTTTTGCCATTTTGTAGATTCTTTATTTTTTTTGTATGTTTTTTTGGTTGGTTTGTGCTGCGGCTGTTGCCCAGCGGACTCGTATTTTACGTTGTTAAAGTTTTACGCTACGCCCGTTTGTTAGCCAGGGGCAAACAGTCGCGACGAAGGGGAGGTAGTGCACAAAAAGGCAGAACAGATTTGGCCATAGATTAAGCGAGTCCAAATCGGAAAAGAAATGTTTGTTAACCAATGCGACTGCATTTAGTATTTTAATCAATTATCGCATTGCGCTTTCTGTGTCTTATTTTTTTTTTCTTTTAATGCTTTTTAGCCACAAAATTGGCAGCTAAATGGCAATTTGTGCAGCAATTATTCAAAGTCAAAAACCAGAGAGATATGTAGCTGCGAATAAATATTTCGAAAAAACAGTCCAACTGCCACGCCTACTTTATGTTGCTGTGTTTTTTTAAAGAGCGTGTAGAAATAAGTTTTATTTTTTTTTATATATTTTTAAAGCAAATATTTATGTACAACGAACCAGAGTTAGGTGCAGTTTATTTGTCAAAGCGACAGGCAGCTGTCGAGCTATGCTACGCCTCTTTTTCCCGTCCCCACCGACCCACTAGGGCTTAGATGGATTTATCGCGCCCTGGCAAATAAATTATTTAAACCTGCATTTTTTTTTCTCAATCGAGCACAACAGTTAAGCCGCATTTGCAGGCTATTCAAAAAATAGCTACAGCAAAAGTGAGGGTTTTTTTGCTATTTTTGAATACGAAATAAATTATAAAATTAATGAAATAGCAATACAGCTATGCAATAATTTATCTGTTTATAAAAAATTAAATATAAATGTTATTTCAATGTTAAATGAAATGAAATAATCAAGCATTATCAAAAATATTATTGAAAATAGCAAGGGAAAAATAAAGTGCAAATGCTGTTTTGGTATTAATGCATATTAGAAATACTTCATTACACATTACACTTGACAATCGTTAATGGATAAAACGACCACTCGATTTAAGTAGAAATTTTCACATTAAAAGATTATTACATTTTCAAACTCGTATACAAATCCATTTTGACATAGTGAACACATCTAAACTAACCTTATTTACCATATCTAGAGACGACTGTAGATAATACATCTCTCCTATATCCGCTTAATTGTCTGCCGTTGAAGTGTTTTGTTACGAATTGTAGTTGGCTTAAACAGCAGCGAAAACATAATGATTGTCGCCATACAAACATAGATAACTTGTTTTGGGTTAATTGCTTCGATGTTTTGTTTTGTTTTGTTGTTGTTTCGGATGCACGGACATGTTGCGGATTATTGACTTACTGATTTCCCCAGTCAATAATAATAGCTGGTACGTACATGTGTTGTATATTTAATGGAGCAACGCTTCAACCGAAAAAGTGAATGATTCCAATTGTCCAGTTTATCTATTATGATAAAAAATAATAATATTTAAATGTAAATATTAAATAGTGAGAAACTTTTCTAGTTATTTACATGCATATAGTACATATAGTAAAGTCGCAAGTGTTTTACGATCTTGGCTGTTGATTTTATTTCGATTTCAACATACAGTTTTCATTAAAATGCATTAATTTTACAAAATATATAAAAGAACTTGATGCCGTTCAGTTGGTTACATAATAATCCTTTGATAGTTAGGATAATTTCTTATCGGTAAGTTTACATGATTTGCAACGATCTGGCGTCGACTTGATTTCTAGCATATAAAAGATTTAACATTGGTTAACATTATTTGCAACGAACTGGCGTTGACTTTAGAATGCATTCATTTAAAAAAAATTTTATAACTTTAAATTTACTCCCCGTCCGAGCGCACATGCTTCTATATAACTTGTTATATATTTAGGTATATACATGCATATATGTAATAAATACATATGTGTATAATATTTGTGGCAGCCTCTGAACATTAATTTATTCAGAATAGCTGCAGTGCGGCTCCTCATCCTCCTCCTCCTCCTTCTTTGGGGATAACGGCTCCATTTTCACTTTGATATCAATTGATTCCGTCTCAGTGTACTGCTCCAGCAGTGGTGAGGGGGATGGTGATATATAGTATGGATTTGATGTGTATTCGTCGTACAAATCATCGTGCGCGTAAAGCCACCCAGTGCCTACTTCGCCAATTTGTCCCACATATTCGCTTTCATCCGTATCGCTTTCGTAGATATCCTCCTCTCTGCCCAGATCGATGAGAATGCAGCGCAGTTGGCGCAGTTCTTCGTTGGCACACGACACCTTGCGTTCCAAAATCTTCATTTGCTCTTGCGGTATGAGGGGGCAGCCGATGGCGTGCAGAATTTCCATCAACGGATCAACAGGTAGCGGATCGGCTAATATCAAGTTTTCGAGCACATCGAGCAGACTCTTCATTACGTTATGCATGTTTAGGTAGTTCGAATATTCTTCCTCTTTGGCCTCCATTATTGTTATTTTAAGTTTTGAGTGCAATATATTGTGCTATGCGTGCAGTAAAACTTCTAGGAACTGACATGATCACATGATCGCGAAATAACTGTATATCTTGTCGAGTAAGGTGGCGCACCTAGCGTTTGTTTCTAGTACTGATACAATTGGTTGCGACAACGGCTAAGAAAACAGTGCTGTAAAGTTCAAAATGAGCAGCTGAGCTGGCTCGCGCACTAGCTCATATCCATACTTGCTCGATAAGTAATAAACTTAGTTTGTTAGAATGTTGGTGGAAAACTCATTAGGCGCAGCAATCTATTTAAAAGTTAACATCAACAAATAATGTTTTGATAAATCCCGTATTTGTCATATTAATGGTCAACAAATAATTAAGAACTAGTTTTAAAAATCGAACTTAAGTGTAACAATATATTTATCGATAAATAAGTGGTGTGCGTTTCTAGTTGCGAAATCTTCAATATATATAAATAACGCGGATCAAAACATTCGTGGAATACATAAAATTTACAGTTAAAAGAAAACCGAAACACATAATACAATATGTCATTCTCGTTCGGCCCACCCACAACAAACAACGCAATGGGAGCAGTCGGCGGTGCACCAGGACAAGGCAACTTCAGTTTTGGCGCGCGACCCGCTACAAGCGCCCCGCCGCCTGCGTTTGGTGCGGCAACACAAACATCGAGTCTGGCTGGAGCAGCGGGCGCTGTTATGGGTGCAGCGGCACCAAACTTTAGTTTCGGACCCACACCTGTCAGTGCTGCACAAACACTCAGCTTCGGCTCGCCGGCGGCAACGAGCGGTACGGGTATGTCGCTTCCTGCTTTCGGAGCATCTACAGCAGCACCTGCCTTTGGAGCGCCTTCAGCAGCATCTGCCTTTGGTCCACCCGGATCTGCACCAGCATTCGGTGCTTCTACAGTAGCACCCGGCTTTGGTGCACAAAGTATGACGCCTGCTTTTGGCGCCGGTGCAGCGACATCAGCATTTGGACCGGCAACAACAGTACCAGCTTTTGGAGCAACTACAGCGACGTCCGCTTTTGGTCCAGCCGGATCTGCACCAAATTTTGGTGCTGCCACTGCCGCACCCGCTTTTGGAGCACAAAATACGACATCTAATTTTGCCGCTGCTATGCCAAGTTTTGGTGCATCGATGGCACCTGCGCCCGCTTTTGGAGCTGCCGGATCTGCACCCGCTTTCGCAGCACCCGGATCTGCACCCGCTTTCGGTGCGCACGGAGCAACACCCGCTTTTGGTACAGCCACTGCAACCGTGGCACCCACATTTAGCTTCTCCACGCCCGTATCAAGCGCACCAACAACAGCGCCACCTGCTTTCGGCTCCACAGCAATGCCTGGAACATTGGGCGCTGGAGTTGGCGCCTTCGCCTTTAACAAGCCACAGGCTTCAACAGCCGCTAGCCTAAACTTCAACACGACAACGACGACAGCAGCTGCACAGCCTTTCAATGCTGGTCTTCGTCTGGGCGGAAACATGTCTCTGGGGACGAGTGCAGTAGGCAGCGGTGCCACCGGTGGCATCTTTGGGAAGCCAATTACAATGGGCGCACCAGCAGCTTCAGCACCACCAGTGTTTGTTGGTCTGGGTGGCATCGACGTAGGCGGCACGCAGCCAAAGCTTGGTGACAACAAGCAGGATGGCGTTAAGGTGAGTGCAAAAAATTAATAATTCCTGGACGGATTCAAACATAACGATTGTTTTTTTTTTTTTGCAGATTAAGGAAACTCAAGTACCGGATGAGATAGTCAAAACCGTGGATGCACTGAAAAGCTATATTAAGCAGCAAAAGACAATTTCCTCGGACATTGGGCGCACCTCAACGTCTAAGCTAAGCAATGTTAGCCATGAGATAATCACACTACGCTGGACGCTTCAGAATATGGCCAACTCGGTGGATGCCAACAATCGGCACATTAAACAGCTGCGCAGTGAAACAGCCAAAGCCATTCAATCGCTGGAGATGGTGCAACGCACACAGGACACGCCGGCAGGACTGCAATTTGAGAACACAGCGCCATTCCAATACTTTCAGTGCCTGGTGGCCAGATACGCGGAGGATCTGATTGGGTTCCAGCAGCAAATTAAGCTAACGGAAAGTCACATGCATGCGCTGGCCAATCCCCAGAGCATATCGCCAAAAGATCTTAAGCGCGGCTTTCATCTTATTAACGAATCTTTTGTCTCGCTGGCTGGACGCCTGCATGATCTGCACGAGCGCGTCGAGGATCAAAAGGAGAAATATTTAAATCTACGTCGCTTTCGACTGCGCGACGCGACCAATGTTTTCGCCAAAATCGAGAATCCATCAGTGCAGCTGGTTGAGCCACAACGTATCAGCAGCGGACCGACACCCTTTTCCACCATCTCGGCAATGAGCACGCTCAACAAGAGCTATGCTGCAGCCTCGGCGGCCGCAGCCAGCAATGCATCTGCACCCAAATGATACGTCAGCTGGTAAACCAGTGGGCTAAGTTAATAGTTGTTAAATTGTAAACTGAGATGAATAAATAAAGTTATTATACAAGACACCACTAAATTGTCCATCCCACATAATGCATCATAATCAACTACTTTTGTATATGTTGAATAGAATATATGAATATATTTCAACAATAAGCAGTTGCCATTTATTTCTTGACCACCTGAATAACATCCTCATCGGCCATAACATGGGCAATGCCGACACGCTGTGGCGAGTACTTTGTTGAGGTGCCCCAGACCAGCGCGTATTTGAATTGTGCGGCAAGCGTGCGATGAATCGCATGGCACACATGCTCCACACTGACGCCCTGTGGAAAAAACCGTAGTTTGAAATTCGAACATAAAAAATAAATTGTGCATTACTCGCCTTTCTCAAAATCAAACCATCATCGAAATCTGGCGGTGCACCAGGTTTTTTGGTGTACACTCGTATAAGCTGTAGGGACTCCCAGAGCGCCTCCAGCATGTAGTCCAGATTGAGTTTCATGTTGCAGCTGACAACAATGGAGTTAGGTTCTCGCGCCAGACGATCCACCTCCTCAATGGAGATCTGATCAATCTTATTATAAACATACAAACAAGGCAGATAGACACGGTTGGCAGTCACGACGTCAATAAACTCATCCTCTGTGCAGTCCTCGCGAAACAACACCTCTGCATTAAAGATTTTAAACGAATGCAGAATCAATTGCACCATTTTCTCGCTGCACCTCGTGAGGGTGCAAGTGGAATTAAAGCTGAGGCCGCCACCTTTTTTCTGTTTGAAGTATATATTGGGTTTGCGTTTGTTCAGTCGTATGCCCACAGATTCCAATTCCCGCTCCAGCAGTTCACGATGCACATTCGGCTTGGTTGCGTCCAACATCATAAGCACCAAATCCGCAGTGCGTGCCACAGCAATGACCTGTCGACCACGTCCCTTGCCCTGGGCGGCTCCTTCAATAATACCCGGCAAATCGAGAAGCTGTATATTGGCTCCTTGGTACTCAATAACACCGGGTATGCACGTCAGCGTGGTGAATTCATAGTTGGCTGCAACAACAGGATATCAATTTAACAAAATGCTTTGATTTATTTTAGCTGACAACTCACCCGCCTCCGATTCGGTTTTGGTTAATGTGGACAACATTGTAGACTTGCCCACACTGGGAAATCCAATGAGTGCAACACGCGCATCTCCGCTTTTAAGCACATCGAAACCTTCGCCCTTTTCACCCTTTTTCGTCGGCTCAAGCAGCTGCGAGCGGTATTTTGCTAGCTTAGCTTTTAGAAGGCCCAAATGGTACTCAGTGGCTGCAATTAAAATAACAAGTGAATTCTAACCCTAAATTCCGATACTTTGGCAGCGCCATTGCCAGCAGTGCGAATTCTGACTCCACACTGTCTGCGCCGGTTTTCTTTGTAGTTGCATAGCTTACCTTTATTTTTTTGTGTGCGCGCAATTTCACGCTCAATCTCCGCAATCTTTTCTAGAATGCCCATGCTTATGTTTTATTGTGTGTTGGGCGTAGCATTAAGTTAATAACAATATTTAGTCAAATGAATCTAGGCAATTTGCGGCTTGTTGTTGTTGAGGTGCTGAGCGAGGGATGCACAGCAATATCGATAGTGCTTATCGATATTTAAAGTAAACAAAACAACATTGCAAAGCTGCAAATAATAGCAACGAATAATATATAAATCTAAATAAAATGCATCAAACTGAGTTATTTCAACCATCAACTAAAAATATATTTGTAATATGAATATTTTGGTCTATCATTCTTGATGATTGCGGTATGGTAGTTCTGCGTCTATACGTCCACTTTGTATAGCGTTGCTGTCTTTCGCTTATCGTATTTGAATCTTGATTTATTTGCGCAAACGAGTAAAAATCGAATGCTAAGTTTAAATTGTTAATTTTAATTTAAAAACCATAAAATATACACAAATACACATGTAAACACTATTACAATTACAAGAAACAGCCACACACATAAATGACAATCGATTAATTACAATAGTTTGAGTAGAGAAAGATTTATAGGATAGACTTAGATTTTTAGTTGGCATAAAAGCCATTGCCATCATTGCCCATAAACTCAGTCCAACGTTGTGCCTCAATCGGATCCAGCTCGGAGCACACCTCATCTGGCTTTAAAGAGCGGCATGTGCACGTTATTCCAACCCTCGTTACAATCAACTGAGACTCGTACTTGGGCAAGGCGGGATCTGTCTCAACAAGACGCTCGCTCAGGCACTGTTTGAGGAATTGCTTACGCAGCACGCGCAAGTTGTCGGCGGTGTAACCTGCAAGTGAGGTTAAGACATCAATATAGAGACAATAATCGACTAATTTCATTTACTTTTATAGGCGCTAGTTTTTTCCTCGACGCAGTTGATATCCTGCGGCGAGAACAACGGTGGAAACGCCTCCGATTCACGTATGTTGAGCACAAAGGCAAAGTCAAGTGAGGAACTGGCATTGCCCAGAGACTTAAGCAGCACGCCCGTTGACGAAATAGATGCTAAATACCAATCCTCTGGCTGGGCATCCTCTGCCATCACAGTCGCATCTCCGCCAGCATTATTGCTGTTTATGGTGGAAGTACTGCCACTGCCGATGGCGTTGTCGATAGCAGCCCGACGCTTGCGTCTGCGATACCGCGACTGTCCACTGGAACTGGTGACTGCTGCCGCAGCAGCTGCTGCTGCATCCGCAGCCTGCTCATTTGCCTCATTGTCCAGCTCCAAATCCCAAAGACTGAGTGGAGACTGGGCGGACAGTGGTTGACCTGTGGTGCTGGTAGTGCTGCTAGTTGTAGATTCTAGTGTGCCACTGCGCACATCCCGATTACTGCCGCTGGGATACTTACTTCGCAAGTGGATGGGACGTTCGTTTTGATCTGGAAGCTGCTGTGGCAACTCATCATTGTACACCAGCTCGTATTCCTCCGGCAGACGTATGGTATTGGTATTCTCAGCTGGCAGCGGATCATAGTCCTTCTATATAAATATGAAGGTATAAGATATAATTGGAAAATACTTTTGGGTAACTCACAAATTCTTTGTAGGGCTCCTTGAAGGAGCCACCGCCAAAGCTTGGCAAATCATTGTCCGCATCATCATCAGGCAGCATATCTGCTGGCAACGGATGCTTGCGATGCTTTGAGTGATTTACTGGCCCAGTAAGTTGCTCCTCCACTGCATCCACTGCTGCTGCCTGCCTGAGCAGCTGCTCCCGATTGGCCAGCAGTTTCTTGAGCAGCTTGGGATGTTTTATCGGCGACTTTTTGCCAGCTGGAGCGGGTCGCTGTGTGCGATTCAATTGTACCTCAATGTCATCCGTGCTAAAGAGCACAGCACCCGGTGGCTCAATGTGCCTGGCAATGGCATATAGCTTAAGCACCGTGGATTCATTATAACGGAGGCGGCAGGTGTCAGCACGTGCCTGCAAAATAATATCGCTGTCCGGCACAAACTCATAGGCATCCCGCGCGTTCGGCTTGTTGCGGCACTGCAATTGCCAGTGGAGGAAAAAGTCGCCACCAAAGCTTTGCGAGATGGAAACACCACCGAGAAGACTACTCGCTCCACCTGCATCAGTCATCATGGCATTGAGCAGTGGCTGCCCATTGCGTCCGTCCAGAATCGTTGTCTGCGAATAATAGTAAACGGGAAAGCCCGGTCCCGTGTTATATTTGACCATGAAATCGGTGACATTGTCACGATTAAAGTGTCCTGGCACAATGGCGCTGACACACTCGCTGGCCGGGAATGTATAGTTCCACAGCAAGCTGTAGTTGTGTCCATTAAATGCAAAAACAGTGCTATTAAATGCAGCCACGACCACATCCGAGATGCCATCACCGTTTATATCGCTAAGCACTGCGGGCACCATCAAACCCGATCCAACCTGCTGATGCAGCGGAGTGAAATGTTTCTCACTGGTGTGTGCCATCATTGAAAGTAAACGCAGACTATAAATGCCACCAGGTGTATTCTGGCCACCAGTCAACATCAGCAACAGCTCTGTGCCATCGGCTCTTGTCAACAGCTGGATGGGCACAAACATTTCCTCGCGATGCGGCGTGGGAATGCTGCGCAGCACTTTGCCTGTCTTGCCAGAGATAAGTTTAATGTGTCCAGCCTTGGATTCTTCGCGCTCCTCAAGATGTGCAGCTATCAGTTCGGGCACCTCATCCCCATCTAAATCGCGCAGCACATTAATCGTATAGAGATCCATTACAATGGGTGAGTTTGTTTCTATTTCTAGCTCGTGAAAGGTCCAAATGACCTGACCAGTGCGTCCACTGATGGCAAAGATCATCTGCAGAAAGTAAATAAATAATGTAATCAACTCTTGAACATAAAATTAGAACATTGTGGAAATCAATACAATAATTTTCTAATTCTCCAGACATACCCCCAATCTTCCGGCTGCCAAACAGTCAACGCCACCATCACGATCAATGTCCGCATTGCAGTGCAGGGAGAATACATTGGCAACACTCCACGTTTGCCACAGAATGGCACCATCGCGTCCGTTGAGTGCAACAACGCCACCCTCGCAGGGCACATCGTCACCACCCTGGGTGGACTTGCAGCGTGGCAGCGGAATGCCCTCGTAGTGTATGTTGTCATCGACACCATAGCCAAAGATGACATCCTTGATGCCATCGCCATTCAAGTCAGCGGCACGCAATGGACTCTCGCTGTTCATTCTGGCCAGACTGCGTGTCCACAGTCGCTGCACGCGGATCTGTGTGCAGGGCACAAACTCGCTGCCCAAACTACTGCCATAGCTTGCGCTTGCAACTGACATTGCCGCCAATTGTGCATCATCGCTCCACCAATGATGAATGCGCTGCATTGGCAGCGGGAACAGTGTCAACATCAATGCCGCCAAACTAAGCAGTGCGCAGAGCACCGTGAGCGCAGCCAGAATATAGCAAAAAGGCTCACAGCAACGACAGCAACGTCTTCGCCTGTGCTGCTTCATAATGGGTGTGGAGCTGCTACCCGAACCGGAACTCTGCTTGCGCCGTGGCGCCATCAATGGACGTTTAAGGCCCTGCTCTTCGCTGCGCTGTAAGTAAAAGTATGAATGAATAATATGTTATGTGTTTTGAGTATTTATTTATCCTAAACTAAAATTGAACTTTCATTTAAATTTTTCTTAATTACAAACTCATTTCCTGGAATCCTGCAATTTGATTCAATCAAAAAAGTTCATTAAATGGAAGTTCGACTGTATTTAAAGAGCAACTTATTTTGGAAACTAACTAATAAGTTCATTTCTATTAGATCCATCGTGGCTAAGTTAAGGTTTAATAGTTGTTGAATTCGTTAGAAATTCTTTGAAACTGAAGTTTTGTTCAATGATTAGAGATTTGACTTAAATAATTATATTTAAACTATAAATAACAATAATAATTATTTTGTTTAATAATAGACAATGGTATTAAAAATGACAACTAACAAAGCCTATTCTCTAAACTTCTTAAAACAATGCTTAGTATGAACAAAATCTAGTTGTTTTGCTAAACAAAAAAAACGTTATTTATTTTTTAAAGAAGAGTTTAAAACTGTTTTAAAATATCTGCATAGAGTCTCTACTGTAAGATATAATAATTGGTGAACTTAAGAAACGTATTTTGAGATTTAAATAATTGCTTCAACAAGTTTTAATGCCATTTGACAGTTTTAAATATGGTTCAAAATAACCTTAAAATCGCCAACAAAAAATTGCATAAAACCGTTTGAAACTTATTTTCATTATAAGCAGCACTTTGTAGAGAGGTGAAATTAAATAAGAGTGGAGATGCAATTATTTCATCCCCCAACTTGTCGAATATGTCATTAATTAATTTTTTCAAATATTTTTCAGTTTTTGAAGTATCGAAACAGATAAAGTCTAAATTATCTCACCTTGGCAGAGCGTGCGTCCTTGATGAACACCTCATCGTCAACATCATCGCTGATGTCCTCATCAATTGATGACTCCCGTATGGCGATGCGCTTGGAGGGCACATATGGTCGCAGTTTAATCATTTTTGGGCCAAGCTGCCACTTTTGCAGCGCCCAGCGCCTTAACCTACTCTTATTATTGTATTTTGTAGTGTTTTTTGTTATTTACTTTTTGTTTTGCTAATATTAATGCATTCTATTTTGTGCGCTTGTGTGTTTGTTTGTGCTTTGGAAAACTGAAACTGCAGTTCAGTGATGCACGTCTTATGGCTGTGTAAAAATCAATAATGACGTGACGACACAACGCTGGCACAGCTGGCATATCGAATTGGAGCATGCGCTTTATCACATGGAAAAACTACCCCGCTCTCAAATCAACAGCAGAGAATACCGCACACGTGTTGAAGCAAATGAACGAAAGAACGGCGGCTACAGGTTTGTTTATCAACAATTGTGCGACAATGACGCACTTAGTTGTCCCTGCACCTGGGCAACTGTTGCGTTCGCCAGCTACCCCAAAAGGGCGCGGACCCTAACCAACCAACCCGACAACACCCCAAACCTTGTGGGGAGCCAAAGCGGGCACACAACTCCCTTATTAAGCATTTCGAAGGCGGTTCAATGGCCTCGCTTTCATGAATGAATCGTTGTCGTCTGCTTGAAAGTTTGGTAGTTGGGGCCATGAAGTTTCCATTCCATTCAACAAAAAACTTCCGCATATGGCGTTTATTTAGGTCACAAGAACCAAGCAAAAGGGCGAAAGGAAACGCGATGCTTTATTTTCTGGTATGTCTAATTAATATTTAAAACCATCTTTTGCGGAAAAACCGAGGAGATGGTGTGTATCTATTATAAGAACTCACTTGCAAAAACAAATTTCATCAAGCAAGGCTGAAACTTTTTTTTCTGTTTTTTTCGACCTTCACTCACAACTTTTGCCTCAAGTCTGTTTTTAGTTATTTTATTTATTTAACAAATTTTTCAATGACGTAATGCAGTGTCAAAAAGCCAAACAACAGCGACAAAAACAAGCATTTGTAAAAAAATTATAACTGTTCAAGCTAAAAGCGCGCCAAAAACCTTTACGTTTGCCCGTATCCAAAAACCCCACCCCCTTAAGCCCCGACAGTGCTGTACCCGCCTGCTGCTGCTGCTGCCATCAGCAAAAACTTAAGAGCACCACTTAGGCAATGCTGGTAGTTCGGGTGTTGCGGTGGCTTCAGTTATGAAAAGCGTTCACTGCATCTCGACAACCAGCCAGCAAGCAAGTACTTAGGTCAGGTCCAAAAGCAGCGCCAAGCTCGACTGCATTCGAATAAACTATAGAAATATCAGCGGCTTTTTATAGAACACAGCTGTGTAGGGGAAAAACTACAAGGAACAGCTAGGTGGGTAGGAGGGTAGGATCAGAGGTTCATCTACGGCAAGTAACTTAAGTGTGTTATTATCGCATCAGAGATAATTTAATAACGACGCTGATGACGAGTTGTTGTTGTTGTTGTTGTTGCTGCTGTTGCGGCAGAAACGGAAGGCCAAAAGGATGTGTTGCTCAAGTGTCTGCGGCAAAGCGTTGAGTGCTTGGCCTATGGACATGGCAAAGGGTGAAAAGGATGAAAAATCGAATATAAGTATATATACACATACATATGAGATGTGTTGCTGGCGACACAAACTGCTTCAAGGTTACGTTTCGTCTTCGTTTTAATTATGGCTTGTAATAAACACCTGACTTGATTACAATTTTCATATTTTCCTAATTGACTTTCATCATTCCCCCGCCCTTGCAGTGACTTATTTTAATGGATGCACGTATATGTTTTCTATAAAACTGTCATATATTAATGTAGATCTGTCTATCTTTAATCTTACAATAATATGCTGTCTTCTAATTCAGAGAAAATTTGATTTTATTTACGTTTACTCTTTCTCATATTTTACGGGCTTTATTTATTTATTTTTTTTTTAGATCGCTTCTTAACTAAAAGTTTCTCTCCCATATTAATGCCAAATCTTATCTTATTCCGCAAGAGCAAAAAGCAAAGCATATTGAGTAGAATTTAAAATAAATTCCAATAAGAAACTGAATAACTTTAATATATTTTTATTTTTGGATAGATCAAGCAAAACAAAAAAATGCATTAAATTGTTTAAAATTTAATTTCCAAAACTTAGCATCTGCTTTTCAACGATTTTATTTCCTTATTCATGAACTTGATGTCCTATAGTTTTTTTAATATTCTTTTTATTCGATTTGTCGTCAGCAGGGTTCAAGGGATATTATCATCAGATTGCATTCCATTAGCAGACATTTGGAAAATGCGCTTAATCTTCTCTTCACTGCAGATGACAGAAGCAACAACAAAGCTTAAACCAAAAATAATATGTCATTGTTGTTGTTGTTGCTGTTGGTGGTGCTGAATCTGCTGCGACAAAAAAAAGCCACTTGGGAACTGGCACTTGAGAAGTTGTTGGCTTGTTTCGTGTGCGACTAACAAGCCAATTGATTGGAAAACTACAGATACATATTGCACATAATGCTTGGGGAGAGTTTTTCACGCTTCCATTTGACCGTAGCGAAATTCGTTCACTTGGGGCTTTTAAAGGCAATCAATAGGCAGCAGTGCTGCGGGGCCGGGGCCCTGGCTCATCATCAGTACAATGACGATGACGACAGAGGCCCGAGCAGATTACGTAGAAAGGCAATGCCAAAGTACTTGACAAAATTATGTTAAGTGACTATGGCAAAGACAGGCACATAGACGACGGCAGCTCTAAACTATATACATACATGCATATAAATCTACAACAATATATATATATATCACAAAAACATATAAAAAAAACTGCTAAACGTCTGTATTAAAGACTTTTCGCTAGTTGCTTAGGGCTTTCACTTTTCTAGCGCGCCAAAAGGTTTTTCAACGACTCAACCACATTGTCTCAATAGTCGCATACACACAAATAGACACGCGCACTCACACACACACACACACACACAAACAGACACAAACGAACGAGCTATAGACTGAATGCTGCCAATGCATCTTATATCCTGCATCCAGTGCGCCTTTATTCGTTGGTGAACATTCGCCTGGCTCAACGTTTTTAAATTCAAATTGCTCGGCTCCAACCGTCAGTTGTCAGCGACAGTTCGAACTGCAAAGACGTTCAAATCCGGGGGGAGAATAAATAACAAGAAATCTAATTAGATGTTTAACTAAAAATTAAAGTGTTGCAAATACTAAAAACCATAAAAAATATTCACACTAACCGGTTTCGAAAGATAAATACCATAAACAGCTTGTTAATATTTGAAACTAAAAATAAAAGTAATTTCAATGATCTGCAAAATGTGCAGCGCCTTAGCGTTTAGCTGATGTTACATAACCGTTGTGAGAATTTTAAAATTTCAAAATAAGTTGCCAATCTGTGAGTGCTAACTTCTAGGGTCGTTAACTCATTTAGTATTTATTACAAGTCGATTATTAAAATATTAAAAATTTATATTTTCTTGGGTTTTAACACACATAAAAAAAATTAATGAATTTATGCCTTGGTTTTCATAAGTTGCTCTAAAATAAACAATTTATATTGACTTTAAACAAATACTAATATTAAAACATATTATTTTATAAATTTTGTTAAGTCATTAGGTTATTGAAGCCGTAGTTTTCTTTGGTTTAAATACCTTCGAAAAATATGATTCGATAGTTACAAAATTAAAACGGGAAGTCATTTTGTCTAGTTTTTACTTTTCATTCAAATGAGTTTCTTTTTTTTAAAACATTGTTTTTTGTTTCTTGAAGTCGCAAACTTAAAACACTTAATTTTTCATTTTAATTAAAATTATAAAACAAACACCTTATCGATTTTCCTTAAATTTTATTTAAACAAAATTTCTTATAATTAAGATTTAAAATCAAATCAAGCATGTTGGCCTAATTAAGCACGAGAAATACTTTTGTCAAGCCAATGTCGTCTTGTATACGTTGAGTACTACCCAGTACCTACATACTAATGTATGTAGTACCTTCCTACATACCTTTATACCTACATATGTATGTACATCTACCATATGAATTGTCCTTGTCTAATGCGTACTACCTCCATTCTGTGGCCGTGTCGCGTTCAATGGAGCACATTTTGTGCGGCATCGGCAATGCACAAAAGGCGCACGGGCCACTTAAAGCTGCAGCCTCCCTCTGCTCCCCTATGCCAATACGCCCACGCGGCCGCTTCGAGTGGCTTTAATTGTGAATTAAGTCGGTATTGTGGCCTCCACGTGTAGACAGAGCGGCACAAAGAGACACTGAGAAGAAGCAAATGTGTGGTAGTGGGGGGGGCGGGGAGCTTGCGGGAGCTTCTACCAATGCCGAGGCTATTGTGCAGGAAGTGAGCTGCTAACTGTCCCAGCCATTGTTCTAACGTTCTCATTTTATTTACACCGTTAAGCAGCATAATTGTTGCTATTTTCGTCAATTGACACAAAACTCTCGATGCATTGTCAATGCCAGTGACACCGTTCGAGAGTTTTGCTTTGATCCCCCATACAAGGTCAAGTCACGGTCGTCAATCAATCAAGACATCTTTTTAAATACTCGAACGTGTTTTTTGTATTCCGGCCTTTAGCAAAGAGAGAGAGAGATACATAGATAGAAATCCTACTTGTTACAGTCATGGTTGCGCAAATAATTCTACTTGTCATTTGCTGCATTTGTCTCAAGCACTCTGCCAAGGGTGAATTTCAGTAAGTATTATATGTTTAGGGCTAATCTTGAACTTTGCACTTATATTAACTGACAAAACCTTAGACAAAGTTTGGCCATAACTGATATTCTACCAGAGGATATCAAGCGCTATGATAAAATGCGGCCACCCAAAAAGGAGGGACAGCCAACAATTGTTTATTTTCATGTAACTGTCATGGGCCTGGACTCCATCGATGAGAATTCCATGACTTATGTGGCTGATGTGTTCTTTGCTCAGACCTGGAAGGATCATCGCTTACGTCTGCCAGAGAATATGACACAGGAGTATCGTTTGCTCGAAGTGGATTGGCTTAAAAACATGTGGCGACCTGATTCTTTCTTTAAGAATGCCAAATCGGTTACTTTTCAAACGATGACCATACCCAATCATTATATGTGGCTCTACAAAGATAAGACAATACTCTATATGGTTAAGCTAACGCTGAAGCTATCTTGCATCATGAACTTTGCAATCTATCCACACGATACTCAGGAGTGCAAGCTACAAATGGAGAGCCGTAAGTGAAAACCTTATGAAATTTACAAAATCTTAGGTTTTGTATAATACTCTGGACCAAAAAAATGACCAAATATTATATTGAATAAAATCGATGTCAATAAGCTACCAAAGCGAATAATTAGTATATTTGTTTGAGGCAAATAAAGGGATTATAGGATTTGAAAAAATTCTATGAAACAAGTATAAGTTATATAAATAATCAAATAGCTTTAAACTAAAAATTATCATTGCATATTAAAATTTTTCTCCATTCAAGCTAAAACTTAAATTTTAATGTGAACTGCTTTATATTTTCTTAGTATCGCACACCACAGATGATCTGATCTTTCAATGGGACCCAACCACACCGTTGGTTGTGGACGAGAATATTGAGTTGCCACAAGTGGCGTTAATACGGAACGTGACCGCCGACTGTACCCAGGTCTATTCAACCGGAAATTTTACTTGCCTGGAAGTTGTTTTTACGCTAAAACGTCGCTTGGTTTACTATGTCTTCAATACGTATATACCAACTTGTATGATCGTTATAATGTCGTGGGTATCGTTCTGGATTAAACCGGAGGCGGCACCAGCACGTGTTACGCTGGGCGTGACGTCATTGCTAACGCTATCGACACAGCATGCAAAGTCGCAGTCATCCTTGCCGCCCGTCTCCTATCTGAAAGCCGTGGATGCATTCATGTCCGTCTGCACGGTGTTTGTCTTCATGGCTCTAATGGAGTACTGCCTGATAAACATTGTTCTCAGCGACACGCCCATACCTAAACCCATGGCATATCCACCCAAGCCAGTGGCTGGAGAGGGAGGCAAGAAGGAGGCGGAAGCGGCACCACCCGGTGGCAGCAATGCAGTGGCAAATAAACAGCCCTCAATGTTGCCCCTGGCGGATGAGAAAATTGAAAAAATTGAAAAGATTTTTGATGAGATGACCAAAAATAAGCGAGTGAGTTCCGAAACCAATGAAAAAAACAAAACAAAAATCGTTTTACATTAATTGTATGCGTTTATTAAGAGGTTTCGCTTAAAAACACACGGTGCTTCTATATAATTATCTAATTCTACATATTTGCTAACTTTTATTTTTATAAAATCACATGTGTATTGCAATTATTATTTAGTTATATCTCTGACTTGCAAATTGTTTCTTAATAAGCTTTAAACTTTTACTTTGATATATTGATTCTTGATCTTCCTTTCAGTGCATTAGGCTTTGTGTGTATTGCTTTAAGCGTTAGTTACACGGACAATAATGATCTTTGATAATATTATCTATAAAACTTTACTTGACTGTCATTAGATTGTGACCACAACACGGCGCGTGGTGCGTCCACCGTTGGATGCCGATGGACCGTGGATACCGCGTCACGAGTCGCACATTTTACTAACACCAACCATACGGCCACCACCACCACCTCCACCAGCACCAGAGCCGGAAATGCCCAAGCCGAAGCTGACGCCCGCCCAGGAGCGGCTCAAGCGTGCCATTTATATTGATCGTGCTTCCCGTGTGCTTTTTCCCGCACTTTTCGCCAGCCTCAATGGCATCTATTGGATTGTGTTCTACGAGTATCTGTAAGATATGCGAGCCCAGCGTCGGCTCTGTTGTAAATATGGCTATCCCGCTCAATGTAACACAACCTATCTCTTTCTGCGTGTCGTACAACTTTATTAAATGTTAATTGTTCACAATTTGATCGCATATACTTACAAAAAAAAAACGTATTTAATCTAAAGCTTTCGCGCACAAGCTTTAAGACAATGAATTTTAAACTGAGTGAAGAAAAATACTCTCAATATATATCACTTATTGATAAAGTATATATACATACATATATTTAAACATATATAAATGATATAGTATATGAATTCAATTCCTAAATGCCTAATGTTAAACATTTCAATGACGTTGTAGTTGTAGCTTAATTCTTAATGATAATATCTCACAAATGATTTTAATTGTAAATAAATCAAGTAAAATAATAAATATTAAAGTATAAATTACTGAACACGTTTTTCAAAAACACTTGTGTTTAAAACTTAACGCCATTCGAAATCTGTAAGTGTGCATCAGCTGTTCGGAAGCTTTCGAAGCTTATTCAACTCAAAAAAAAAAAAGCTTCCAGCTTGATTTAAGGCGCGTAATTCAAAGAAAAGCACATGTTTTATTCATTTTGAATTAAATCGTTATCTACAACATTGCATTTAATTCGTTGAAACTTGAACATACATTTTAATAATTATAATGTATAAATTTTCTCAGCCATTAAGCTAATACACACATTGTGTTTACACTTTTTTTATGTACAGCTTTTGATACATGTTGTAAAAATTATACTTGTGCTGTTGTTGCTTTCCTTTTAAAGGTGTCAACAGTTGGCAAACAATAGTGGGCATAAAAAAGTTTTCTAACTTTTGCAGTTGTCAAACAACTTCGAGAGCATGAATACCCAATTAATTATGTTGGTCACACGCTCCACACTTTTGCTTTTCACGGTCGTTAGTGACGCGGGCAAGATCCCCCCTCTAGTTGAAACAAAGATGAGCTTAAGAGAATTACAGCTAGAGACTTAATGTTAATGTTTCATATTCACTTCAATTGATAATGCAAACGAACGGTTTAATATAAACCAGTTCGTGTTCTCAAGTTGTGATCTAGATTTTGTTAAAAAATAACATTAAAGTTTATAAAATGATTGATTAGTGTAATGTTTAGAAATATTATCTTACCTTGACTTTAACAGCCTTAAAGCAATAGTTTTTCAAGGATTTCACTTGAAATCATATGTTTAACATTTGGGATTTCCATATCCAAAGATGCGATCAGCTCTGTGAAGACTTTGCTGCTAAAGACCTTTCGTTATTTTGCTTTGTTCAAATACTTCATCTAAACAAAAACACCTTTTCAATAAATTCGTTTTTTAAGTAGGTTAAACACTTTTGCATGGGGAAACCACGCTTAAAAACGCATGAATCATCTTAAACAACATTGAACCGGTACTCTCAATAGTCGCTCATTGCAATATAGTTATTCCAACTACAAAAACAATAAGCGTAAAATAAATATTTAAAAAAAAAACTGGAGGTTGCGCAAATTTTCGACAAAATTGGCTGGGGATTACCTGAACATTGAGTTGAAAAAAGTATGCTTTTGGTTAGGTGGGCGTGTTGCCATACCGTTCAAACAGTCTAAACAAGGTGCGGGTTCATTGGGGTCGGCATTGAACGTGCACAGAATGAAAGACAGTGAACAAGAGCTAGACAAAACTTAACATTTCATTACAAAGTTTGAAGCTCAGCAAGCTCGACGAAGCGATCCATCAATGCAATAAGCGCAAAAGCTGAAAGAAAGTATAAGCCCAGTACTACGTCTGTTTGCTACCGACCACGAAGGTACTTCGACACACACACACACACACACACACACACACACACAAACACCTACACACAAAAGCATAACGAAAAAAGATTTCCCCGCATTGCCGCAGCCCATAGCTACTCAAAGCCTAAAGCTGTCTTTGACTGTGAGTGCGACTCCAAACGATTTTATTGTGTTGTCTGTTGCTGCTGCTGTCGTTGATGATGTTGTTGGTGTTGTTGTCGTGTCGACTGCGTATCGTTTTGTCTTTTGCAGTTTCAGTTTCAATTTCAGTTTAACTCTGGCAGCAACGGCACACGGAAGCAGCCGCGGCGCAGGCGCAACATCAAAATCAGCAACAAACCGTTTAAATACTAAAGTGATTTTAAGTGAAAAATAATCAACAGCAAAAGTTTATTTGTGATTTTTTTAAGTGAAATTATTTGTTGATCACTTAAATGTTGTTATGCGCAATTCGCAAAGTAAATAATTATTACGAAATTTCATCAATTACTCCATACATGTACCAGCTCATAAGCATTCGATGATTATAAAAATAACAACGTTTAAATTTCTTAATAAAACAATATTTGTGTAACGCGGCATTTAACACTTTCATTTTCATTCAACGCTCGCTGCTCATCGATTCGTTAAGTTCGTCAACGTAGTCGGTTTCGTTGAGTCGTGTTAAATAACAAAACAAAACAAAACACCAAAAAACCCAACGAAAAACCCAAATCAACAAAGTCAAAAACTAAATAAAATATCTTAAGCATATTATTGTGTTTTGCAAATGAAATAAAAGTAGTTCGGAACAGTTTGATTAACGAATAAATAAAATGCAATTGAGTGCATATATGTTGTGCCTAGGTGGGTATTCAATTGACAAATGGTTTATTAACATAACATACATATTTTGTAATAGTCAATAGATGCGTGTGAGTGTTTTTATGTGCTAATTTGTTGTGATTGCCACTAAAAACTATTTTGTTGTGACTTAAAACAAAAGACTTAGGCAACGAACTTGAATTCGTATTGAGTGCAAAGTGTTAAACCAATTAAGTTCAGGCAGCTCTTTCAATACAAGCAGTGCGTCTCAAATCCGTTTCAACACTCGAATTGAGCTACATTGGAATGCTGATCAAGAAAAAGAGATCAAGTTGTTATAAACTTATATTTTATATTGCTGTAAAAGTGAAACCCTAAGCTCAAGTTCAAGCTGAAACGCTTTGTTGTTGCCCCTATCCCCACGCTTCTTCAAATTAATGAGCCAACAAAAAAAAAAACATAATGCCCAATGAAAAATGAACAACAAAAACGTGACTAAGTTTGCAACTTTCTTTGGCATCAAACGCTGCAAAAATCTTCCGCCTAGTGACGTCACAACAGCCACTAAAACCCGTTGCCCGGAATGCAAATTGCCCACACGAACGTCCAAGGCCAATCAAATTGTGGCCAGCGGCAGCTGTCCACTACCAATGCTACTGCACAAAACTCATAAATACAAAACACACACATTTATCCAGGCACATCAGTTACACGTTTTGTAGCGCCAGTAAGTGTCTAGCGGTATTACCGCAACGCGTCGGGCTTATCCATACACATTATGCAACTACAACTACGAAAATATGTTGGCGCTGCCAACGCTCGTTGCACAAAGCCAAACTTTAGCGATTTGTTGTATGTTGTGTACAATTTAATGTTATATTTATCTGTCGCTTCGGAAGTTATTGCAGCTGTTGGCTCTTTCATTGTACGCGTCACAGCTGGTCCGTTGCTCAATATATATGTGTGTATACATATGTATTAATTTTTTTTTTACAGCTAGCAAACGCTGACAATTAATTTTCCCCAGCCGGTTAGCCGGGATTTTCACTTTCATTGGCATTAAAATAAAATAATAATAATAATAAAAACAGCTGCTTGATTTTAAGTTGCTCGGTTTACCTGGGACTTAATTGGAACTTAGTCTGCCTAAATTGTAAGTCTCTTTAAATTTGGTATTTGAAAAGAAAAATAAAAAAAAACTAGTAGCTTTGTTATTAATTTATCATGCTTCTATCAATAATTACCGCCAAATTGGAATTTTTCTTTTGAGAACATACATAAAAAAATACTTAATACTTAATAAATTTTTTGATTTTATTTTTTAGAAGTAAAGTTTAACTATAATCAACAAGAATTCATAAATTCATAAATTATATGAATTCTTGTTGCTATAATTGATGTAAACTTAAAACTGAATTCTAATTTGAAAAAATAAAAAAAATGTATTTAAAGTGAATTATAATATCATTTTGATTAGATCAATACTTACGTAAATCGAAGTTTTCTAGTTAACGAAATCATTTCCAGAACCCTGCAATAAAAAAACTATTTTATATTAAAAATTTTCTTTAAAGCGAAGGTTTTTCTTGTCCCATATTTGTTTCAGTCATGTATCTTCTATTATTATAATGTTTCTATAACCAAACAAACGAAAAACTTTGCTGTTTTAAACTATGCATAGCACCTTTGGGTTGGGTAATGCTTCAAGTTGGTATTACGCATCTGTAATGCTTCATATAAACAACAAATAAGAAAGTATGCCGCTTATACGCCTCTCGCTCACTATCTCCCTCTATCGCTGGAGCGATCTGCCTTATGTATGTATGTACTACAACAGCCCATGCATATCCGCATGTAGGTTTTCAACAACTGAACCGTTTAATGTTTATTTAGTTTGCTGTGATATAACAACAGCTCGCATTGGTTATGCGCCCGTTTAATGACTTGCGATTTTTTAACTGCTGGCTTAAAAAGCCCATAGAGATTTGGAGGAATACTCTTAACAGCGTATTCTATATGTAAAGGCAGAGAGCTCAAGGTCGCATTAAGATTTCTCCTCGCAATTAAACTTGATTGTATCTTTGATCTCTGGCCAACCGAGATACGGGCTAAACTGTTACAGTTTGACTTGGGGATTTTGATTTTATTATTGTTGTTATTTTTTTTTTTGGTTTTTGTTGAATTTTTTTCTGTGCGCCAATCGGTGGCTCATTAACATTTTTCGAGGTGTGCACTGCAACTTTGTCACTTTCACTTGAAAAAACAAGTAGAAACGTTGCAGTCGGACGCACCCGACTGCGGTATACTCGATACCAGTAGTAAAACAGATTAAAAGAGAGCTGATTGCAATGGTGTGTGGATACGGCAGGGGTGTACGGGATGCCAAAAAGCTATCTTCCTTCCAAATTTGGTGACTCTAGCTCAAAAATAGTAAAATTTGTGGGAAGGGGGGCTGTGGTTGGTAAGGGGGGGCGTGGCATCCAATCTTTTGCTGTAGATCTATTTATGATGTCAATTGCTATCCTCAAACAGAATTTGGTGACTCTAGCTCAAAGTAAGTAGAATATGGTAGAAGGGGGGCTAGGTGCTGGGGGCTGGTATGGGGGCGTGGCATCAAAATTTTTGCTACAGATCTATGTATCATGTCAATAGCTATCCTCAAACCGAATTTGGAGACTTTAGCTCAAAGTTAGTAGAATATGGTAGAAGGGGGGCTAGGTGCTGGGGGCTGGTATGGGGGCGTGGCATCAAAATTTTTGCTACAGATCTATGTATCATGTCATTAGCTATCCTCAAACCGAATTTGGAGACTTCAGCTCAAAGTTAGTAGAATATGGTGGCAGGGGGGCTGGGGTCTGGGGGCTGGTATGGGGGGCGTGGCGTCCAAAGTTTACCTGCAGATCTATTTATGATGTTAATTGCTATCTTCATACCAAATTTGGTGACTCTAGCTCAAAGTTATTAGAATGAGGTGAAGGGGGGGCTGGGGGCGGTATGGGTGGGGGGCGCCATCCACTTTTTTTTTGGGTTTCTTCATCACCTATCTTGGCACCAAATTTGGCGGCTCTAGCTCAAAAAATGTGGAAAATATAGGCGTTCTTGATTTCAAAATGCAGGGGGCTCGGGATCAGGGGGGGCGTGGCTCCAAAACTTTTATGCAGTTTTTTGGGGATTGTTATTAGCTATCTTCCTACCAAATTTGGTGACTCTAGCCTTAACGCTTTGGAAAATACACGCATTCCCGTTTTTAGTGAAGCATTGGGGCGGTTTGGGGCAGCTTGGTCAGTATGGATTGGCGTGGCATCCAAAGTTTATATGCATTTATTTTGGGGCTATAATCACCTATTTTGGCACAAAATTTGGTGGCTCTAACTCAAAAACTGTAAAAGATATAAGCATTTCTGTTTTTAAACTGCGGGGGGCTGCGGGCGGAATGGGTGGGTGGGGCCCCAAAACTTTGATGCAGTTTTTGGGGGGTCGTTACCAGTTATCTACCTACCAAATTTTGTGACTCTAGCTCAAACACTATTGAAGATACACGCACTACCGTTTTTAGCGAAGCGTTGGGGTGGTTGAGGGCGGATAGGGCAGTAAAGATGGGCGTGGCATCCAAAGTTTTTATGAATTGGGTTCGGGATCGTTAACACCTATCTTGGTACCAAATTTGGTGGGTCTAGCTCAAAAACTGTAGAAGATATGGGCATTTTTAGTGTTGAACTGCGGGGGGGCTGGAGGCGGTATGGGTGGGCGTGGCTCCAAAATTTTTGATGCAGTTTTTTGGGGATTGCTAGTAGCTATTTTCTCCCCAAATTTGGTAGTTCTAGCTGTAAGGGCTTGCGAAATAGCTGGATCTATCGATTTTGCGTTATCGAGTTTATCGATTTGCCAGCCCCCTAGTTATCGTAGAACTCCAATCTTGACACTTTAATTTACTATGCCATAGATAAAGAGATTTGCAAAGTTTGAAGTCTCTAACTTGAAGGGTGTGGAAAAAAGTTGCGAACATACAGACGGACAGACGGACAGACACCATGACGGACATTGCACAAACCCAATATACTCTTTACCTTCGGTATCGAGTATAAAAATAAATTGCTTATACCAATGGCAAAATGCTTTTTGTAGTGCTTACATTTTGTTGTTGTTGTTGTTGTATTTACTTGACGCTGCGCCACACAATGAAATATTGGCCAATTATGTACGAAAAGGCTTTTTAGCTTGCATGTAGAAATGAATTCGAATGAAAAGTGAATGCTCTACTGCTAATTGGCAAAATGTTCAGCACATTTCGCATAGGCCAACAATTGGTAGACAAAAATTGATAAATATATTGTTGAAAATTAGGTTATTATAAGAAGAATGAATGATAGATGTCTGGTCTTGTTAATAATAGACCTTGAAATTGCTTATATTTTATAAAAACAAAAACATGATACCAATTATTAAACTTAAAAGTTATACAGATCGTTTTTATTTGTAAAATAACAAAACTGTGATAAATGCATTAATTTTTATCTTATTTATTTAGCGCTGGGAGCTGGCATCTTGGTTCTGGTGCAAGGAGCCACTGATGACGATCAGCCGTTGCATTTGACAAACGATGGTAAGTGCTTGAGTTTGAAATTTGGTTTACACGGGCATTCATAACTTTAACTATTAAGGCAGCGTCTTTCTTTCAGCCTCATTTGCACGACAAACGGCTCGGACGACAGTTAGCTGCAGATTTGGAATACAGCTCAAGTGAGAGCAGCATCAGCAGCGGCAATAACAGTGAGGATGATGCTCAGGAGGATGACAGCGAGTACTATGATAGCGATGAGGAGCAAAGTGAGAGCACCAGCGGTGAAAGCAGCAATGACTCCTTGCCACGTCTGCTCTCACCATCGACATTTCATCGCATTTCCGAAACGCTAGGCGCCCTCAATACAGTGGGTCACATGCTGGTCGATATGACGCGTGGTGGACAAGAGGCCAAGACCGAGGATGGTAGTGGTAGTTACATTGAATCCGAATCTAAACCTACACCAACAGCCAGTCAGCTTAACGAATCTACAACTGCGAGTCCATTGCTTAAGTCCCAATCGCTGCCCGGCATCTCGGGCAAGATACTGGATACAGCAACGACAACACTGTCCGCAAATAGTTTACTGCCAGCTGGCAAGCCGGCCAATTTGAGTGCCATTCCGGTGGCCACCAAGCGCATTGGACAGGCGGAGGCATTGGACAAGCCAATGTTCGTGGAAAACAAGGAGGCCAAGCAGCAGAAGAAGAAGCGCAAGAAGAACAAGAACAAGCAAAAGGTTAAGAAACCCAATGAGGAACAGACCCAAGAAACGTCGCAATCACTGCAGAAGATTAAAATACCAACAACACCACGCACCACCACAACCACGAGCAGCAGCAGCATTAGTAGCTTCACAAGCACCACCAGCAGCTTCACCACTTCGCGTCCATTCGATCAGTTGGCTTTGGCCAGTGAGGAGGCTGGCACCGCCAAGGATGTGGAGAACTATTGCAAGACGCCCAGCGGACGTCCAGGTCGTTGTGAGGATCTCAGCAGCTGTCCTGCTTTGCTCTTGAATCTAAGCAGCTTGCGGGAGTCGCTCTGCTTTAAGAGTCTCTTTGTGCCAGGAGTTTGTTGTCCTTTGTCGTCCAGCTCCTCGGAGAGCTCCACTGTGCTGACCACTCAGCGACCACTGAAGCTAACAGCTAGGCCAACCACTAGCACCACCACATTGGCCACCACAAGGCGACCACCCACTACACTACGACCGACGGCTAGACCCAGCAGCAGACCCACTTCTGGCCTCGTGCTCATACCACAAAAGAAACCACCGACGACAACAACTACAACAACCACCGAGGAGCCTCTGGAGCCCGAAGATCTGGACGAGATTGCCAATAACATTGTCGATCCGGATGAGTGTGGTCAGCAGGAGTACTCAACGGGTCGCATTGTCGGCGGTGTGGAGGCGCCAAACGGCCAGTGGCCCTGGATGGCAGCTATCTTTTTGCATGGTCCAAAGCGCACGGAATTCTGGTGCGGTGGCTCATTGATTGGCTCCAAGTATATTTTGACAGCGGCGCATTGTACCAGAGATTCCAGACAAAAGCCGTAAGTACAACATGATTCAAAAAAAGTTATTGCTAATGGAAATATAATTTCAAAACATTTAAGGAAAGTTAGGTTAAGTTAAATTATTTGAACTATAATCATTATTTATATATGGTATATATCAACTCTCATTAAGGTTTAAAGCGACCTGAAAACGATCTTTAGAAATTAAACTAAAAAGTTTCAGAAGTCAGAAGATGATTGAGATTTTGAATCAGTCGAAACAAACGATTTAGTCCTAAAGAAATAGTAAATCAAGTTTTGTGAAAGTTTTATACAATGCTTGAAAATAACATTTATCTATGGTACTTAAGCCATATACAGCGAAACAAATTAAATTAATTAAAAAACTGTTCGCTACTTAAGAAGCTTGCTCCTCCTTTTCCTCATAAAACTTTGCTTTGTTTTCAAGATTTGCAGCACGTCAGTTTACTGTGCGTCTGGGTGATATAGATCTTTCTACAGATGCCGAACCTTCGGATCCGGTCACTTTTGCCGTCAAGGAAGTGCGAACACACGAAAGGTATAACAATTCTACAAATATTTATCATTCCAGCAAGCTTAATTTTGTTGATGTTTAAGATTCTCTCGCATTGGCTTCTATAATGACATCGCTATACTTGTGCTGGATAAACCTGTGCGTAAGTCCAAGTATGTGATACCTGTTTGCCTGCCGCGAGGGGCTCGTATGCCGCCCAAGGAACGTTTGCCTGGCAGACGTGCCACAGTGGTCGGATGGGGCACTACATATTATGGTGGCAAGGAGTCGACATCTCAGCGGCAAGCAGAGTTGCCCATCTGGCGTAATGAGGATTGTGATCGCAGCTATTTCCAGCCCATCAATGAGAATTTCCTATGTGCGGGCTACTCCGATGGTGGTGTGGATGCCTGTCAGGTGAGTCAAAATTTGATATCTAATGATTTTCAACTATTTAACAACTCCTTCCTACTTAACAGGGTGATTCTGGTGGTCCTCTAATGATGCGCTATGACTCCCATTGGGTGCAATTGGGTGTCGTATCGTTTGGCAACAAGTGCGGCGAGCCTGGTTACCCTGGAGTTTATACACGTGTCACGGAGTACCTGGATTGGATACGTGATCACACAAAGGATTAAGCGTTTTAGTTTTGTAATTGTAGCTAGGCTTATGTACCCGCTAGTCTATACGTTTAATGCTCGCTCTCTCTCTTCCCCTTGCTACTGTTATATTACTACTGCTACTACGAAAACTGATATTTATGAAACCAACCGCAAGGCACAATCCAATTGTTTACCACATTACGATTAGTTGTGTATAGCATTTGTTATTTAAATTATTTTAACTTAAATGATAAACTTAAATAAAAAAATCTGTGTAAAAACTGTGAGGCTGTGATTTTGATTTTTTTTAAATATATCACAATATATATCGCTGCGGTGAACCAAGCTTAGTTTCATCATTCGATTTGAAATCTAAGCAGTTAATCTACTCAGAGGAAATTCTTGGTATTCTTTATATAAATAAACACAAACAGCAGAAACAGGGCTAGCATATGTTCGGGGCAAGTTCAATCGTTTTCCAATTTCGCTTTCAGTAGTCGTAAAGTTCTCACAGCTGTCGGACGGAATCAGTTTTGTTTATGTGCTTTTGCCGGCAACGCGCGCGCTTTTTTTTCTTTCGCTCTCTCCATTCAACAAACTAAACTGCGTAAGTCAATCGATTAGTTTAATCGCCAAAATGAGTCGGCACTTATAGTAAGATTGACAATTGCCGGAAGCTAACGACATTTTAAAGTTTGCTTAGCTGATAAGAATATTATTGTTTTATTGGCCGGCGATGCGTAAGGCGAGAAAAATGTTTTGAGCGTCTTGCTAATGGAAAGCTTTCAATGCATATAACGCGTGGTAGATGCACTAAAGCTCTCTCTCTCATTCTTTCTGTCTCTCTTTTGCGAAGGGCATGGAAGAGAGACATTGAGAAAGGCAAACAGCCATGTACTCAGCTCTGGGGGGTTGAGAGCAAACAAAAGGGCATTAGTAGGTCAAATGATGGGTAAAAAACAATAATATTTCAACACTACATATGTGCTTACAAGCATTAAAAGTATTTAGTAAGCCTGTTTTCTTCTTTAACAGCAATTGTTATACATAAAATATAAACACGACTTGTGGCATCTGAAGCCATGAGCTTTTAGTTATTATGCTGTTATGTTACGAGCTATGTTAATCAAAAGCTTTAAAAGCTTTATGTTGACTTGGTGTTACGTACGTTTTGAAGGTTTTTAATGCGTTTAGCGCGCGTTTTTTTTTCTTTCTATAAAAATACTATTTATTTTTATAGATACTTCCTTAAATACAAATTAGTGTCTTATTGTAAAATATATGTTTTCTTTGATGAAAAATTATATAATACATTTCTACAATCAAAAAAATAAATACAAATTAAAAAATAGTCATGTTCCCGCCCGGGTTCGAACCGGGGACCTTGTGCGTGTGAAGCACACGTGATAACCGCTACACTACGGAAACTGTTGGAGTGAGAGCGTTTTAAATTCTATTTAAACAACAGCTTTAATAACTAATGTTGCAACAAATGTAATATTTGGAATTATTAAACAAATAATTACTTTTTGGCAGGCATCACAGAAAGCATACATGTTCAATAAACTAAGATAGAAAATAATTCACAAAAAAAATCTATTTATTTCGTTTTAAAGCTAATCAATAAATACAAATATTAAGATATAAGAAATAGCATCAATAACAAATAATATAGTACATGCAATAATTTATGCAATAAATTATGATTACAATTTAAAGACAGACACATTATTTTCTTAAAAATATGAGTATCTGTTTAATCGCTGAACTGATAATTAAAATGGTGGCCTTGACATATTCTGACAAAAGATGTTCAATCAACAATAAAAAACCATAGTTTATATGTAATTTTGTTCCCGCCCGGGATCGAACCGGGGACCTTGTGCGTGTGAAGCACACGTGATAACCGCTACACTACGGAAACGATAAATATAGTCGATTATGCTGCCGACCATTCATTGAGGGGGTGGTGGTGGGTCCCCAAGACAATTACAGTCTTTTGGACCAATGCAGAATCTTTGAATTGGGCTCTCGAGTTTGACTAACTCTTGCCACGCCCAATGTTAATTGGCATCTTGCCAGGCCGCCCACTTTCAATGGCAGCTGAATTGGCACAGAGGGCAAACAAAAAGCATTCACATTCACTGGAGCTGAGAAATGCCTGAAACATGCACAGAGATTACCAAGTCAAGTATTCCTATTCCTTTACCCCCATCGACCCGCTCTCGGTTACCTTTAAATAAATTTGCCTATGCTGATCCTTAATTAAAATTCCAATTGTCGGTGTGGGCCTGCATAGATTTTGGCCCCTCCCCCCGCACATTTACAACAATCCTACGACGGTGTCTCTTTGTCCGTGGCGCACAATTAATATGCAGGCCAAGAACGTGTTCTAAATGCTTTCGCACTCGTTATAATTACGCATTTAAATTGGCACAAAGGTTCGTAAGAAAGCAAGCTTTAATCCTGGCCAGAAATATGGCAAAAGCTTTGGATTTGAATATTCAAGTTAGCTTTATATTAAAAGATATCTGTGATATATAAATAGTTTTCATTACGAGCATTTTCCGAAATAACGCTGGTATACTGTTTATCCGGATTTATTGCTGCGTTTTATTTTACTGTTAATACATTGTCGTTTTTAATTAACTGTGAAATGAAAAACTACAAATATAAATTGTAATATTCAAGTTAATTTAACATTTGAGTTAATTTAAAAAAATGAAGTAAATTAAAACCGATTCTTCAAAAAAAAATAAAAAAATTATTAAATCAATTCAGGTATTTGAAAAGAATGTTTTGTATAAATTTAATTAATTATTAAATGATGCAAATACCTTTATCATAAAATCAAATTACTAATGTTTTTGATATCGATATTGTAAATATTATATTGCATAGAAAATTTTGAAATTTATTTAGCAAATGATTTAAAGCGCATTTAATCTTCTATTCGACTAAAGATAACTCACGTTTCTAGTTATTCAACATGTTGTTCACGTTGTTGTAGCTGGTGCTGCTGCTGCTTCTGTTTCTATTGTGGCTGTGTCTGTGTGTGGCATGGCCCCATAAATTTGGGTCAATGGGAAAAATGTCAGAACTGAGTAATTACAACATAATTTTCAATTTTGCAGTTTACGTTGTAAATTAATTTGCGGTCGACATTTGCTAAAGCGGCGGGCTCGAAAGAGCTTATTGTGTATCTGTATGTGTGTGTGTGTTAGTGTATGCGTGTGGCTTGGCTTTTGGCAACGCCTAGACCCCCCCCCCCCCCTCGTCTGCCTAGACTCGAGTCAAATAGAGTCTATGCTGATGAAGCGCACAATCGTGACTGGGCGCGCCATTGGAGCTTGTGGTGGGGTCACAACAATTATGGCAACAATTAAGGGGGCAGCTGGGCAAGCTCATTGTTCGATTTGTGCTGAGAGGGTGGGTAAGGGTTTGGGGGGCGGGTTTTGTATTTGTTTGTTGGCGACGCCGTTTGTCGTGCATAATTAATTTGCAGTTATTTTGCACGTATAAGTTATTTTTTTTATTTTTTTATACTGCTTTGCTTGGGGGGCTTGGTTATGGGGTCTGGCAAAATGTGTTTACGATTTTCCAGTTGAGCGCATTTTAATTGAAAAGAACTAAAAGACAAGCCAGTGTCAACGACACATGCGATGATGGGAGTGTGAAAGGGAGCAGGGATTGGGTCACGAACTGGCTCTGAGTCTGTAGTCTGTAACAGCAGCTGTGGAATCATGTGGGTGGCTTATGTTGAATGCAATAAAAAATTGACCCGAAAATGTGTAACAAATGCTGTGACATATTTTCACCAAAAAAAAAAACACCATAAGCAACCCCGAAACCCGTAACCCCGCATCCTCCAGCAACCAATATGCCGTTAAGTTACCCGCTGCCAATGATCCTGAAAAGGAAACAGCGCCGAAGCGAGTTCACAAAAAAGGGTGTTTCGAATATTTGCTGCGTAGTTGTGGATAGCGGGGGGTCAGCGCCGGGTGTATGTGTGTGTGTGTTTGTATAGTGAAAATCGGTTGCGGGCAACATTTGTTTTGGGCTACAGCACAGCAAATGTGCAAAAGTGAATATGGCAGAAAAATAAATATACAAAAAAAAAAAAAAAAAAACATCAACAAAACACAAAATAAAAAGAAAGTAAAAAAAAAAAAATAGAAGGGAAGCATAAACTAAGGCAAATGGCAAAAATCTGTAACTGTAACTGCAACATGGCATGAACTTAATCTGCTGCCGATTGTTTTTTGTTGTAGTTGTTGCTGCTGCCAAGAGTCTGTTGCTCAATTTGTAGCACGAGCTACAGCGGCAGCTACTTTGTGGGAGTAGGAGCTGGAGGTCCAATCCAAACCAAATACCGCCGCATTTTCAATATTGCGGCAACAATTTTCATCGTTCTTTGTATTTGCCAGCGTTGTAATAATGAAAGCAACGATTGTGGCGTACAATATCCCCCATACCACCATACAATACAACACACACACACCAACCAGCCCAAAAACCCTAACAACCCCACCGCTCATTGTATGGGTTTCGGGTTGCGGCATTATGGCCCTGCGAAAGGCGGTTAACGGCATTTGTGGGCAAAAGGGAGGGTCTGCCACCAAAGCCAGAGGGGGGAGGGGGGGTGAGTGTTCATTTAATTGAAAACAACTCGGCAGCAGCACTTAAAGTGAAACCGAAAACAGATGGAAACGCAAAAAAAACTTGCAATAATTGCTACGAAGGCGCTTAAATCCACTTGGCAAAGAACGGAGGATCATTCCAGCCATTACCAAGTTTTTGTGCTGCTCCCAAATGCATAGCGGCCATAAACAGACACTTTAAGTTGAACCCAAACTCAAGTTTAAGCAGCTAATTGTTTCGTCATGGAGTTAAATATCAAAGTTATTGAACAATTCTCTTAATTAACACAACCTTAAAACATGCAACCGAACTTAAGAAACCAAATGGTTCGTAAGGAAATTGCTCGTTCTTTATTAATGAGCCAGCTAAATTAACTAAAATGTTAAGGTAATGAATGATACTACTTGTTTGGCAATTTTTTAAAAATTCTCAAAACGATTAAACAATTTGTTTTCAAAATTCAGTTTACTTATTTATATTTCGTTATATATAAGCCGAGTATAATTTATAGCAAATTTGAATAGAATTATAAAAAAAAAATATGCAATTGATTAAAAAAAATCTAAAACAGGATAAATAAAATTTATAACCCAATAACATTATAGTAAATACAACTTTATATATATAGGAATTGTCAATGTTAAAGTTAAATCCTTGCGTAAAAAGTCGGTTCAATTGAATTACAAAAACAGACTCTTGCTTTAAAACGGAGTCTTTGGTTAAACGAATATTGTAAGTAACGCCGAAAATCCCAAGAAATTTTATACGTTTACTAAAATCTTTTCGTTATTTATATCAATTGACGCGACAGAGCCGATGTTTGTTACTTTGTAACCCGATACATTTGCTTGTTGCGATTGGTGGCGCCATTCCTTTGTGCAACAGACGCCTACACAATGCAGCAATGCATGCAGCGTGCATGGCGCGCCTCTGTTGCACAGACAATGTTTTCTTTGGACCTATATGTGCAAAGCTCGTTTGTAAACAAACATCGGCACTGAAGGATATACAAGGCCAGGCCGGGCAAGTGGACATGCCAAACAGAAGGCGTCCCCATTGGGAAAGGGGGTTTGAACTGGACAAACAGCACAAACAGTGGCGATTGCAAGTGAGCTCGTTTAAACGCATGCCATTCGTTGTTGCGTTATGGGGCAAAGAGCTGAGCTGAGTTGTAAGTGCTGGTAGGGTAACCACCCTTTTTCTTGTTGCTATTTTTCCCTTTTCCGCACAGAACCAATAAGTCAAAAACACAAAAAGGCTTAACAGACTATAAAGAGCAAAAGGCAACACGAAAAGAACTCAGCACAAAATTACAATGGTTGCCGAAAAAAAAAACAGTTGAACTTGGAAGAAATTACTAGATTGACGAATGCTACGCTTGACTTGACGAAGTGAAAATGCTCTAAGAACGAAAGACAATTACGTATACTGAAGGTAGAATGCGTATACGCCAAGAGCTTTAAAACCTTTAATAATTTTATTAAAACTAAGAGTTAATGTTTTAAACATTGAAGTAGTTTAAAGAACGGCAAGTAAATAGAATATTAAAATCAATTTTATTTAATGTTTTTAAAATTGTTATAGCTATATTTCACGGTATCATTTCGGTAGCCACTCTTTAGTTTTACGCAAAAAAAAATTATCAACTTCACAACCTGTTTATAAGCATTTTTTCCAAATGCCATTAACCTTTTATTCGAAAGAGTATCATTTGGCAATAATAACAACACGTGCTGTTGTTGACCATTTTGTGCTGTGATTGCCGTCTAGGAGGCAAGATCCGTTGTTGCACTAGCAGACCGTCCAGTAGCGACCCATTTGTGCCCGAGTGTGTGACAATAAAATGTTTACTGATAGGCAACAGCAGTAGCAGCAGCAACAACAACAACAAGAACCCAGTCGAGCAATTGAATGTGGCACAAACTGCTTGCCGGATGGCTGGCAATGTCTTATTATGTGCGTGTGTGTGTGTGTGTGTGTGTGTGTGTGTGTGTATGGGTGAGCCTGTCATCTATTAAAAAAGGTTGCCAAAGCAAACTTAATGGCGGGCAAAAAGCAAAGTCCAACGACTATTATAAATAATAAATGCTGACTGGTCAAGCCAGCGTCAAATCAACAAACTCTCTACAATTTGAGTCCTTATGCAACCCACACTAAACCCACTAAACGCAAGGCGCAACTTTCGGCGCCGGCTGGGCAAAAAAACAATTTGCTATGTTTGTTGTTTTCTCTCTCTCTCTCTCTCTCTCTATCTTTTTTTCTCTGTCTTACTCTTGCTTTATTTTTTTCCGGCTAACGCGCCCTTGGCTCATAAATCTCAACCAAGAGTGAAATAAAGCTAAACGTACCGGAGCAGATACGAGTAAACTGGGGGTCTTTCTGGGTTTTGGTTTTTGGGGAGCTTAGGGCTTTTTGGCTGTGCTCGGCTAGGCACCTGGAAAATTGATTTGTTGGTTTATTTGGCTACCTTTACCACCCAAATCTGGCCAAACTGCAGGCGCGTGGCTTGGCTGAGTCATAAAATACGACAAGGACGACGACGACTAAGACGGGATGTTATATGAAGTGTCCTGGCCCAAAATGACATTACGATGAAGTGTAGGCAGCTGCAGGCGGCAAAATAAAGCAATTTACAATTGAACATCCCCTACCAACAATTTGCTTCCCCACAATTTCTACATTATGTCCTTGATCGATTCAATTAGATGGCCAGCCGCCTAATGTCTTTAATTTAAATCAATCAATCTAGTCAGCTATCAATCCCCTCCTCTTATTTTTATTTAAGTTTGACGGTTTTTCTGCTTGACTTTTTTGTTGTTGCTTCCTTTTCTTTTCTTTTCTTTTCTGTTTTTTTTTTCGGCTGCTTTTAGCTTTAGCCAGGCTTAGTTTGAATTGATTGGGTTTGGCCCTAACCCACAATTTTCACTAATGCTGCTGTTGCTTAGTTTTAGGCAGCAGCTTACGCATTTTGGGTGCCTTTGTTGTCTTTGTTGGCTAAGCTACTTAATTTATTTGACCCTATTCATGTATCTTTGCTGTGAGAATTTTAAAGCGATTCCTGAATTGATATCAAATTGCCTCAAGCTTCAGCAATAAAGGTGAAACAGCACATGACCTGCATTTACTATTGTCCCAAAAAGCTGTGTGTGTGTGTGGGTGTGTGTAACTTTTTGTTCGAGTTGCTTAAGTGTATGTACTCTGAAGTCGCTTTATCTGATTGCCGTTTACATTTTGTAGTTATTTGAATTAAGGATGTTTGCATTAAACTAGAGAATTCTGTTAGCTCCTTAACTTTGTTAAAAGTCGCCTTTGGCTCACTTCTACCTAGTAACTTATTTAATAAATGTTCTTGAAACCAAGTTCGTAAGCAATTCAGAGAGTTGAATATGTTAAATTTGGCTTGAGCAGCAATCTTTAATATTGCCACGATGACTTGTTGAAACGAAGTTGAATTTGTTAACAGGAACGTTCTTAAAATTGCATGACTTGCATCTGTTAAGCTTTCCTTGTTATTTTTGCACTTTGTGTGTGTTTTTGCTTTAGAATTATATTTTCTCTTTAAGTCCATTGTTATAATAAAATTTTCATTTTAGTTAAATTAAAACTGAATCTCCTTTGTACACATAACAATATTGAAAGCCTTAAAGGCATTTACTTTATAGTACAACAGTTCTTGCTATCCATTTGGCAATCGTCAATTTCGACAATTTGTGATATTTAAGGAAAAACAAAGAAAATAATTCAATAATAATCTGTGAAAATATTTTTATTAAATTAACAAAGAGGCAAGAACTATGGCTTTTTGTGTAAATGAGTAAAAAGCTAACTGTGTATAATAAATAATGTTTTTCATTGCTGAAGAAGAATGAATTTTCAATAGATTTGTGTTAAAAGGTGCCAAATAGCTTACCTTTAAGCTGACGAAATCGAGTAGTTTGAGGTATTGAGAACATTGTTGTGATTGCATGACCTGCATCTATACGACGTCGCCTCGTTTGCTGCCATTTGCTTGCAATCATTCAATAATTCATGATGCAATCAATAACGCAAACTAACAACACGTGCCTCAAACAGCATTCAAGGCGGGGGGGCAGAAACGGAAGAAGCAGCCATGGATTGAGTTAGGAGTTGTGGATAGTTACCATTCTTAACCGTATGCTGACTGGCATTTCGTATGCATTTAGCTACGATTCGTTTCACCTGCATATTTTGCCAATAAATTGCCTTGTGTGTGTACCTTTTGCTCCATGTCGTTTCTGCCGACCTTATCCTAACTCCCCATCGATGTGTTCGATGTATGTGTGTACTAAAAGCCTGTGCCGCACCGCTATCAAAATGTCAAAGTTCAATGTGCAATTTAAATGCAACACTGTGCAATTGGCTCTGTGTCGCTGTGGCTGCCTTGTTGCTCGGTTCATAGTGAAAAAAAAAATAAAAAAATGAATGCAATTTGTATTTAAATGCGTCGCAATTTGCCGCAGCTGCGCCAAAGGAGTTGTGGCAGCAGCAGCAGCAACAGCGGGGTACGAACTATGGTATATTGCTAGGGTCTATTTTTAATTGGCAAATAAAAATATGAATCGAACAAAAAAAAAATGTGTATGCACACATGAAATGCACAAAATGCGCGCAACCGAGTTGGAAATTGAAAATTTATTGTGCAAAATCAACGCAGTGCCCAAAAAGTATGCTACGAAAATGTAAATAGACTGCAGAGCACACACACACAAGCACACATACATTGTGAATGAGAACAGGAAGCATCGATTATTCAAAACATCCGCAATTGCGAGCGCTTATCAACAAAAGCGGCATCTAGCGTCAGCCAGGCGCAGTTTGTCAAAATCATTTCGAGTTACGTTGACGATGTTTTTTTGTAGTCATTGTTGTCGTTGCCCCTTTTTGCCTTTTTGATGCTGCTGCACAGTGTGTTAAGGCTTAGTGTCTATTGTCACATACATAGACACAACAAAATATACTACACCCAACTCACACACACACACACACACACTAGCACACACTCAATACACTCATGGCCTCTTCATTCATATGCATGACGATGTGTCCATTTTTGTGGCTTGTCATTTATGCATAAAAAATGCTAATGGGGCCAACGTTTATGGCGTCGCTGTTGGCCAAAAAGAGACAAAAAGGTGCAAACTGTGTGTTTGCCGGCTATGCTTGTTATTGCTGTTGTTGCTATTGGGGTAAATGTGTTGTCATAATGCCTTTTAAATGAAGTTGTGCGCCATTTGCCATTTGAAGTTTGTTTCTTCTCTTTTTCTTTCTTGTGACTCTTTTGCACCGTTTCCAGTGATGGCCCAAACACATACTGCCAATTTGACTTGCAGTGGTTGTGGAATTATCCGCAATGGCAGATTAGTTGTAAGCATCTTGTATCCCAGACTCTTTGTAAATGCTTAGGGGTATTTTTATAGCATAATTCCATCTGAATTGGCACTTTGACACTTAGCTAAGGCTAAAAGACTAAGCGAACATGTCCGACTACTGTTGGGCAAAACGTCTTTAATAGTTAAACCGTTTTCATAAACTAATGTGCTTAGAGAGAGATAAGAAATACTGATTTTTAACTGTGTTACAAAATAAATTATTTTTCTTTTTGAAGTAATGATATTGTTTTGTTTATAATTTTGATAGTTTTATTTTGATTCAAATTCAATAACAAGGATAAATGCCTTTTATGTCGCAAACTATTTTATTTATGTGTGCTTTAATTCATTAGGAATTATTAAATGGAATGTTGAAGTGCACACCGCAAAAATTCCATATAGAATAACAATCGAAAAAGGTTGTTCCCAAATGGACATTATTCAATTTACCTTTTGTAAGTGGCGTGCGACACATTTTTTGTAGCTGCTGACCCAAGTCAGTTGTATCTTTATCTGCATCTTAAAATGTCTCAGCACCACGGTGCCTTAGCAACACAACAAGCCGCACAGTTCACCATAAACCAAGAATAATAAAAAAAACTAACAAAAGATTTTGCTGCATGTGCATGCGTGTGTTTATTCTGGGTGTGTGTGTGTGTATTGGCGAGTGTTTGTTTAAGTGTTATCTGTGCATCAGCATCAGCCGCGCGTAACGCGAACATTTTTCAAAGCAACGCAGCAATAACCAACAATAACCCAGAGCCCAGAGTCACAGGACACGGGCGATGACGCTAAGGATGGCATCTAAGCCGCGAGTACAGCTGTTGCGTGACACGAGCATGAAGGAGATTATATAAGAAATAGTTTTAGATAGAAATAGAGAAATAATGCATTGATTGATGAAATGAAAATAAACTTATACGGAATATACTACAGTGAATAGCTTTCACATAATATTTGGGATTGTTTGACTATTGACAATATACATTTTTGTATTCTCTTTAAAGTCAAACACGTGTTCAGCTCTATGAACTATTGCCATTTCGGTTTTGGTTCAAAACCGCGCCCCAAAGCTAGCTGCAGCATTGAGTTCATTTCACATGGAAGTTTTTCGATTTTTTTGTTTTGCTGCTGCGCTGAGCACGAGGTCATAAGGTTGAACAGTGAATAGATGGAATAGGTGTCAAGAGTGGAAGCAGATTCGTACGGAAGAAGGACTTAGGGAATGGGTTGCAGGTGAAAATGGTGGCAACTCCAGTCAAAATGGCAATTTATCATTTTGTGCTTAAGCGTGCGGCAGGTAAAGAAATGAAACCAAGACTGAAATAAAACCAAATGAAATGAAATAAAAGGCGGCATGTGCGCCACGTATTTCTAGATACTAACAAGTGATAAAAGGCAAGCACGCAGCTGGCTAACAAACACACACACACGCATATGTACAACTGACTGACTGACAAACTGAGGTAATGTTCTGACACCTACTGCAAGGCTTGGAATTAGGAGAGGAGAACTGTTAATGGCCAGAACCACAAGACCAAGTGTCTGTGTGTGTGTGCGTGTGTGGATGGCAAGGGGGCAAAGATGTTGGCTGAGCTGCTGACGTGGCATTCCACGCAGCGTATCCATCAATGTCTGCCCCATGACGTATTCGTTGGCGGTTTTGGCTCTCCTGTCTGCTGCTGACGTGCCTGCATTAAGTAAGCCCCTCACGGTAACCAAACAAAAACAAGAAGAAAAAAAAAACGAAAAAAAAAGTAAAAAAAAAATCCGAAAAGAGAAAGAGCACAAAAATTGAAAGCCTTTTATAGGCGCCTTTAGGTTCGAGTTTTTTCGTTTTTTTTTTCGAGCGCCCTCGCAGAAGCTGCTAAATTTCTTTTTTGGCAATTCAATTGATGGCTGGCTTTGTTATCAGGCATCCAAAAAAGCCTATTCCCCACACAGCCCAGACTTAAGCTCAACCCCAAACCTACAAAACTCTACACGACCTCGAGGCATTTGCTTTTAAATGCGCTGCGCCACTTAGCGCCGGTTTCCTGCCCCCCTGCCATCACTCGCCCGCGTGCATTGCGTGGTTTATTAGCTGATCCCATTGGCTTGACAAGCCACTTTTGACGCCAGTAGCAGCAGCATCAGCAGCACCGACGCTGCCGCAACCAAACCAACCCAAACAACAGGAAGTCTTAGGCGGTAATTTATTTTTCAGTACCCCAACTGGCAAATTATGCAAGATTTTGCCATCATCTGCTCACGTTTCCTGCCACCCCCCTCACTCACTCACTCTCCTCTCTCACTCTCATTCTCTAATTCGCTGTTCCGTTTCCACGTTTTGCGTGGTCTGCTCTCGTTTTGCTGCCTTTGTTGAGTTATGTTGGCAACTTACAGTTTTTGCGACAGCCTTGATGAGGAAGCACTAAAATTCTTCAAAAGATTCAGAACTCGGATTTTTTTGTTTATGGGGGAACTTCCAGGGCACGGCAGGCCAGGCGAACGATGACTCGCTGACGCGAGTGATTACATAAAAGAAATAAACGGTTTTGTTTTTCGTGGCTTAGTTTTTTGGCAAAGCCGTTTAAAAATCGTGATTTTTATAAAATGTTAATGCAGTAGATATCTATGATTAATATATTTTTGTGCATGCCAAGTTTTAAGAAATGTTTTTAACACTTTATCAATGTTATCCACTTTTTAACACAAAACAAAGCGTAAATCAGTTTTAGTACAGATATCATAAAACACAAACCATTAAATTAAAGAAAGTTTTGATGTAGTTTGATTTGAGTTTTTTAAGCTTTTTTTTCAAACAAAAAGCTGAATTAAATTAAGTTTAATTGTAACACGAACTAGTTCTACCATTATTTATACTAGAACTATTCACAACTTCAACTAAAGTGGTTTCTCATAGCATTTATATTTGATGTAGGTATGCTCTCAAAGTTACATATATTTTTCTAAAGCATATCTTTCATAAACAAAATTCCAGCTAGAATCTCACATTTGAGTTGGCATAAAGTTAAGCTTAACTTATGTGCGTTCCGGCTTACAGTTTGAAGCGCAGTTTCGGTTATGGGCTTAGCCACAGTCGAAGCCACAGTCACAGTAAGGCAGCAGCCTTCGTTCGGGGAAGGGTGGGGTTGGTTAGGATGGGGTCTCACCTTTTGACTGCTGTTTCACCTGAAACAAACAAAAATTTCGACACGTGCGGGCTTCATTATTTGCCAAAATTGTCAAAGTTTTTTTTTGGCATTCGATGCGGGTGAAAGTCAGGGGGTGTGCAACGTAGCAAGGGGTTCGGGTAACTGCTTTCACTTTTATGATGCTTTTTATTTAGTTTATGACTTCGACGCCGTCAACTTTAATCGAAAACAATTGGAGACCACAATTTCTCCTCTCCAAAAAAAAAAAATAAGTAAAAAATAAAATTGTAAGAATGGGAAGCAAAGCTTTAGTGATGGCCCGTTTGGTGTTTAGGTTTGGTAAGGTGTTCGCTTGCGTTTTGCTCAACGCCGCGTAAATTGTTTGGCTGCAAAAGTTTTGCGCATTTCGCGTTATCCCCCATTTACATATCAGCTCAAAGGGCTCCTGGGAATAAGGGCTGTTTCCAAAAATAGTTTTCAATTAGTGTTGTGGCGCCTGAAAGCTCATTCCCATTACTCCTACAACATCTCGCGTCCCCCCATGCTCCTCAGGGAGTTCTACTTAAGTTTATTTGGGCCAAAAACTTTTCGTTGAGCTCAGCGCAAATTATGCGCATTTTTATGGTACAGCAAGGCAGAGCATAAAGACCACACATCAGTTGATACTCCTCCTTATTTTTTTATTGTTTGTTCATCCCCTTTGAAATTTGTTTGTTGTTTGCTATTTGTTATTTGTTTATCTGTGGCCAAGTTTCTAGTGAATTAAAGTACAAGTGTTTTGCAACTGAAACTAATTCAAAAAAAAAACAACCAGCCTGTAATCATTTATGGTTTTTATGTGCTGCTCTTTTATGATTTTTACTGCTGATTCATGTGGGTTGGCTTTTCTAAAAACAGAGAGGGTAGACGGGATTTGGGGTACTTTGTCGCAAAGCAAGGATTGGTCTCTATGCCAAGCATAAATCATGAACAGGGGCCCAAGCTTGGCACTTTTGTTGTGCAATATATTTATATATTATTAGTCCTTCTTTTACCTATGTGCATTTGAGCAACGATCTGCCGCCTGCTGCCACACATATTGTGCATAAATCTTTAATATTAAGTAAACATACATATAAATTTAAATTTATCGCTCACTGCGCATTAGTTATTATTGTATGTCGTAGCAGGCAACAGGAAAAATGGCTCTGTGTGTTAGCAAGGACTTTAAGTTAAATGGAAATCTATGGCTTTGTGGCTTATATTCTTTTATACTGCCACTGCCCCTGTCGGCCACAGTTGGTTGATGCGAGGAAGAAGAGTGAATGGGTGCATGAAATGAAGGATTAGACTGCTCTTTTGATTATGCTCAGTTACAGGTAAATGTGTATGGTAATGTGAATAATATTCAAATGTTGTTGACATTTGAAAGTTGTGAAAAAAAACTAAAAGTAGATGGGGCACATTTTAACGTAAATACGTAGTTGACACGGTTTAAATCATTTTTTTTTCTTTATTTTAGTGAAGTTTAACTCAAAATACTGATAAAATTGACCCAGTGATATATATACAAATAATTAAATATCTTGAAATATAATAATATCCAAAGGCAAAAAGTCAATCAATCATAAATTTTACCCATTTTTTTTAAAAAATAAAAATACCTTAGAGATGTTTTCTATCTCTTGAAATAAGATCTTACAGGTCTTCATATAAGAAACTATAGCTTTTTTTTGTTGATATATATGAACAATTTATTTAAACAAACTAGCTAACACAATTAGGAACTTGTTATTAAATAGTTAAAGTGGGGAAGAAAAAACCTCAGTACTACAACTAATAAAGCTTAATAATATAAACAAACAAATTTGTGCATCACCGCCTATTGTTTAAGCATTTTGTTTAGTTGCAATGACTTGTTAATTTCTAATCAAGCTTCAGCTAACACCATTCAAACACTTCATAGTAAATTTGATGTGAGTCAAGGAAAATCTATAAATAGTTAAGCCCTTAGTATATTAACACCACAAAAAATAAATTGAGTGGCTGGAAAAAAATTCGCATTGTCACTCCTTGAAAGCCAATCAGAAATTTTGCGGGTAATACGTATAAAGAAAGAGCTGAAAGCCGTTCAACATGCCAACAATTGGCCTTGTTAGTCAGCGTCAAGTACTTGATTTTAGCTTGAAGTGGATTTGTCACGGGTGGTGGGGGGGGGGGGGGGGGTTTGATGTTAAAACATACTCCAACTTGAGGTCGCAACCCATGCCAAATAACAAACCGAGCCAAAAACTTAGTGAGTGTGTGCGCAACTGTACTTTTGACGCGTTCAAAAACCGCTTTTAGTTCACATATCCAATGCATAAGCTCACAGTCGCAATTGCAGTAGATTCGCCCGCAGTGGTTTTTTGTTGTTTTCGTTTTTCATTGTTAGCTCGTTGGAAAGTTTGCTGCAGCTTTTGGCATATTGTTTGTGTGTGTGTGTGTGTCTGTGCTTGCCAATTTGGTGCTGAAAAATGCATTTTCACATTAAGCCTGTCTAACAAAGCAACAACTAGTGCAAAGGGCATACACAATGCGCACTTTTTGATTAGGGGAAAATGCCGTCAGGTAATCGTCGCTGCGGGCGCAGCCACAAAAGTCGCTCGTTCGCTTCAGTGGCTACCGTAATGGGTGGGGCGTGAAATCAAATAAATAAAATAAACCACAAGATGACGTCGTATCCATGACAATGGTGCGAGTGGTGCTGGTGATGCGGGCGTTACTTTGTTTATTCGATAAATCTATTGCAAGGCGGCCATCGAAACGGGCAAACGAAAGTGGCTCAGTAACTGGCGGGCGTTCAAGCTTAGCGGGTACGCCGGAAAAGAATTGCATAGCCAAAGCCTCCGAGCATTTTGGCAAAGGCCAAAGGGTGTGTGTTTCTATGTGTGTGTGTGTGTGTATTACAGTTATTATTGATGGTTTCACATTAACTTGCAGTTGGCTTCGGATCCGAGCTTCATTAAGTGGCAGACTCGTTGAACCCGCACACAGCGCTCAGTTTGTTTGTTGTTTGGTAGACGTTGGCAACGTTGTCACAGTTATGGACTCACCAACACCGTCAATTGTCATCGACGATTCGAACGGTTCAGCAATGGACGCCTGCTTCACGGCATTTGACAAGGATGGGTGCGTATAAAACTGAAAGCAGACAATAAAGAACAATTTAAATATTAACTTAATAAAATAACATATTATTTTACATTAAAAATATCTAAATAAAACAATTAAAGACTAGTAACAATTTAATTAAAAATATTAAAATAAAAATAAAATTAGCTTCTTGGAAATATAAGTTATGTGTGTACAACACGAACTTATTAATAAAAGCAATCAAGTTTGCATTATTGAATCAACATGGCATAACTAATAACAAATATAATGAAGCTAAAATGTATCGGTTTGGAAAAAAATCTATATAGAATTTAAACTGTATTTAATACTTGTAAACTTTATTTTTTTATACACTGTACAAGGAAGCCCTAAAATAAAAATGTTATACCCATGATGTGACCACTAAATGATCTTTCAGCTCAACTGAAATCAAGTTTAATTCCCAAATGAAAAAAAAATACTATATTTTGCAAATTATTAAAGTGTGAATGTTGTCAAAGCAAATTAAGAGAAACCGTTTAAATAAATAAACAAAATAAAGTGAATTAGCAACGTCAATGAACAGAATAATAAATATTACGGCAAATGCATGCACTAATTATTTATTATAGCATACATAAATTAAATTGCGGACATATAAAAAAAAGTATAACTTTTTTCATTAATGCACTATGCAAAGGTAAAAATGTTTTAAAATGTTACATAAATTAAATTGAATTGACATTTTCAACAGTTTTGTTGTGCCGTACACTTAAGCGCAAATCAATAAACGTAATCGCATTAATTTTACCTTAATTAAACTCACAACGAATTAAAAGCAGCTGCTGTGTGGAGAATCGCAGCCTGACCCAAAAAAGTATGCTATAAATAAGTGAAATTTAATTGGAACTTAAAGCAGTGCTCTGCCTTAATGGCAGCCGACTACCATGACAAACAACCCCAAAGGGCAACTTTACCCACAATTCATTCCAATCCACTACAGCCAACCCCCAAATCATTTTCCATCCCTACTTAAATCACCTGCTCTTATGGCGCTCTCTATCATCTGATTTGGAATTAGAAACTAACTTTATTTTGCTGCCTGTCTGTCGCTTATTTTCATGCCTGGTTCACCTTTGTCACCGTCGGTGTTGCCGTTGCCGTTGCGATTGTCATTGCCATTGGCCTGGATGCCTCATCCCCAAAACGACCTCACTCTGCAGAGATGACCGCCTGAATCTGGATGAGTTTACGCTAATCTGCCGTGCTCTGTTCCGCAACGACAAGGGCCACATCTACGATGTGCCACACGAACGCCTTGAGCAAATATTCGCTGTGTTTGATACAAATGGCGATGGCTTCATCGATAGGGAGGAGTTTAAATTTTGCTGGAATCAATGGATTAAAACGGTAAGCAAGGCGTATGCTGCTCTTACTAGCAAGTACACGTGTATAAGGATAAAGACGTATGTGTGTGTGTGTGTGCTTTAGTGTGTCTGAAACTTCAGCCGTTGGCTGGGTTAAGCTTAAGTCCATCAAGTCTACTTATATCAAGCAGTGTGTTGCCTGTATATGTAAGTGTGTGGCAAGCTTCTCTTCACTCAGTGATTCATATCCGGAGACTCATAAAATCATAAAATGTGATAATAAAATATTTGTCAACGTTTTGCCAACGGGGAAGTTCCGTCATAAAAACCCACAGCACACACACACACAAAGAAACAAATTCGCAGTCATTCGCAGCGTTTGCAATCAAAGTGGCCGAGTCTCGGATTGTGTGTGTAATTCAATCCTGATCAGTCCTCGTTGGACGGTAAAATGCCGCTCATGGCGAATGTCACACAGCAGAGTGCGTCTGTGTCCTGTTTCTGTCTCTCTGTCTGTCTGTCTGTCTGTCCGTCCGTATGTCTTTTCATATGGAGTATTGCTTTCATCACATGCCATATATACGTCCCAAAGCTTTTTCAACTCCCAAAATCATATCGTCATCGTCGTCATCATCGCACTGGCCACACTGTCACGGAGCGTCTGCAGCGACAGCAGCGTATGCAAATGTGATAATCTGATGCTGGCACTTATACATACACACAAACACACTCATACAGACACATACAGTTTTTATACCCATACACACAGAGTCTCTCCGCACGTAAAGTGATAAAAACGCGTGACAAATAAAATGCCAGAGCAAAGCGAAACGGAGCTGCATTCATTTGGTAAGCTCGTCTGTAGCTCGGCCTTCACAATATCGCATTGCCAGCATATTAGAATATAAAAAAAAAATTTTTCGAATTATTTTATTGTGTTCTACGACTTGCCGACTTCATCTACTTGAGTCTGTTTCTTTCTCTGTGCCCGTTGCTTTCGCCTCAAACATTTTTCTCTGTTGCAAAGTATTCAGTCCTTACGCCACATTGTTGCCCACAGTCGCTGTAATAAAATTGCGTACGTGATGTGCAAATTTTGTTCTGTTGCGTGCCTTTAAAACGACTTAAAAGTTTTCGACTGCTCTGCAATTGACGCCACTCGCAAGTAAATCACAGAATTACAAAAAGGTCACAAATCAAAACTTGGCAAATTAATGCCAGTTCCTTGCAACATACAGCTAACATAGAGTGTAGAAATTTAGAGCTTAAAGTCGCATTTACACAAAACTCAAGTTTATATAAATAACAATTTAATTTGAATTCAAATTGAATTGTCATATAAGAAAAATGTAAAAATTTGCTGCAAAAATATTTATTTTTGTGCTTTCATAAACAAAATTTTTAAACTAATTAACGTAGTTTATGGAAAAGAAAATTCGTGGCAAATATGAAAATTTAATTATTATTTAAATATATTCCAAAATAGTTGTAAAAGATTAACTTTTTATGAAAAGTGCTACAAATTGTTTACAAAAACTTTTATAAGTTAACAAATACAGTTAACCTTCGCTACTATAAACTTTCTCGAATTGTTCACTGTATCGAGTTAGAAATAAAAAGAAAAATTTTGAAAACTTAAAAATATATTGAAAGTTATTGATTTTCCATAATTAATATAACATCGATTTTCAAGCGATATAATGCATTGAAATGTTTTAAATGTTTGTAAATCACTAATTTTATCACTGTTCTTTCACTCTTCACTCTTTGGAGGGAACACTGTTTTAATGATATTAATTTGAATACGTATAAAAACATCCCCGATTCGACATCGCCTGTGAAAATCTTGTTAAAAATATGTTTAACAACATTTTCTTGTCCTTATCGTATAATTTAAAATAAAGAATTAAAGCATTTCCCAATAATACTTGGGAACATAAGTATAGCATATCTCAAAGGAGCAGAAAATATATGATATCTCGACAAAATTCGGCATTTCGATTTTTTTTATTGCTCTGAATATTAAATTGTTTATTTGTACGGAAGTTCGTAATGAGCGAGTTTGACTGTACTGCGAAAGTTGTAGGAAAATATATTATCCAAAAAAAAGCACATCTACAAAGATCCCCTAGGAAATCACGCATAGAAAATTTCTATAGAAATGAAAAATTTGCAATGATAATGTTAAGCACGCTTCGAATATTCCTTAATTTTGTAAAGAAAACTTTTAATAGTATGTACTTTGAAAATATGTGCCTAAATTATGCAATAAAAGTTTTCTTCAAATTTCACTCGTGCCAAATCAAATGTTAAATTTCCCACAATGCCATTGCATGCATGTTTATGTCTAGGGGCTTTTTTTTTAAGGTGTGACCTTCCTTTCCTTTGGAGTCGGCACAAACTATATTACGCATACGCATGGCAGGCTGCTCACTTTGTCTGGCTGCCTGTTGAACAGGCTTTCACTCGTTTGGCACGCCACAAATTATTTCGCAGAATTAGACTCATTTTTATATGTCACAAATAAAAAAAAGACATACTGACAGCTGATTCCATAACAAAAGGAACACTTTAAAAATGGCAGACCCACATCCACAGTTATTTGAACGAAAAAAAAAATACAACATTCATAAAAAAAATTGCTTCCCATAAAATTGACTTTGTTTTTTCGTTTCCGCATGAATTGCATAAATGGTAATTTTAATGTTTGCGTGAAGAAAAACAACAAAACAATATACAAATTATAATAACAACAAGAGGCAAAAGCTAAAATTTGCATAATAAACAAATCAAACGATGGACGCGAGCCTAACGGCGAGAGAGCAGCGAACTTAGAAGACCAAAAAACAAAACTTGTGCCACGTTAAAATTAAATAATCGCATAAATAGAACATTTAACGCTCGTAAATCATTTGCACTGTTCGCTCAAAATATTTTTCGTGGTTTTGTGGTGTGTAAAATTTTGATTGTGTGTGTGTGTGTCCATCTGTTTGTGAAGTTTGAACCGATTTAAGTGACGGAAACGGAAATGTACGCAAATTTATGGAAATAATTTGGCTGGCATTCATGTTCGCGTTTAAAACAATCAAAACAAAAGGTAGAACAAAGAGTACAAAACCGATGTCAGAGTGGGAAGTTGGTTAGTATATTTACGTATTGTGCCTAATATGATAGGTTTAGTTCAAGGGGAATTTATTTACATTTTGATGATTTTATTGTGCGTTTGCATTTCAGTGTCATTCGCTAAAATGCGTAATTTATGTGCTCAAATGTGCAGAAAATGCTTTTTAACAAACTGCACAAAAGGTGTGCATAGAGTGGGTGCAAAAATGTGTGTATGTGTGTGTGTGTGTGTGTGTGTGTGTGTATGCGTAAGTCCTGCTGTTCTACGAAGCGTAAAATGCTGCGGTCTCCGGCGAGGCAGGCCACAAGAAGCAGCCAAGCAGCACTTTTGATGAGGGACCAAGTGCACGAAAATGACCTTTTTAACTGGAAAGCTTAAGTGCTGGAGTTGAAGGCACCAACCGATGACGAAGGGTTGAAGGTTTCTTATTCCGCTGAGGTTGCTTCGTTGAACTATATGTATTTATATGCTTGTTAATTGGCTAGGTAATCCAGCTACAGTTAATTAATTTTCCATTTCAGGGTTTTATATTCCTATACGTATTTTAACGATAGAATTTATTGAAGATTTTAAATGAACTTTATAAACTTCTTTAGAGCCAAAATTTGTAGGGAATTATTTCAAAATAATTATTAATATGAATAACTAACTATTAACTAATATTTATTATACGTTTAATAATTACCAATTTAGTATAATTGTTTTTAATTGTGTTTTAAATATTCTTTATAAGTTTATGACAAATTTATCTAGCATATGAATCATTTACCGATTTTCATAAAATACCGTTGCAAATTTAAACACCATGCTGACAAACTTAATGAACCTGTTGCATGCATTAAGTGTGTATTTGCTTTCTCATTTGCGGGTTATAAATGTTTTAAGACAACAGACGTATGTGCTCAGCATCGCCTAGCAACAGCAGCTGTTGTTGGCAGTTTCATTTTATGTTTGCATTGTATGTACATACTTATGTATGTATGCTAAGCTTTAGGTTGACTTTCCATATCCTTAAACAATTTTATCTTCGTATAATACATTTATTACCGTTTGCCACCTGCTCTTTGTGCGCGCTAGTACATTTTGCGAACCGTAATATATCATTGAAGGCGCGTCATCATATAGTTCATTGAACCCCCAACCACAAAGCGATTCAAAAATCTTCAACAGCTTTAAGTGTCTTACAATGTCTACCGTTAATCTTGGGCGCACTTACTTATACACACAGACACACACAGTTTTATTGAGGGTGGCGTTATGTGTTTGTGTTTGGCTGAGGTGGGTCACACTGCAGCATCGTTTATAATGTCTTCATTTATGGCACAATGTGCCAGTGTGTTTTTTTGTGCTCAGTTACGCACCGACACCAAAAAAAGATGGCCACAGGTTCGTAGAGCTGTAAAAGACTTGGAATGCGGAGGATGGGGCATGAAGAAACACCGTTGCCACAGTGAGTGCCAAAAATCGCCCTACGACTTGTCTGCTCGTCGAGCAGAAAATAATATTTTGCTATAAATTTCGCTCCGTTTTTGTGACGCTGTCGCGTGTCCAGAGCGTTTAGCTTTTTTTTTGTTTTTTTTTTTTGTCTTCTCGTTCTATCTCTTTCTCGGGCATTTTTTTCTCGGGATTCTCAATCCAGAATCCCAGTGCTCGGCGTCGAGTCCTCAACTGATGAAAGTTTAACGACCAAAGTTGACACGCTGCGGCGATTATTTAGAAAGTTAATGACTTATAACATACAAAAAGAACCAGCTATAACACAGAGAAAGAGAAAGAAAGAAAGAAAAAGAGAGAGGAAGGAAAATATAGTAAAGAGGAGAGTTAGGGGAAACACAGTTGATTTAGAGGCGCGAGAGTGAAAAAACTGTTGGCAGTTTTTGTTTAATTGGATTGGGCAGTTGTTTGACATGAAAAATGTTATTTTTTTTTTCCAAAAGAAAAAGCTTTCCGGTTTTAGGTTTACATTTAATTAAAGTAAAATTTATTGAGAGACACAGCGAAAGGTGAGATAATATATTTGGCATAAGAAAAAAATAAACTAATGCATTCACAACTTGCATTTCTTAAATCATAAACATAAAACTGAAAAAAAATCAAATGGTTAATGTATCCTCCTTTAATATCTGTTTAAGGTCTGTTTGCTGCTTTTATTGAAAAATCAAAGTCAAAAAAAATGATAATCGTTTCTATTTCCATGCGATTAATTATTGTACCGATAGTAGCATTAATTTATCCTATTGAAAAAATTAAACATGTATCTATTCAATTAAGTACACATTACTTTTAAAGACAAAAAATTCGTTCTACAAAATGTTATGACAAGAGCTTGGCCTTCGTCTGAAAGTTATTAGATTATAATCTATTAGCTAATATTTCAAGTTTTATTTAAAATTTATTAGAAGTGAGACTCTCACCGTAAGACAAATAATTTGGAATAGTCAATTGATATTATATAAGGAATTACAATTGATTCACTTACAAATAATGATGAACAAACATTTTATAAGCTGAAACAAAACTGTATATAAAGTATTTGATGGGAATTTGTTTAACGTAAATTGTGTGTGTTAATATTGACTTTTATTTTCCAAGTAATCTTTATATCTGTATGATTTTCCAATAATTCTTCTGTTCAATCAACTCGAAGTTAAGATGACACATCAATAACCGACAAATGTGATGTGTCTGCCGATAATCGGAATAATTTGTACAAAAGTTTTCGCTTAAGCCGCTTATTGGCACATGAGCTTCGTGAGCTCGGTAAGTTCGTGCCAGTGATATGTCAAAGTCTCTCTCCACGGATGTTTATATGTATGTTTATAAAGTAATGGTAGCTGAAATAGAGTCTGGAATGCTCAAAGCTTATTTATAGTTAGGTTTTGGTAGACGTTCGCTCGCTCGTCAGGGAGTTGGCTAACAATTTTTGGTCCCAGTCAGCCGCATAAATTGTATAATGTAATTTTCGGCGCGTCCGCAAACCCACAAACTGTCAGCGACAATGTTTCGCTTCCTGTCTGCTGCTTATGTGTGTGAGCAGAGTATGCCAAAAAATATATAGCATGTAGTGTACTCGTACACATGTGCATGAGACTGAGCGAGTGAAGTTTCTGCCAAAATGGCAGGCACAGAACTGCGAGAACCGCCAACTTATGCAACAATTTCAAAACGGAAATTGCTTTAGCACCTGCCTCACACATAGGCCCTACTAGTCTGTGCGAGCGGGTCTATAGGTGTGTATAGGTGGATGTGTATCTGTGTGTGTGTGTTTGTGTGTGCGTGTGTTGTGGGTGTGACTGGGCACGTTTCCCTTTTGGCACATACTTCAATATCACGTTGAATTTCATTCGATTCGTGCGCCTTCGTTTCGGTTTTGGTTGCTTGGTTCCTCGGTCCTTCGTCCTTGTCGACGTCACCATTTGCCGTACTCATTCGTTTAGCTTGGCAACTTTTTTGGCACACACATACACTCACACTAGCACATACACACACACATACACACACTTTGACAGTTTGTCTGCGGCACACAAAGTCGATGCACAGTAAAAAAAAAAATTAATTGTGTGGGCTTGGATTCCATTGAATATATTCATATTGATTTTCAACTATTTTTCAGTAACTAAAAAATTAAACTTTATGTTATGGTATAATCCAGAAAATCTAATAAATAATATACAAGTTTTTTGTTGTCAAAATCAGAACATTTTTTTTACTTGCTTTACTTGCTATATTAGCAGTTTATTAATTGCGCATTACTATATTGTAATTTTTGTTAAGAAGTTATTTATTATTTGGTAAGTTATTCATTAAACCCTTAAGTTTTTTTTTAATGTGTGTGGTTTAATTTGCAGCAGCAACGGTAGCGGCTCCCAAGTAACGGCAGCCCCAACAACGTCGACGGTTTAGGGTTTTACGGATTTTGAAATTTATTCACCACTGAAATTGACTTGAAATGTTGTATGGCAGCAGCGGCAACCAAATAACTGAAACTTACTACTGTTCACACATGCAACCTTAAGATAGATAGAAAGAGAGAGAGAGAGAGAGAAAGAGTGTGTGTGTGTAAGAAAAAGAGATACAGAAACGAGATGTTGCAAAGTTATTTCTATAACGTGTTCCTTTTGTTGGTACTGACAGAATCGGGTTGATGTGTAATTTGAATTTAAGATTTGCTGTGGTTACCCAAAAAGTGCCTTGTCTTGTCCCAGCCTTAAACCACAACCCCTTAGCAATAGGGGTTTGTGTCACATCCGCAATGTGTCTTGTGGGCTTCGTTCTCGAAGCTTAATAATTAATTTAGCTGTAACATATTTGCCAACTAAATGAACGAACTGGATTTTGTACTGTCGTTGTTCCTCTTGATACTTCGCACACTTTAAGGTGCCAAGCACTTTCCCGAATTGCCCAGCACTTTAATCAAACATTCATAGTTTCAACTTTAAATTAAACTGTGGCGACAGTGAGGCGCCTGATGAGTTTGTGGTGGGTTTGTTGTGAGCGTTGGCTATAACAATAAGTGCTTGAGCCAAGGGTCAGTTGGTTTCATTAGCCGACCGAAAGGAGCAGGGAGTCGATGTCTGTGAATAAGGTGCGTGTTAATTTGCAAACTTAAGTACAGCTAGAAGAAGAAGAAGGCAACATCAGAAGCATCAACAGCAGTGGCAGCTGCGTCAAATGGTTCATAATTGGATGCTACTGCTACTCTGATTTCTTGTGGTGATCAACCTTTGGGAGATGAGCGAATTTTATGCGCAGATTGTGGTCTTAATTGATAGCCGCAGTGATTTTTGAAGCTTAGCTTTGAAAGTTTTTCAAGTTTTGAGCAACATGATAATGAAAACTTAATTGATTAAACGAAGGCAAGTAAAATGGAACTAAGTGTGGGTCTTTATTTATTTATTATCCAACAAATAAAAAATGTAATTGAAAATTATAATAGCAGCTGCTTTATGTCGGAAAGGTTACATTCCATATGAGATAGTCTATCAATAAAATGTTCAATAAAGTCTAAGATTGTCTCTATGTCATGAATATTATTTAGTATGAAATGTTTCGATTAATATAAAAATAAAATGATTAAAAATGATAAAAAGATTAGTTATTATTTTATTCAATATATTGATTAAATAAAATAAAGCTAAGTCTAAGCATAAGTGGTTATCAAATCAGTGTCGAGCATTATGCATCTTGACATTTCTGTGTTCATAGCATTTAATCTTTGAGGCACTCATTGGCTGTTAAGCCATTGAACGCACATCTAATCCAATGTGTGATAAATGTAAAGACCAAGAACCACTTGCACTAACACACACACATACTCACTGGCACACACACGCTCTGTCACACATTCGCAAATTGATACATTAACTACCTCTATCCGGCCATTATCTCTAAGTATGCTAACCCAAAACTATGCTCAAAATGCGTCGTATGCTCAACATGCAAATGTAAATCACTTCCGCAACTATGCGGCACCATTGCACCGCTGCACCACGACGCCGAGTGCAGAGGCACTAATGCTTGCCACTGCCACTGCCACTGCCACTGCCACTGCCAACGAGCGATAAATCATCAACTGCTTAAGCGTTCATTCCCCCCGCTCCCATAGCAGCAGCAACAGCAACAACTAACCTTTCAGCAATGTTTCCTCTCGACTCTGTTTACCCTTTTAGCTCCCAACAGTTTCATTCGCTTGCCACCTGCCGCTGCTACAAACTCACGTTGGCCGCTTTAAAGCATTTAGCTGGGTGACATATTTTAAACGCTCTGCCAACAGTTGCAACAGCAACACAAATCAAAGCTGGCAACAACAAGCGACAAACAACTGATTTCTAGAGATGGCAAATGCTTTCAAAATACTCAAATTTAAAAAAGTTTAAAATATATCAAACAATTTTTATTTTTGATTCCATTTAAAAGCAACTAATATTTTGATGAACAAACATTCCTAAGCTTTGAAACTAACTTAAATTTCACTTTTGAAATGTTTTCTTAAAAGGAGTATTATGGATTTTCAAAGATAAAACTAAAATCTATCTTTGAATTCTAAATATAATAATAATAAATTCTAATTGTTAAAATGTTTAAAACCAAATACAATGAATAATAAGCAATCAGTATTGTTTAACCAAGACCACCAAAAATATATAATAAAAAGCTGTGTTATTTAAGTAAAATACTAACTTCTTAGATATTCTCAAGAAATTCTTGCTAAATTCACTGGCCACGTACTCATCACTAACTGAATGCTGTTGCCTGCAACTGCTGATGCTCCTGCTGGCGCTGTTGCTGTTTCTATGTCTGTTCCACTTCCAGCTGAAGCGCGTGTCTGCATATATGTATTTTTGTGTCTGTGTTTGCGCATAGATCATAATCATTCATAATCAGCGTGCACATAAATAACAAATTAAAAGCGCTTCACTAATTTTAAATATGCTCGAACATAATCAGCTTAGACGACATTCGCTGTTGAGTCTGTCGTTGTCGTTAAAGCTTCTGCGGCTGCTGCTGCTGCTGCTGCTGCTGCTGCCGCTACCGCTGTTGTTGATGATGATGATGGGGGGCGCCATCTGAATGATAGGTACTCTATACTGGGTACTCTATACAGCTGTGCGGGCTGCTGCCAGTCAAGATAGCAATGACAAAAACCTAACGAGCTCTTTGCTCTCATGTGTGCGGAGGGCTTTCATTTTTTATTTCGAGAGGTTTTTTGACTGGCTTTTACTTCATTTAAAACGCATTTATAATGGGCGGCGACAAAAAATAAAAATGAATAAAATGAAGAAACTCATCAGCACACACAGGACAAAATTTGTGCACACACAAACACATACACACACACGCACATGCGAACACCCACTAATGCACATGTATACAAATTTCTTTGTAGCTTTTCATGTTTGTGCTTATGTACTTTGGCCCTTCAACGTCTTTTGCGGCGTCTGCTTCACTTACTTTGCCCATACAATATTTCTTAGAACTTTTTTTTAAAAATATTTTTGGGGCTGCTCATGCCCTAGCTCTAAGGGTATCATCAATTAGGTATGCATTACCACACTTTATAATAATATAAAATAAATATTTAAAGACTTGTACGAACAGGAGAAAAAATTATAGAAAACCAAAAATAAATTTTTTAAGCTAAAAATTAAGTTTTCAAATAAATGTTTAATGATAAAGATGCATTAAAGATTTGTATTTTTAGACTTATAAAATTCTTTTTTCATATCTCGTTATTTATTTGAGCTTAAATTAATTTATATTCACATGTATAAAGCATTGATTATTCGGACTGACCGAACCTTTTTCTTGCTCAATTTTTTTTGGTTCTTCGAATTTCTTATATCATTATCTTGCTCTCTCTCTCTCTCCCTGACATGCTCTTGCTTTATCTTTCTGTCTGATTCTCTTTTTCACTTTCTTGGCAGATTGTGCGACCGGTGAACGCGTTTCTCATTGTTGATGTACAAAATGATTTTATAAGTGGTTCCCTGGATATAAGTAATTGCAGTGCACAGCAGCAAGGACATGAGGTGAGCCCCAGAGTCGCTGACGATGACAAAAAAAAAAGCAAACGAAGTGGAGCTGGCAGCTGCGACCTGTGAGCTGTGGCCACAGACAGGGCAGCAGCTTAGCTCGTCGAGAAAGAGCGTAGCAGGAAAGGGTATGCGGGCGGTAAGGTAGGCGGCGCTCTCAGGTATGCGGAGACGGAAAGACATAAAACTTAACAAGAAATGAAAATGGAGGTAGCGAAGCGGAGCGCAGAATAAGGCAAAGTCGTTGCCGCCAACGACGACAAGAAAGATTAAGAAGATGAAACTTGCGCCGGTTTGGTCGGCATTTCAGCTCAGCTCAGCCCAGCTCAGCTCGAATCGGCCCTCAAAATGATAGCTGTATTTGTTTAACTGTATCTGTGTGCGTGTGCATAGTCGGAAGCGGATATGCTTTACTTAAGTCACATCCGCGCTGCGACATACGCCGGATGTCATCGTCAGCGGCAGCCGCTCGCCGGGCCAACTACATTTAGAAAAACAGAGAGAGAGAGAGAGCATCGGCATCGGCATCGACATCAGCTCCTCATGGCATTTGCCATCTGCCGCAATTGCCTCTGGGCACTCTTCGTCTCTGTCTTGGTGTTATCGTTGTGGTGCACTTGTTGGCCGGCACTTCACTTGCTTCATCCGTACATGAAAATTTGTCAAAATTAATAACACACACTTCCGTCGTCGCTTTATGGACTTGACACTCAGACGTGACACCATCTCTACCCTCCCTGCACTATTCTCTTGCACCCGCTCCTAGCGACTTTCACTTTCGTTATCTTTTTGGAATTAATGCAATGAATGCGTTCCTTCCACTCCCTACCCTTCACTTGCAGATACTTGAGCCCATTAACAATCTGCTGGATACGGTGGACTTTGATGCGGTATTCTATTCGCTTGACTGGCATCCCAGCGATCATGTTTCATTTATTGATAATGTCAAAATGCGACCAATGGACGAGTCATCAGCGGTAAGTAGGTACTTGAATAAATGATTATCTTAAGTAATACCGTTTCAAAATAAATATTCAAGTTTTAATTAAAATTGTATCTTAACCAATTTGTGTTACAGTTGGACGCCGATTCGGCAAAGGTCTTTGATACGGTCATCTTTGCTGGACCGCCGCCGATGAAGCAACGTTTGTGGCCGCGTCACTGTGTGCAGGATTCGTGGGGTGCTGAGCTGCACAAGGATCTAAAGGTGGTCGACCATGGCATCAAGGTGTATAAGGGCACCAATCCCGAGGTGGATTCCTATTCTGTTTTCTGGGACAACAAAAAGCTGTCGGATACCACACTGAATGCACAGTTGAAGATGAAGGGCGCCACGGATATCTATGTGTGTGGCTTGGCCTATGATGTTTGCGTGGGCGCAACGGCTGTGGATGCTCTATCCGCTGGGTATCGCACCATCTTGATTGACGACTGTTGCCGTGGCACCGATTTCCATGACATTGAGCATACCAAAGAGAATGTGGTGACCAGCGACGGGGTGATTGTGCACACAAATGAGGTAGGTTTCGCATAGCTCCCTAAGGCATATTGTATACCAATGAAATATTTGGATTTTTAACAGGTTAAGGCCATGGCAGAGGGTCGTGATCGTCGCCCCGAACTAGGCTATAAGCTGGCAATGGAGCTTAAGAGTCCTGATTCGGTGCTATCGCAACGCAATGGCTTCAGGCCCAGCTACTAAAAATTAAAAACATCACTTCAAAAAGTTTACAATCACAAATGGAATATGAAAAGACAACTAGCTATTTATACTTAGAAATAAAAGTAGTGCTTCATAGTTACAAAATCACAAAACAAGTGCCTTATCTTAAAGTAGTGCAGCTAGCTTTTGCTAAAGTTCATGAATATCAAACAAAGTTTTTAAATGCTTACAAGGAATTTTGGTAGCGTTTTTAATAATTTTGGATCAACTTCATCCACTATGGAATAAAAACAGTTGACTTACACTCTTTTGTCGTTTACTGACAAAGCACTTAATAAAATAAAAAAAAAACCAGCTTAAGTATTAACTTTACTTCCGCACCTCAATTGCAAATGTTGTATATGGCACCTGTTTTTTCCAGTAAATATTATGTAGAATACTATGGATTATTTTAAGCCACAAAGACATGACATAAGCTTCGATTACAAATGTACTTAAATTCCGATGAATATAAATAAAGCAATTATTAAAAAGATTGTACAAATTTTATTTCAATATTTTTTGAAACATTTAAATCGCCTGACGTGTTATGAATCCACAAACTTTGGGATCGGTTCAGTATTGTTTTCAGTTTTCGAAACATATCCCCGGTATGTCTATTTTATAACGCTATTATTTATTAGCCTATAAGTCAATTTCAACCTTATAATTTTTCAATTTTCTTTTCTACTGTGATAAATGTCTTATGCCATTTTCTACGTATCCGTTATGCATTCATTCCTCGATTCGCACTCAATAAACCCATACATATAGTGCCATATATCGATGCATATCGCCAATTTCTAAAACAAAAACTTAAAAACAAACCAAATAAATGTCCTGTCAAACAAGCACACAACACACACACACACACAGGCATAGCCATTAAAACGTATACTTCGTGCACAGACTGTTAAACGGTTTCTTTTTTTTCAAGCGACTCTTCTTGAATGCTGGTCAACAGCAGAAGCTTCAACAACAAGGCTGACAACAAGAGGAGCAATTCATGCAGCGTTTAAAGAAACTTTCAACTTTCTGTTTTATGTATGCACACGCACACACATACACACATAGAAATATATTTATTTGTGTGTGGTATGCTGCTGCCATAGTTTTCTATTAAATTTTTGTTGGTTCGTTTTATTTTTTAACGGAGTTTCCTTTGCCAAGCGACTACAAACAAACTTTAAATTTATTAACAGCCGTAGAAAGAATCCGAGGCGTCTGACCAGTGGGCGCTTTGTTTGAGTGGGCCGTGGGCGTGTACCGTCTGCATCTGAATTGTGGCAAGTGCGAACTGTTAAATGCTATTTTTTACATTTCAGCATATTCACATTCTTCGTTTTTCCAAGGTATATTGGGTTGTGTTGACTAGTTATTAGAAATAGGAATTATTTTTAGCTTTTCCGATGATAGACTTTTTTGTTCAATTAAATCAAACAAAACGAAAAAAAAGCTAAGACTTTAAGCTTGTCACACACCAAAAATTATTAAAATAAATTTTAGAGCTTAACGTTTAATTTAAGCTCACGTTCCAAATGAGTCTCCTTTATTATAGTGTCCTCAAAGATTTTTAGAAACTCTATCTTTAACATCCTTTAATTTTTATTATTGCATCTAAATAAATACAAGTTCTCGTTCATTTAGATGTTTTTTTTTTTTGAACTGACAACAGAGTATTTGACCTATCAAGTTCTTTTAATCCACATTTGGCAAGTGTGCAGATGTAATCCCCAAGTAGTGCTTAATGCTTGCAGCTGGTTGAAGTTTTATAGTAGGCACTGTTGTTGCATGTGCATAAAACAGAGTCTATGCATGGATGTGGTTAGACTGGCTTTTGGGCTCTTATCGAGCTGCTCCCAAATCGCTTACCTTTTGAGGCGTAGACAATGAACTTTTCGCCCCGGATGCGAGTCCAGACACACTCTCACACATGCACACTTTCCCATACAAACTATACAGCCAAATGCTAAATGCATTTGTCCAGAGATTTCTGTAGACTTTGTTGTGCTGTCAGAGTAAGGAGCCAAGTTGAGGTAGGAGTAGTTGCGGTCAAGCACTAAGCAGAATGTTCGTCGAGGCCTGTCAGCGGCAGCTGTGGCATACATAATACAAAAAAAAAAAAGGGAGCAGAAAATAACAAAACGAAAAAGATAGAAAGCCCACAAAAAATCGCTGATGAAAATTGCTTGCAAGTGGTTTCAGTTTCAGCCCGCCCTCTTGTCCTCGTGTAATGTGCGCTCGTTTTGCTTGTAAAACTTTTGGATTATTGTCAGCCCCGACACATACATACACACACACACTCATCCGCAGACACACACAAACATACATTGGCTGGCCATGTGCCAGCAGGGAAAACTTTGCTCCGGACATTCGGACATCATGGCAAAGTCGCGTTTGCTCCGGCTCTTAACGGCAAATTTTCGCATATTTTTCTCGGCTGGTGATTGTGCTGCTGCTGCTGCTGCTACGTAGGCGTCGCCACGTTGTCTCTGGCCTGCAACTGAATTCAACGGACTGCAGTTGGAGTTGTGCATACACACACACACACACTCTTAAATGCACCCGACAAGTTACATAAACAACGTTTGTGTGTGTGTGGGGAGGGGGGATGTAGCAACAGCTGCTGCAGCTGCTTTTGCTGGTTAGCCGTCGGCTGCTTGACTTGCAGCTTGTAAATGGGCGCTAAGCTCTATTGTTTGCGGCATGTTGTTGCCAAAGGCGGCAAGCGGAAGGGGCCAGGTAGCTGTATTCTGGGTCTGGTAGGTTGCACCTTTGGTGAACTGCCTACGGCAGGTATTACAAACTGATAACCTTTGCACCAGCAAGTTTGCACTGTAAATACCAAAGCAATTAGGTGTTTATACTACGAAAGATTCTAAAGCCGATAAGATGCAAAAGAGTGTTTGGTTGTGTCTATAGCAAGAACTTATTGAAACGAACTGTATAAACACGAGAAGGCTGACTAAGTGAAGTAAATATTTGTGTTTCGACAGCCTTTTGAGAGCAGACAAAACTTGTAAACAAGTTGATGAATTTGAAGGTTAAGAAAACTGCAAGAAATCCACTCAAATTTTCTTTTATGACTATCTTGAAATATTTCAGTTGTTCTTATATTAATTTTTTTCAATATTTATAAATATTATTTCTTAGTACTTATTCAATATAAATATTATATTATAGAAATTTTTAAATATCCTTGATAAACATATATAAATAATTATATGTACTTTGCTGTAATCTGAACTTATCTGATCCAACGGTAATATAATTGTCAAAGCAAACTTAAATATATGCCAAATAGTTTTTGAAAAATTTCGCATTAATACTTAAGTTCAAACATCCTGAAGTTAGCAGAATTTTCTTTTGTTTCGCTTTGCTGCTTGCTCAGCTGACAAATTTATTTATTTACTTGGGAAAATTGTTGTTGACTTTGCAACTGCAGCTGCAGCTGCCACTTGCTGGCAGTAACAACAACAACAACAGCGAAAAATAAACAAACAACAATTTTCAGAGCTGCGGGACCAACGAGGCGCATGCAATTAGTTTTACGTGCGGTAGCTTATTGAAATTATAAATTGTATATTAGCAGCAGACTAACAAGCGCAAGTGGGCGTGGCAAAAACAGCAGCAGCAGCAGCGGCAGCTTAGCAAAAGTGTCAAAGCAATTTGCATCGCGGAATTTTCGTCGCTGATTAGATCGCTGTCAGGGTAAAAAGTTTTTAATTATGTTTAAATGGAAAATGTGCTGGAATACATATATATAATTCAATTTGGTTTTTTGCCGTGGCAGGTAGCAGCAACAGCAGCCGCTATGACGTCAAATAAGCTAACGTTGATTGCAGTTGTTTTCTGTTGTTGTTGTTGTTGTTTTGTTAATGATTCATACAAACTGATTTTGCAACAATTATGCTAACGTTTATGTGTGAAAAGTTTTGCAGCTCAACGCATCGTATGCGTAATTCAGTTTTTAGAAGTTTTCGCTTGTTGTTGCGGCTGCTGCGGAAATGCAGCAGGAAGTTGTAATGCCCCTTATGCCACAAACAAAGCCAGCGAACAACTATTCCCGACTCTTTTCAACTCGAAGACTTTCTTGCTCTGATTCTCTTCCTTTCTCTCTCTCTCTCTCTCTTTCTCTCTTTGCTTAATTTTAATGCAGTTACAAATGAGTTTGTGCTGGTTGCACGCAAGATATGAAGTTTTTCTCTTGAAATTCCCTCTCCATCGCTGTGATACAAACATTTTGGATGCAGCAAGTGATTATGAGGTTTTCATATCTCATATGTCTGCCATCTAACTGCTCGGTGATGTGTGCGTTTATATGTGTATGTGTGTGTGTGTGTGTGTGGCAATAAAATGCTTTAGTGATCTACAAAGTTTTGTCATTAAGCACACTTGCCGCTTATCCAAGCGTACACATAAAACCCAAATACTGCCCACATTGCAATCACTCCCCCACTTTTTCACTCTCCCACAGAACGGCTTGCTTGACAAATGCGTTGACTGTGGCTTAGAATTTCGTGAATATTTGCCAAATGTGGAGTTTCGCCTTGTTGTTTTGACGCTGACATTTCATAACTCTCAAGAGTTTCAATAAAATATTTTGTAAACATTTGTGATAAATGTTTATGCATTCCAAACACAATTTATAACTGCGTGTGCATTTGACCATTAAGCTGAATTCTCACTTCAATTGTTTTTGTCACAAAAGATTCAAGGAACATGGCCAGATGTCGGCATCTTGTGCTTGATTTGATTTGTGTAATTATGAAAATCATTATTTGGGTCAAAGAAAAACATTAATTTCACATACTGAACAAATGTTGAAAATAGTTGGGAAAATTACTGTTAAGCTTATGTTACGAAATTCGTATTTTCGATCTGTAAGAAAAATCATTTGATGATTAAAAAAAATAAGATTATATGTTAACAATAATAACACATATAGCATTCAAAAAGAAAGAACCTTAAAATAGAATAGCTTAAAAAGTTTGCAATCTCATCCCTATTTGGCATTACAGTACATACATACCATTTAATAATTATGTCTTATCGCAGTGCATAAATAATGAACGTAATTTAGTTGGAAAAATAAGAGCCAAGAATGCTGCGCTTTAAGAAAAATCTTGACTATTGTTGTCTGTTTGAAGCAACCCAAAATATTCTTAAGACCCAGCTGCGACCACCCCCAGGATATCATTATTCAATGGCGCATTATGTTGCCAGCGACTTCAACCACTCCTTTGCTTTAGCTATAAAATGGCGCATAAATAGCGTTGAGAGAGTGTGTGTGAGAGTGTTTTAATCGTCTAAAATAAGTTGAAAGCCTTGTTCAGAAATGGGCCTCATAAATAAATAGGCAACAAATCGCACCCCGGGGCCTAATGCGACGTATACGTGATATTTTTTAATAATTATACATTACAAAATGCTCTTTGTGTGCGTGTGAAAAATGTCATTTTAATTGCCCCCCTCCCTCAACTCATTGCTCACCTCCCGCGATTTCAAAGACAAAACTTATACATAGAAAATATTTTATATGAAATTATAGAGAATGAAAATGAGAATTTAATGAATGCGAACTCCAAACCCAAAGCCAAATACCAAATTCGTAACCCAAAAAAACCCCAACGAACCGCAGCAGAGAGCACCAGCTACCAAAAATATGAGAAACCTCACAATGAATATGGCAAATATTTTGTAGCTGCAGCTAAAGTTTAGCCAATGAACGGAGTGGGATGAAAAAGGACAGCGATTTGCTGAATGCATATATCTATGTATGTGCATATGTGTGTGTGTTATTGCCAGCGCTTAAGTGCCGCTATGGAATCATTAGCGAAAAGCGCTAAAAGATGTTTTCAAGATGTTTTTTGGTGGGGCCAAAAGTTTTTTGCTGCTGCTGCTGCTGCTGTTGGTTAAGTGGCAAAATGGGACTCAGTTTGGGGTCAAGGGTGAACGTCAAAACTATTCAATTTAATGTGAAGTGAAATGTTGTGGCATTTAAGCGCAAATGGAATGAAATTAGCGAAACTGCGGCAGCTGTTCAAATAAATCAAAGAACGAGAAAGAGAGAGTGCGAGAGACAAATGAAAAGGCATTTAAAATGTCAACACGACCACAAAACATCGTGTGCAAAATGGTCGAAAAGGTGTACAGCGTGTGTGAGTACCAGTTGAGTTAGTGTGTGTGTGTGTTTGCCAAAACGAAGGCGACTTTTGCGGTTGCACAAAAGCAACACAAGCCAAGCGGGTCAGGGATGGGAAAGAGTCGGTTTGAGGTTATGTGCAAGGGTTGAAGCTTAAATGCTTGACCACGAAAAGGCCATTAGAAAATGACCAACGTGCATTTGTGTGTGTGTGTGTGTGTGTGTGTGTGTGTTAGCGTGCGATTGTATGTATATGTTTCAACGTTAAGTCGCAAAGGCAGCTTCTGTGACAGTCAAAATTAAGCAAAACAAATCTCACCCAAAAAAAAAGTGACTAAAAATAAACACCCAAAAGCCCACAAACCAAAAATTTCAAACTCCAACTTTGACAAATGCCACCGCAAAACATTTGCCAACACGTGTAAACTTTTTCAAGTTTCTTCTGTGTGTGTGTGTGTGTTTGTGTGTGTGTGTGTGAGTGTGTGTTACGGTAAGTAAGTGCAAATGTGTGCGAATATGTCACAGGGTTGAGCAACTTCTCCAAAACAGTAATTATTGTTAAACCAAAGAGATTTAGCCACGAATTACTTTGGCAAACATTTTTTAATCTCATCAATTTTATAAGGCGAAGGTTTTTAAATACTTTTGAAAACAAAGTTCAATGTTAATAATGTCAGTTTAGTTTGGAGTTCGGTCAAATACTTATGCTTCAACTGACAGAGAAAAAACTGTTAAAATTTTTGCCGGATTAAGTTTAATACAAATTGTAATTGCTTTACGATGTAATTTTAAGTTTAGCTTTAAATAACTATCTCAATAAAATCCACAAGCAGTTTGCGATCGTGATAATTCACGCTAAAAACAAGTCACGCATCTCTGTCCAGCACTACTAGCCTGTGTATTTGTGTGAGAGTAATTTGTGTCGCAGTGCCGTGAAATGTGCAATAATGGGGACTTTGCGTTGCGTGTTTCAAGTTCTCCGCACACCTAAAACAAATATCAAGTGGGGCACAAACAAAACATCATTATGACGATAATGTTGATATGGTTGATGCTGATGATGATTATGGTGGTCAAGCAATAAGAACAAGAATGTGCGGCAATTAAGTGTCGAACAGTCGCTTTTGATAGACGTTTAAAATCAGTGCAACTGTCATCGGTTGCAGGAACAGCAGCAAACTCCTGATGTTGGTTGGCCAAGGCACACAAACAGCTCCTATCTGGCAGGCAGCTATCTGCTAGCAGTTAACGGTCACGAAATGGTCGACACACACACATTCTCGTATACATGCACAGATGTCACCTGGCATTTAAAATGTACACCCATAAAGAAACGTGTAAACAAAGCCATAAACAAGCAGCGCGAGCTCAGCTCGACTTTTCCACCATGTTGTTCCTTGTGCAGGACACGCTGATGTTGCCGTTGTCGTTTGTTAGTTTTGCCTGCTGCACAACCAAACACAAAACGCTAACAACACCAGCAGCAACAACAACAACACAAACAAGCTCTACCATTCAATGGGGTTGACGCTTCATTCCGGTCGCCTCAGTTTGTTAGCTTTGCTTTGTGCTTTGGCTTTTATGGGTCGGTTGGTTGGCTTGCGTGCTATGTGTGTGTGTGTGTGTCTGTGTTGACTGTTAGCGTTTTTTTTTTGTGCGCTTTGTTTTTAATACATGTACGTGTCGCATCATTTATTATTATTTTTAGCCACAGCATCAGCAGTAGCTATGTCTATGCTGCGTATACGCAATATGACGCATATACACAACATCAGCAAGTATCACACTGCGCAGAGTCGAAGACAAGTATACTCCAAGACATACTAAAATAATGTTGGCAACTCAAAAACATGGAAGAAAGCTTTATTCGGTTTGCCAAATATTATAAAACCCTTGCAAAAAGTAAATTAAAATATTTTTACAGAATCTAGCGGTCAATTTTGACAAATGATTTAACAGCAACAAAACGAACACCTTGAACTAAGTTTCAGTTAAATAGTTCAAAGTAGGAGGGACGGGACTTGTTTGCATAGAAACATACGGACAGACGAACTGGTGTTAATGTTTTTATCGGCTCAGCTTGCTATGCTGCTTTGAAGCTAATAAATAAAAGTAACGGCAAAGCCATAAGGTTAGTTTTTAGTGCCAAAACTATTTCGAGGCTCAATACCAGATCTTCTTTACTTTCCTTCGATCTATGTCTTGTTTTAATAAATTAAAACTCAAAAAAGAATATTAAAGAAAGGCGATATTACAAAAAAAAATAAAATAAACTTTATTCTTTCGCCAATAACGTATTGATGTATATTCCGTTCTAAGGAGATTCTTAAATCTGGTTTTCTAAGTGTACGTCAACGGCTTGGCTCGCAGACATTAGTATGTAAGCACGCGTCGTCCTCACTCACAATCGGGCATCTGAAACGTCCGGATGGGCTATGTGCGTGTGAGTAAGTTTGTGAACGGAGAAAGAGAGAGAGAGACGGACATAGTTTGGGGGCGTGGTGATGTGTGTGTGCCTTGGATTAGGAACTAAATTAAATTTTTACATCAACATTTGCGCTTCATTAGAGGTAAGGGTCCGAGGCGCCACAATGCCAAGTGTTGCTCCAATGTTGAGAGGCCACTCGACTCGACTGGTCGCCTCTGGGAAAAACACACACACAGCAATCAGAAGCAGATAAGCAGGCCGTCCAGATAAATGAGCTGAGTGTTATGGTGGGAAAAAGCTAGCCAGTAAATTAACTCGAGCCGAGGTGTTGGATAGAGCCTAAGCCCCTGCTCATATAATAGTCACAAGTAAGTATGTGTAGTTGGGTATATAATATACAATATATTTACTAAGAGGATGAGAAATAAATATATGTATAAATTGCAGTGGAAATAGTTTTTAAGCAAACGAATAATTATTTACGTTTGAAACAGAGCAGTTAAAGTGGGACTGGATTCATTCATTGTACACTTTTAAACACAGCCAGTTTAAGTGCGCATTAAATATTAAAGAGAAAAAGTGTGCATTTCTTGATCATTTAAAATGCATAAAGTATGCTGAGTTTCACTGAAGCAGATATGCCAACCTCAACTTACTCAAATCTTAAATATTTATAATTTAAAAGAAGCAAAAAGTAAATCTTGCTGAAAGTTTAAGCTGCCTGAATGTTGTTCAACTCGTTTTTTCAATATTCATGACTCGGTACTGTTAAGGAGTCATGCAAAAACTTTTCTAAAGAGCAAGCTTTGTGTTATTTTAAGAATGTTTGCAAGTTTATTTTAAAGGTTTATCATTCACCTGAACAGAAGCTGTTCATGTATCACAATCAATTAAATAACATTTAAATTCTTCATTAAATTGCATTTAAATCACTTTTACATTTAATATATACCTCAACAAAAGACCAATTAAAACAAATCCATTTATGTTGCAACCACATCCAATACAACAACTGAGTGCTTATATGGAGCGTTTTTAGATTACTCAGCCAGCATGGTTTGAGCTCAAAGTGTTCTTGGCAATAAAACTGAGCAACTGCTACTAAAGGCATTCAGTCTTATTGCAATTTAATCGCATTTCACGTTCACAAGTAAGTGCAAAAATAATTGAATTTTTCCTGAAAAACTATATAATTGAGTTGAGCAATAGTTAAAAAACAAAACCATATTACTTAGAATACATTATAAAAGTTAAAAATATACTCACGAATTCAGATGTCTTTAATCCTTGTTCCTTAAATACAAAAAAATGTAGACAGCAAACAGCTAAATAGATCCTTTTCTCTTAACTTGAATAACTTATCCAATTCAGATAAAGCTATTTTCATTTATATCAATGTAACAAGAATTACTGATGTCAGCCACTTGCTGGCTGTCAAATATTTAATATTCTCAAAAGTCAATTGAGGAAAAAATAAATTGGTAGAAACTTAAACTGAAAAAGCATCAAGTAAGCTGCATAGACAACGGGCCAATATGAACTTTTGGCTTTTATTGGGCATGTACTACCAATAACTGATAGCCAACCATTTGCAGCTGCAGCCATTCAATTTTTTGACCAAATACAAAACCCAAACTAAGAAAAAACAAAATGAACAAGAAAAAAGAAAGTGGAGCTAAAAACCGCTGCAACTTTGAAGCAGCGCACAAACTAACTGACAGCTGGCACCAACTAACAGATCAAGCGATGGGTGGGAAGTTGACGCGCAGTAGTGGGTGCAAGAAGAATGGAACGGTGGCGGCGTTGCCCACATGGAACTCTGTCTGAGCCCTTAGGGCAGCTGCTTTACCAAGAAAAATACACACACATATTAATACACAGTTGGCCAACGCACAGCCCCAAAAAAGATACAAGAAACTTGCAAAAACAAGAAACAATCAAGAAAAAAAATAAAAAGAAAGATGAAGCAAAAAAAAAAGTTTCAGTTACGTGCTGTTGCTTTTAATTGAATTTTTCCCAGTGCCGCTGCTGCCACTGATGATTCTTCTTCTTGTGCTGCTGCTGCTGCTGTTCGTGCTAACTGTATTCTGCGGTATACCAATGCTCTAGCCAGCACATCCGCATTTGTCTAGTGCTTCTGCTGCGGCATCTCTCATTCGGATAGCATTCGGACTCGTGTCCAAGTGCTAGGCACTGACTGGGGGCAGTTTTCTTGTTATAATGAAATCGCCAAGTCGCCAGCCCTTAAGCGGTTTATTTTCATTCGCACTGATTTGCAGCATAAAAGGTATCCTACGGCCCGGCATATTGAACATCCTGTTCCTTTTACATACCCTGTACCTATTAAATAATGAAAATTTTGCTACATTCATACAGTCATTTCATTATATTTGTAGCTCTTTCTTAAAAATGCTTTCTTAAAGGTATTGCATTTAAAACAAAAATTATTGAAGGGCTAAAAAATTTTTAAAATTTATCACAATTGATTTCAAATGATTAATGGATCCATTACGTCTATCAATTGGATAATAAAACTATTCCAAATTTTGTTAAGCTTACTGTTTTGTACAGGTCAACTTCGAGTCCATCAAACACAAACTTTATCTCTTGGACTAAGTACTGCAAGTTTTTAATTAAAAAAAAAAAATCAACTCAAATGCTTCCATAGATCGTTGGCTGCATTTTCTATCCGGGGCACTGATATCATAATAATTATATTTACTTACTCATTCACCGGCTTTGCTTTTGAGGCCAGTTATTTGTGTTCATTTGCCAGGCAATGACTTAACTTTCAATTTTTCTTATTTCCCTAGTTACACTTTTAGTTCATATTCAAAACACTTTGTTACAACAATTATAAGGAGGGCCAACTAATGCCTATGATTAAGAAGACAACAATGCTGCTGATTTACCTGCTGCTTATTGGTGAATGCTTTAGCTGTCGAACCGTTTATGAACCACGTAAGGTCGAAAATACCGCACTAAAGCTCGCACATAAATCGAAACTTATTTACTTCGTTTTGCAGCACTCGAATCATGTTATAGAATGGGCGGCAAATGTCGTGAGCCGAGTTCCTGCGACCCCGATAAACAAGCGATTGTGAAAACAGCTTGCCTTATGAGACGAAAGATTTGCTGCATGAAAACTGTCCAGCAATGATGGAACATCGGATAAATTTAAGCTCTTTTGAACATCTGAATCGAATAAGAGCCCAATGTGCTAAGATAGATTACAAAACTAAAGAAGGCATGTTTTTATATATTCTGGATCTATGATTTCACGATATGTATATATACCTCTTCAAATACAACCACATTTTGGTCAATAAGTAAATGTAAGAATTTCAGAATCTATGTATTAAAAATTAAGCATTAGGAGCCAATATGAAAAATTTTGATAAAAATTTAAATTTGTTATTATTATATTGTTTAAAATCTGATTATTAAAATGCTTCTTAATATTACATTCTATAGTTAAAAATTAGTTTTCACAATAAATACAAAATGCGATTAGGTTTTGACTCATACAACTTGGCAATTAAATGCTAGTTGGGCTATTTTAATGAAAAATAAACCAGTAAATCACTGAGTGTCGCGCTTGAATATGATTAGATTAAATGCTTAATTTATATGAATGGACCAAGTTGAGAAAACAGCAGAGGTTGCTCAGCACAAGCACTTAGCATCGACCCATTTACAGCAATGCGCCTGTGTAAATGTATACGAATGTATGTGTGTATGTGTGTGTAACTGAAAGAGTACGCAGTGGCAGCACAGGCAGCAGGTTGTGGGCCAAATGACGTCACTAAAATCAGGTCAACACCAGCCGCTTGCTGAGTACAACAACAACAATTTGGTTCGTGTGCGTTTTTGGGCAGCAAAAACGGCAACTCATCGTGCTTAATGTGCATACTATGTATATATATATATGAATACTTATATACCTACCTATTTGCTTGCACTCACATCGCAGCCTTGCCCCTCGTCTAGGACTCGCTCACGCTAACTTACCTTGTATTGGGGTCTTGGTCATTAATAGCTAAGAGTTCGTTTTTATTTTTATTTTATATTCTTTGACTGGACCGCCCGTTGCTTGCAGGCTTCGTTTTCTTTTCTTTGATATTGCTAGACGTTTTTGGCATTTTTTTTGTGCCGCGTTTTAGGTAAATTACTTGTAAATTTTGATTATACGGCCCGGCTAAAAACTCGACTGCGAGTCGACTCCTAACTAGATTGGTATTTGCAAGAAGAGGTCAAAAGTGACTGGCATTTGTTTGAAATATATTGATTGCTTTTTAATGGATTTTCCGTGGATTCGTGGACCATAAGGTGTCCATTTTTGCTAGTTAAGCGCGTTTGTGCTTTTGTTCTTGCTTGCATCACCATTCCCAAACTTTATATCTTCCGTAGCTTTCGCTTGCTTTCTCTTTGTCTTCGTCCCATTTTTTTAGTTTCTTTGCTCGTATTAATTTTATTTACATAGTTAAATGGTTCAATTGTTTGACTGTTGATTTACTGCTGGAATTTCAGACAGCAAAATTAATTGTTTGATTTGTGGCCAAAGCTAGAGATACAGCTCTGGGCTCTAGTCTATATACTTGATGTTAAATCTAGGTCAGTTGGCTCGGCTGATTTGCGGAATTTATTTGCACACTTTATAAATAAAAACTGACAGACTGTGTTCGTGTGTGCTTGCTACTGGCAGCTGCCACTTTCATGGAGCTTTCCCAGAATTATTTTTCTCTAGTTTTTTGTTTAAGTTGTCATGCATTAGTTTAGTCAGTCCGTCAGTCCGTTAGTCTGTCACTCAGTCAATCAGCATTGTTGTGCATGTCAATCTGACAGGTAACTGTCTGCAACTAAATGTAAGACATGAAAACAATAACAATACGCAAACAACAAGCATATCATCATGTGAAATAATACTCACCACGCTTCTGCCCTTTGATGGCAGTAACTCTTTGGCAGCCATGGTTGCTTGCTGTTCTTGCTGGATAATGATGTTGCCTTGGTTGCGGCTGTAACTGCTGCCTCTCTTTCGGCTGTCGGCTAGAGAGCGGCATGCCACAGACTCTCACGCATTGCACATAGACATGGGAAAAGCAACACACCAAAACAGCCACGACAACGTCAGGCTTTCATCTTTTTTTAGCACACGCGCCTGACTTGCAGCCTCCCCCTTCTCCACCCAAGCATTGCTTTAGTCGCCTGTCGACTGTCAAATCAATTTGTCAGAAATCACTGACAGCTGCTTACAGACAAAATACACAAACATGGCCAACCACAGCACTGAGCCTGGCTCAGAGGTTCCACACACACACACACACACACACTCATCCGCACAGTTCCTCTGAAAAGTTGTCATGGGAAACTTAAAAAAAAAACGAACAAAAAATATATTTATATGTGTATGTATAGCATACAAACAGAAGCAGTAGCAGCAGCAGCAGCAATAGCATTTTGTTGCCTGGAGTGTAAATTATAGCGCATATTTCCATTTCTTTTTAGCTTTCTTCATATTGCTTTGCAGATTGCCGCCATTCGAAAATTGTCTAAGGCATATCAAGCACATTCGACATGTACAACTCATTTCTGTGAAATCTCTACGCACAACGCAATTTCTTCGTTTTATTCCTAAATATTTTTTTTTCAAGTTCGATGCTGACAGCTTCTTTGTTTGCATGCCCCACACACACACACACTTATACACAAATAGAGCAAGCTGCTGTGTGCTGCCAGGCGTATACGTAATTTTGCAGACAATAGCAGTCCAAGACGAAACCCCAATGTAAGATGAACACAAAAAAAAAAAAAAACAAAAAAACGGAGAATATGAAAAGTTCTTTGACTGAGCATTTTAGATGCCCTTGTCATGCAAAAGAAAGAGAGCGGGAGAGAGAGCAATATGATATTTTTGTCAGTCTGTTTGTGACTCCACAGAGTTTATTATAAGCAGCATAAGAAATTTGGTGTTATGGAATTACTTGAAGTTAAGTATTAAATTAGCTGGCTGTTGGGCATTTGACATTGTTAATATCCTTGATATCTTATTATTACAGCTCCATAAATTTTTTTTTAAAAATTTTATTGTTATTAAAAAACCTTCAACTGCGTTTGAGTCTATATGCATTTATAAAATATAAGAGTTTGTTACGTCTGATTTCAGGTTATAACCTCATGTTTTCTTATATTGTTAAGCCTAGTACAAAGCAAATTTTACGTTCTTCAGAACCGATTTTTCCAGACTTGCATAAAGATTATATTTTTTGACTTACAATATTTGACATTTAAAATATAATAGCCATAAACTTAACAGCGTTTTGCTTAAACTTTTTTTTTTTTAGTTTTTGGCTTACATAAATTATATTTAAGTAGAGCATTTCGTATTCGTACCTGCCACGCACCATTTGTTATTTTGTTTCTTCATATGTAGCAGCTACAGCAGATTTGCGGCAACAATAAGCATCAACAAAAATCATGTTTGCTGCTGTTGCTTTTGGTTTTTGTTTTTTATTTATTTTTTTTCTTGTTTCGTTTGAAATTTCTACCCCTTTTTGGTTGTATTGCTGGTGTTGTTGCTTTTGTCGCTGTTGTTAGCAGCGTCGTTTTTTGTTTGACCAACTACCAACATACAAGCTCATAAATAAGCCGGCAAAGGCATGGGACCTGTTTTGCCATGCCCAAAGGCAAACCAACCAACCAGCCGGCCGCCCTCTTTGCTTATGGCTGAAAATGAAAAATGGATTTCTGTGTCAGTTGGTTGCCATAATTTGAGCTCGTTTCAGGGCTCAGTCGTCTGCTTTGATGTGCATTCATCATTTGGCATTCAGTTTACATCTTCTTCTTTTTGTTTTTGGTTATCGTGAATAAATATTTTTTGTTTTCGGCCCTTTGCATTTTGTTGTTTTTGTGCGCTTTGCTATTTGTTTGCCATATTGCCCCGTTTATTTAATTAATTATTTTAAAGATTTGCCGCCCTTTTTCGCTTTTAATTAATTTATCAAAAGTGCAAACACAAGTTTGTATGCCCAGGGTCTCTTGAGTGTCCTTTTGCGAGTATTTTCACTCCTTTTTTGCTGTTATTTTCGGTTTTTTTTTTGTTTTTTGCCTTTTAATATTTTATTTTTAAATAAAACAAACTTTAAATTAGCCCGCCGCGCGCCTAAGTGAGGCTAAGCTGTGTGGCGGGTTACGCTAATGCGAAAGTTTTGACAGTTAAAAAAAAAAATTGTTCGTTAATGCTGTGATCCCGTTGGGAAATCGAGTGCTTTAACGTTTAGGAAATAAATTAAACTCTGTACGATTTGTATAAAATATTAGCTTATTTAAAATGAATAGTACTTTTGATTTTATTTACTTAAAATCTACAGTCTAGGGTCACTTATCTCACAATATATCAGAGTATAACATAGTCGTATTGATTTTTGTTGTCATATTTTACATGGTGCTTTGTAATTTTTTTTTTTTTTTTGTTTTTTTTTTATATTTATTAATAATATATTGTTGCTGGAGTACCTTTGATGATGATAGGCCTAGTAACTTCACGGGTTGCTGTTATCCTTTGGGCCGCGTTGCCTGCCCCGGTTGTCAAGGCCTAATGGACATGGCATGTCACGTAAATGAGTCTGATGATGATGTTTATGCCGCCTACGTGTTCATTGCTGTCACAGCAGGCTCTATCATAATTCCCCCCTTTGGCCATCGCTTCTTTTACTCTTCTTCCCAGTGTACTGCACGTCTCCAATGTCCATTGCTGCGTATGCGTTATATTCAATGAGTTGTTGGCATCAGCCGTCGAGAGCTATGTGTCTGGTTGCATTAAATATTAATTTGTGCAACGTTTACGAATACAGCTCAATTCCCAATGGGCAGCTGGCACCAATCTCACACACCCAAATATCCTCTCTTTCGCTCTCTCTGTCTCTATCTCTTTATCGCTGTTGGACAGGCGTATGCATACATATGTGCACACATCCGGTTTGCCGAATTGCTAAAAACGGAAATTAGTTACAGAAGTTATAATTAAATTCCTTGGAGTAACGGACAAACAGAAACCTGCATACATGTGTGTTTGTCTGTCTCTGTGTGTGTGTGTGCAACAAACTGTGCATGTAAACAGGCAATGTAGCTGCGTCCGGGGCAGCGTGGCTATAGACAACACTTGACTGTGCAGGAGGCGGGCTCCCATTTTGAAGAGGCCCACCCAAAAGTCTAGCAGCGACCCAGAGTCTTAATTAGAAACAATTTGAGGCTGACTGATTGCCGGTGGTGGGCACATGTTTGTATGTGTGTCTTTGTGTCTCTCAGAGTGTGTGTATGAGTGTGTATGGCACTCTTAATATAAGCTTGTCTATGTCTGCGTCTATACGAACATACGTACATACGTACATACGAACATACATATGTTTGTGCGGGCTAGTGCCACGCGCTGTTGACTTTCAGTCATTAGTAGAAACATTTTATGCTCGAGAAAAGATTTAAAGTTATGCTGTTTCTATCGTCCCATACAACAACAACATGGTCGACACCAAATCCACACTTGCCACAAATATTTGCATTTGTTTTTATGCAAAACTATTCTATATACAAATAATACTAAAAACGAAAACAAACAACAAAAAAACAGTTGTCAACGTTTAGGCAATTTAGCTTAAACAAACAGACATAGCTATTCAACTTAACTTTTTGAGAAAAGAACTTTTGTGCAAAACGCATTTGATTATAATACTTGAATTTAAACATATTTATTTAAGCAATCTCATACCTAAAAGACTGCCCAGTTTGGTAAAAGTTTTATTTAAAAACTTGCAAGTGTAATTTACTGACTGACTTCTTTACCATAATTTATAAAAGGATACTGAGGAAGAATTACCTGAATCGTCAAACTTAAAGATAATTTAGTTTGTTGTAAAGTTTTGTGCATTTAAATTATTTTTCAAAGACAATATTTGACTTTATATTGTTTACAATTGCCGTGATAAATTTAATCAATTTTCAAGTTGATGTTTTTTTTATGCCTATTTCAAGAAATTCTGACAAAAGAATGCAAAGGGTTTTGTCTCATCCTCTTTATATTTTATTTTATATATTGTCACACGAGCACTCACATATTTGATTTCAAGCTGCGTGCGTCGATTATTGTTATTGATTTGCACAATTGAATGGCAGGCGAGGACGAGCATAAATCAAATAAGCGCACACACGCACACCCAAAAGCACATGAGCATCAATTATTGAAGTCTGTTGACATGGCTGCTGAGCATCCAAAAAATAAATAAATAAATGAATAACCAAAATCAAAATGATATATGTATATTTGAATATAGTACAGAAGAGGCATTGCCCTGTTTAAGCAATATGAAGAGTGTCACGCACTGGAGTTTTATTGTTTAGCAAACGCTCAAATCGAATGTCTGTCAGACGATTACGATGAACGATTCCCGTTGCTGCGATTCGCGCATCGTTGCCGATCAATTATGCAAATGGGCACGGCGACATATTCAATAATATAGTGGCGTCGACGTCAGCGTCAACACCAACGTTAACGTTAACGTTAACGTTAGCATTGGCGTTGCCGTAGGCCACGACAGATACATTTGTTGCACGCATGTCACAGCATTTATTAAAAGCACTCGCATTTTGCGTATTACGTTCATACATGAAATGTGCGTGCCACCAGCAACAGCAACATCAAAAAACAACACAAACATTAAAGCAGCAACAGCAATAATAACAGAAAATAAAAGGCCAAAGGCAGAGCAAAGCAATAACGTATGTGCACACACACAAGCTTGCCGAATGTAGCAATATAAGCTTGGTCCACATGAAGTTGTTAATGCCGCAGTTGCTGCTTCAAATTGTGCCATCAACTTGACAAAATTGTCGCCCTGAACCCAACATTTTTGAGTTGGCAACTCACATATCACGCATACGTAGTGTTGACCAGACTGCTGTTCAGTGAACTTAAAATTGCTTTCAAATCACATTTTGTGAAGTGGCTACAGTTTTGCATTCATTAGCTAACCAGTCACTCAATAAGTGTAGAGTTTGAGGAGAATTTTAAAGATCGACGAAATACATAAAGTAAGATAAGATGAGAAAGTTGTAAATATAATCAATAATACAATTAAATCAAACTCTGTTTAAAATAAATGACAATATTAAAAAATACGTTATGCATAGCTTACTTTTAAGTTTTAAATACAAAATATCCAGCACCAAGCACTTAAGCTTTTTTAATGTAATGTTTCATCACTTATTTTTTGTCCATTATTGTTGCATTTATTTATTTCCATTTGCAAGCGCTTGCTCAAATGCTTTTTCCGTTGTATCTTCATTTTCTGTCCATTACTCACACTACGCTTCCAAATGTATACTATGGTATTTATTTACCTATCTGGCAGTCATTTAGCCTCAATTACCAACGCATCCAATTGTAACCATCGCCAACAAACCACTCTCTTATCCAAATTCTCGGTTTTTTGTCGTCCCCCGAGTGTAGCGCGTCAATTACTTAAAGTTTTTGTGTTTATTACCCATGGATAAGAATAAGAATGCCTGCAGCTGCTACAAGTCAAATAAAACATATTACGAATGCTTTGCTTTAACATACCGCCGACTCTCTACACACTGTTCTGCCCCCTGCTACCGACTCTTTTCAGCATCTGGGCGCTATTACTCAGACTTAAGCGCCTCGAGATGTGCCAGCAATCTGACAAATTTCGCACAAATTATGCGGTCAACACCACAAAATGATGACGCCTATGATGGCCAAACAGAATGGAACAGTACAGGACAGGACAGGAGACCAAGATGGTTGTCTGATATCCCCATTTCGAGCAACAAAAGGCGACGAAATTATTATTGCATTAAGTGGAATTATTAAATTTCATCGGCCGGTCGAGACAGCCACAACGGAAACGCAACGCGATGGCTTAGCACTAATAAAAATAAATAAATCTAATCAAAAATAAGCTCACAAATAAAATCCACAAATGATAAAAAAAAAATATATAATTCGAAAAGGCAGACAAAATAAATCAATAAAACGAGACAATTGACACAAAAATGCGCTCGTGAACTCCAACTCAAACTCAAACTCGATAGCTAAAGTTTGAGTGCTCGGGGGCCAAATCAGTTTCAGTGGCCCGTTTCAGTTTCAGTTTTGGCGTGCGGGCCACTCAAATCAACATAAAGTTTGATATATTGTGCCGCATTGGCAGCGTTACGTCCTGCCATGTCCTGCGTTGATTTAATGGCCAACAACCCCAAGGCAGCAGCCCAAGGGGTGTGGACGGGGCACATGTAGTTGACACTACACCACACTACTTATTACGGCCGCTGCTTGTCGCCATTGTTGTCAATTTGGTCGTGTCTTTGACAGCGGCGCTACTTTGGTGGCGAAGGGACATTGGGTTGAGCAAGCGGAGAGCATTCAAATTGTAGTCGCATCATCATCTTTATGGCTATTGTGATTTCGGAATTAATTGCCGCCGCTGTGACACACAATCGGCGCCCGCTAGGTGGCGCCACAGTGCTTAAAAGGATTTGTACATATTTGGTCCGACTCAGCTCCTTGCATCCCCTCTCCTGGCATACATCCATACACTTGGGTATGTGTGGGTGTCTACTTCGGTTACTTGATTGTCCTCAAAAGTATGCAATGCTAATAAATTCCGTTTTTATGTGTGTAGGGTAGGAAGGGGGGAGTAGCTCCATTTTCGGCAACTGCTTTTGGGTCTGGTGTGGTCTGTTAAGGTCTGGTCTGGTTGTTGTCTCCGGCACGACTTTTATAACAGATCATTAAAATTTCTTTGCTTTTTTTTCACGTTTAAGTAGCCTGTTTTGTTTTATATATATTTATGGGACACTGTTGCTGTTGCTGTTGCTTTTGTTTTGTCTCTGTCTTTCTCTTTCTCTGAGTCAAAGGGTGCATTATTATTGAACTTTATTGTCTCTAAGGGTCAGTGCCAGTTCCAATTTGAGCAGTTTGGTTCAGTTCGCTTGACTGCCGCATCATCTAGAGCGTTAATAGCCCATGTGGCCCACAGTACTTACTGGGGTCAGACAAATCTTCTTGGGTTAACTACATCAATCTGAGTGTGAGAGTGCGCAATGAAACATTTTGGGGCAGCTGGATTACGGAAACGCTAAAATTATTTATTTTTTTTTATGGGAATTCTTATTTGGAAAAAGCATAAATAGATTAAATAGTTTTTTTATAAATGAAAACCTACACTTTGTTTGGACAAGAAACTTTTATTTAAATAATTTTAATTAAAAACTTATCCAGAATCAATTCGTTTTCTTGTCTAAGTTCGGAAACTTTCATTTGTACTCGGTACACTTAATTCAATTGTACTTTATTATACCCAGACTAGCTGCAATTCAGGTAAACCCATAACTTTAGTAACTTGCAGATTTTTTTTTTTTAAAAACCCCCTCGAAACAAATTTGTCGTCAATTGATGTAATTTATTATTAAGAGATGTAATTGTCAAAAGGACTTAGGCAAGTATCTCAATTTCTTCCATTGTGACATTTATTTTTTATCTTGTTTAGCAATATCCAATAGCAATTTGACTATTTTGTTGATGTTGTGGTCGTCTTCGTTGTTGTTGTAAGGGCAAGCAAGAGACAGCAGCAACGCTTAACTTTCTAAACAGACAACCTAAAGCACCTGACGAACTAACTTTAATGTATGTCAAACCTCAACAACAACAAGAGCAGAACAACCAAAGGAGATGCAGAGGAGCCACAGCGAAACAGCGGCCTCTTTCGACATTTGAGTGACATTATTTGTGTCAACAATAAAACACTCAAAAAACATGTCACCCAACAAAAGAGAGTATAAAAAAGAGAGTGACTGAAAGAAAGTGAGAGCGTTAGAGTGCGGAAAACCTTAGGAAATAGAAACAGCAGTTTTCTTGGAAAAACAAACGGAACCAGAAACAGAAAACAGCAAAACAGACGGCGACGACAGTACAATTTAAAATTCAATAAAACTTCAATCAGCGTTTTTAAATGTGTGTGGGTGCAAGTGTGTATACATTGGCACACCCAGCAACAACAGCGCCCAGCAATTTAAACAAATTGAAAGCAAGCGCAAATAAAAAACAGTTTGTTGCCACTTTTCACATCAATTACGCACTTCAGCCAAAATAGACGACGACAGCGGCGACGGCAACGATGGCGTTGGCAATGACGACGGCGTGAAGACGTAGCAGAAACGAAGCAGTAGCCAACGCTGTTTGGCCTTAAGGACGAGACGAGCAAGACGAGAGAGATGTCCTCGTTGGCGGCTGCTTCTAGCACAAAAATAACACTTGAAACTAAACGCGCATTCAGGAGGCGGCGGGCGGCGGTGGTGTCGGCGACGTCGCTGCCGGCAGCGCAGTGTTGCTGGGCGTGCCACAGGCCCATACCAACAACACCCTCTCTTCTTCAGAACCCTCTTCATCTACACCGCTCTTAAACACCCTAGAACAACAATTTTCGCCTGCGTACACGGCGTTTTTTATGCGCCGACTGGCAGCCCCTGGGTTCTACCTACCGAAAACCTTCAAACCCCTTAACCCCTCTTTCCAACTCAAACAATTTGAATACGTTTGCGTTGGTGTATGCGTGTGTATGTGTTTAACTATGTGTGTGTGTGTGTGTGTTTGTTTGTCTATGTTTTCGTTTGAAAAAAGCGAAAGTAAATGTTTGAAAATCGCAAGGAAGGAAAAATCAAGTAAGCATCAACGCAGGCTAAAAATAAAATAAAAAACCAAACGATATTTATCTTTGACGAAGATTATATGCCCTCGAAGGCAATAGTCTATTAAAACGATTAGGCATTTACCAAAAGCGCTACGGATATTTATGGTTTGTTATTAATCGAAAGTTACTATTTTTGATGAGGGTTTATTAAGAATAGAATCAAAGAATTATTCAAAAATTATGTTCTATTATATTACAAATCAAAGAAATGTGTAACTATTGATAAAACATATTTTGGCTTAAATCAATGAGATATCCTGTATTCATGTACATAAAATAAAAGAAAACTGCCATGAAATGCCCAAAAAAAAGGTCAAGTATTGTCAAACTTCTTCGCTTCATAGCCACTTCTATTGACACATTGCCAACTCCAAGTCAGATTCAGTGTATCCTTTGGCAGAGTATAGAGACGGCGTAAAGGGAAAATACAAATAAAAAAGAATAAAAAATAAACAAACAAGAAATCCAACTTGGTTTTTATTGCGCGTGATAACAAGCAGGGAGTTGCATGAAATAGGAATGGGCAATTGGAATGAGATTCTCGTACTGGTTCCAAGCACTAGAAAAACTGAATAGACGTGGGCATTGAGTTTGCCGGCTCGCTGGATAGCTGACTGCTGTTCTGGACAGCGCTGTTTGATGTTATTATAGATGACGATGATGGCGATGACGACAGCGTGTGGCGCACAAACAGTAGTCAACGATGATTTTTGCCTTCTCTGCTTCATGTCTGCAACAACTTTGACTGCCTCGAAGAGCTGCCAATCAGAGGCGACGCGACGCAAAATGTACTCTGCTTCTTGCTATTTTTCGCAATGTTTCAGGTTGTCAAGACTGTTTCAAGCACAGCCACAAGCAGATGTGCGTGTGTGTGTGTGTATGTGTGTATGTGATTTGGCCATTACTTTGTTGTCAAGGCCCCCATTGCTATTCACAATATTTCTAGGTAAGTTAACTTGACGCTGTCTGTTTCAGCTCTTAAATCTCAACAAGTCTACACACTTTGATGATGCCGCTTCTAGTTTAACTTCTGGCAAAATCACAAATATTTGAGCTAAAATAATGAAAAGCTTTCATCACAAATCATAGAATCCATTTAATAGCTAAAGTTCATGTAATAAATGAAATAAACTATTTAAATTCCGGATGTGGTTTTTAGAAAGTTTTTTTTTGGATTTATTACATTTAAATGAAAAATTAAAACCATTAAACATTATGTTAGAGTTTCAGAAAATTTCTGGGTAGAAATTAATTACTTGCAATTGTGATTTAAATTCTAAAAAATGAAATTCAATATATATGAAAATATTATACTTAACCGTAAATGATAGATATAGTTATTATTAAGATACAATTAAGTTATGATTTTAATGCAATATTAAATGTTTATAACTGAAGAAAAAGCAAGGAAATCATTTTAATTTACCTTTAAAATTTTTAACGATCTTCCATCCTGATTGTTAAAAACAGAAGTTATTACAATCTAAGATAATCTTAATTCAAACATTATCATTTTTTTTTTTTGCATATTAAGCTTTCTTTATGTCAAAAACGTTATGTCTTCATGAATTTACAAGTTAAATTTCAAATCTTCAAAATAGAAATCACAAATTTATTTGAGAACTTGTATTTTAAGCTGCGTTGAATAATAATTTATTCAAAATAGTGTCAAATTCTTTTAACGATGCGCGATGCTTATGAAATTATAAGAAAAGCCTCAAGTACATTTCCACAGCTTCTTCGCTGCTTTGGTGAGATATATTATATTGTATATATATATATATATTTATATATATATATACTGTTTTAGTGATTGCTGTTGGAAAAAGTTTTTTACCTGCTTCTGTTTGTGCTGCTTTGTTTAGGCCACACGCCAAACAGCTCAACGTTGGCACTGCCTGCCGCTGAACAATATGCAATAATAACAATTTACATATTCATGAGCCGCTTACGCACACAAACACACTGAAAAACACCCAACAAGGGCACCAACAACAAACAAATACAACACACAGCATGGTTTGGGTGCAAAGGCAGTTTGCATAAAGAGCAGCAACCGCTTAAAAGAAAAAACACAACCTGAACTCCCTTTAGAGCACAATGCTAACGCATTCCCCTCTCCCACCCGCAGGGGTGGCGCTTTGTTAGGGCCCAAAACAGCGAGCGGTTACTGTAGCTGACCAAATATTTATTTATATGGCCGCCTCATTTATTTATTTTCATGTTTTTTATGATATTTTTTTAAGGCTGGTCTTTTGTTGTCAATTGTAAGTTATACTACACACAATATGCATGCATGTGCGTACATCTATATATATATATATACGAATGTGTTCGCTCAATTTTATTTGGGTTTTGTAATTTCGATTTGTAGCAGAGAAGCTACAAGTACCGAAAATTGCGCCTACTCTCTGTGGAGCTTGTTTTATTTATATATATTTATATACGAGTTAGAAGGCACTGTAGCTCTATGTATGTATTTTAGTATGTGTGTGTGTGTATTTGTTCCTTGGGGAGTTTCTGGGTCAGCGCCGATGGCTATGAATTGCAAATGAAAGGCAATTCTCAAAATAGCCGTAGTTATGCGAAATTTTCGAGGCTGTGGCTGTGTTGCTCGTTGTTCATAGCTTTTGCTCTTTGCCAATCTCAGCAGAACCTACCACAAAAATAAATCAAAATTAAAGCAGCGACGCTAACGCTAACGCTAACGCCAACAGCGACGGCAGCTACGACTGAGCCATATACAACGCCACAAACAAGTGAAGAGCAGACGAAGTGCAGACGAAGATGTTATCGCTGCTGCAACCTATTGTTGTTGTCGCTTTGCAGCATCCACATTTTGATGGCGTCGGCGCTGGCATCGATTTTACGCTCTCTCTCTCTCTCCCGCTCTCTATAACGCTCTTCGCAGCAGCAGCGACCGTTTGAGACTCGCTGGACTCGTTGGTCCGTTGGCTCTGCTGTGTCAGTCAGGTGCAGACAGTTGACGTCTACGGTTTGTGCAACGGCAGCGCGCAACAGAAAACAGCAGCGTTTCGAGACAGACTAAATAGCAGAAATATTTGTGAGCTTGCACACACACACACACACACACACACAAGAGCAAGAGCAAAATCAAATAAAAAAGCAATGCAATCAAATTAAATTGACAACAACAATGCATAAAAATTATTGTTAAAATGTGAAATGCAAACAGCAGCAGCAGCAAACAACTAACAAGCAGCAGCATCAGCAGCAGCAGCAACAACACCAATAACAACAACAATAACAACAACTCAAAAGTCTCGCGCGCGTGTTAGTGTGTCTGTGTGCGCGCGCTGCGTGTGTGTTTGTGAGCGAGTGTGTGTGCTTATGTGTAATAGAGAGAGAGTGTGCTGCCCATCACATATCAGCTACAAGAAGGAAAAAAAGTTCAGTGGAAAACGCGCAGCGCAGCAGCAGCAGGAAAATTTGTTCGACACCAGCGAGAAGCGACAGCGACGCATCCAGCGACGCCAGCAGCAGGTAGGGCACGTCTTTTGAAAATTACAGCCAGAGCATAACCAAGCAGCATACTCACCACACCCTGATCCTGCAGGAGGCATCGAAGCAGCAGCGAAGTAGCAGCAGCAGCAGCAGCGGCACAAATAGAAACAACAACATGCAGCAGCTGCGCATGAGAGCAGATTTCTCTCTCTATATCTCTCAATCTCGAATACATTCTCTCACGCTCTTTCTCTCGCTCTCTGTCGTTCAGCTGCTGCACGTGGAGTCTGTGCAAAGCAATTGGCATCCAAGTTGAGCCAAAAGTTTTTGGTCCAGTTGCCTTTTGTAATTTTCCGTAGCATACTTTTATGCTGCTGCTGCTGCTTCAGCAATTTCTTAGCTACTGCCGACGCTGTTTATTGTCGCTGTATGTGTGCTTGTGCGAGCGTAGGTGCTAATTGTGTTGGCCAATTTTTGAGCGCTTGACTACTGACTGTGTGGCCTGCGTACGAAAATTGATACAATGTGTAAACAAAACTAAACAATTACGTGAAATGAAATTGAATTTTTTGTTGCTGAAGTGTGTTTTTTCTTTTGTTGTTGTTGCTGTTGTTGTGTGTTGAATGCTGGCTGACCTTGTGTGGGCGAGAGAGATAATGATAACAGAAGGAGAAATTAAATCCAGGCACAATTACAGCAAATGGGGGCGGCTTGCCAATAAAAATGTAGGATAGTGTGTCAGCAACAAACACACGCACACTTACAAACACACACACACACACACACAGACACATAGAGAGAGAGATTGGCATGCCATGTGCGGCTTGGGTACGTGTAAATGACCGGAAACTGTGCTCAAGTGCCAAAGACAAGGACCCCCCGTAAACCTACTCCTTGTTGCTGAGGCTACTTGTCAGTTGTCCCCCAGCTCAGTTCTTAGTTGTTGTTTCTTTTTCTCTCATTTTTATTTTGCACTTCAATTGTCAAATTGTTCTTGCTTATTGTTGCAATAGTTTTGTTGATGGACAGGTTTGTTTGCCAGCCTCCATTCACTGTTCTTTGTAGCTAGCCTCTTTCTTGCTCCTTTCACTTGTTTTAAAAGTGATTTTCGCAGACGTAGTCGCTTTTTATGGCAATGTCGTTGTCGTCTTCGTCATCGTTTCGTTCGTTCGCACAAGCAAGCAAAACAAAACAATCAACACGGAAGTCTTTTTTCGTTGTTTGCTTGTTGTTATTCTCGTTCTATCATTTCGTTCTTGCTTTGCTTTTTATCCTCTTTTTATGTTTTTATTGTTGTGTTTGTGTTTATGTGTATGTGTGAGCCAACGTGGCCTAGTGCGCTGCTTGAGGTTGACGTGCGCGGGCTTTTATACAAGTGTGTGTGTGTGTGTGTGTGTGTGTGTGTATTGTGCACTGCAGCGAGTTTTATGCACAAGTTTATTGTGAAGTGTTTTAGCTTTAGCGAGTTGACATTTCAGTTTTTTTGTACTTTGTATTCTTGTTACTCCAATCCCTTACCCTTCACACTCCTTAGCCAGCAACCCTTTAGGGCTTGACAAGAAGCCAGCAGCAGCCAAGCAACTGACAAGCCGCAAAAAATAACTTTTCCGGCAACATTTTTACTGCGAAAGTGCTTTAAAAATATTACAATATTTATGTGGAGCAATAAAACATTACTAACAAGAATAAGTTTGCATCGGACTTTAGACAAAAGCAACAAAATTAATAAAAACAGATTGGGATTATGAAATGTTTAAGGACAATACTAAATCAAATGAATTTTGTGCTCAAATCATGATCGCTTAAAAGGTGCTTCGAGTTCACTTAAAGGTATGTAGATTTAAAATAGATCAAACACCTTTTAAGCTTCTTCTACTTACCAATTTCATATTATAAAGGAGCAAGTTCCGAGTTCTGTTTTGCTGCGCATACAATAATATTTTAATAGCACTTATCTTTGGTCATGGGAAAACTTGTTTTTTATTCTTTACACAAAATACAGTTGTCCAAATGATGAACATTTGTTTTTGTTCTTTCAAGGCAAGCAGTAATATTTCTTTTTTTTAAATATAAAACTTTGGTATTAAAATTTTTTAAGTTCAATACGTTTTTTTAGATTTTTTAAAATGATAAATGGCACATTTTTTGTTCTGCAGAATTATTAAGCGAACATCATTTGCTTCAGCATTTGTTTTTCAACAATAAATGGATCATTATAGATATTTTCGAATCAATACGCTCACTTGACGGTAACTTGGGTGCCTGCTTATTAAGAAATTATTTGATTTTGAGATAAACACAATTTTTACTCAATTCACAAGTGTTTAAACTCATCAACTGAATAACAATAATATTTAATTTTAGTTTAGTTAACACATGAATACACCTAGTAATTGTGTTTGTGGCATACCAGCTTGCTGATTAACATAATATTGATTTATTGTCAATAATTGCAATATGATTTGCTTATAAAAGGCCCATTGATATGTCAATTCAGTTAGCAAGCATTTCAAAGAATCAGCGATATGATATAACTCTTTCCACTTTGATTAAATATTCAATGGGTTCATAATTATGTTCAAAAACATACATATGTATATTGCACATACGCCATGTGGCCGTCTTTGTGAAACATATTGAATTCAATTTGAAAATCGAGTGGCATCAATTGCATTTGACAGGACAAAAGCTAATTAAAATGGGGAGGCAGAGACTGCATGGTGCAGGAATATTAAGTGAACTGAACAATCAACAATTTTATGAAAAAGCAACGCAAATAAAAAATAAAACACACTGCTAAATATGTTGCGATGCTTGAGTCAGATACAAATGCAGAAGGCAATTATAGAAATATACAGACAGCGAGCGAGTAGCAGCAACAAATAATAAAACCAAGTTGCTATTGACATACACAAAAACAACAACAACAACAACAGCTAAAACAACGATTATGTTGTCGGCGTCGACGCCGACGAGAAGTAGCTGCGAAACTTTTGCAACGTTTTTCGCATATTAAAACAAACTTCAAGTTTGTGCGCGACGGCAGCAACAGCAACACCGACTGCGACCTCGGCAGAGACGCAAACTCACAGCCTCATTATTTATTTGATTGCCCGCACAGCCAATGCTCAAATTACCCCCAGGGAGAGAGCTCGCGCCGAGCACAAACCAGAGCAGAGCAGAGTAAAAAAAAAAATAAAAATGCGAAACGAAAAGAAACGAAAAGAATGATAGAAATAATAGTCAGAGTCGGCAATGGGCATAAATGTAATTAATAAGGCAAATTAATGCAAACAATAATACAAATTCATTTTCATGAGCAAATGAAACTAAATTACAACAACGTGTGCCGAACAAAAACACTTTGAACAAACAACTATAAAAATAAGTATAATCATACAGTAAATCTCAAATAGGCTTACAACTCAGGAGGGCTTTTAGCTAATTTTACTTAGTGAATAATAAAAAGAAGCTCTTTATCGTTAGTTGTGGCAAATATCAGAATAGAAAGAATTCATTAAAACGTCGATTGATTTTATTTTCAGTAATAGTTATGCTAGTCTAATTATCATTTGTTAGTAAATTGATTAAGGCAAGATGTCCCATCATTCTTTCATTACCTCCTTATAGTCAATAAATGCTTTGTTCACTTATTAGCTTAATCAAAATTAAGTGTTTTTTTTTTTATCAAGATTAAATGTCTGAATTTCTAACGACTACTTTGATTTATTGCTTATACAGCTGTCCTCAAGAAAAATTTGTATTTTTGCTGTCGTTTGCATTTTTTCCGCTGTTCGGAACGAAGACAAAATAAATTCAAAGACCATTAAAATCGATTAATTCGTTTTTCAATACTAATTTAAGTAAGATACAATTATGCTTATGCATGAACGTTCCAAATAGACTCAAAATTAAATTTATATTGTTCGCGGCTCATAAAGAACATTAGTACATAAAATTAACCAATGACCTTACAATTATTCATTATTGTGTTCTATTAAAAGTATATAGCCATAATAATAATGGTTACTTTGATTTGTTGCAAACTAGTTCATAAAATTGAGTATGACCCTAAGTTTGTAAGTTCATTTTCAATGTACACCTGTAATTACATACCTACACAAAAAAAAAAAAAAACGAGGCACACATCGACAACTAAACAGTTCGTTGAGCAGAAAAACGAGGAAATCTACTTAATCACGTTTAATTAAGGTGACTTTATAAGTAGCTGTGTATGTGAATATGTGTGTGTGTGTGTGTGTATATGCATTAGTGTGGCTCATACAACACACATACACACACACATATTTTTTATTTTGCGAATTGCTTTTATTGCCATTTTGCAGAGCTAAAGACACAAAAGAGCTCGGCAGGTAATCACAGAGCCCAGTACCGGGGTCTGAGCCCCTTCATAAACCAAACAGCTTCCGTGTGCACATAAATGCAAATTAGGGTTAAATGTTGATGTTGGCTGTAAGTGAATGTGTGTGTGTGTGTTAGTGTGGGGGGTGTGTAGTGTGTGCATCACAGCGGATTATAATAATAAGCAAGTGCTTAGCATAAATGGATTTATTGGCTGCACATTCATCAAGAGTCAAATGTTGGCACTTTGTTTGCATTAGTCAGTAAGTTGGGCATGTGGCTCTCCCCTCCCTTCCTTCCTTCATTTCTGTCTTAGTTACTGTTATTGTTGGTCAGCTACTTAAACATGGCTAACTGGCCTCGCCTTCACTCCATTTGCTAATCAGTTACATTCAATCTGTTTGGGCTTGCTTGGTCCTTTTGAAATGATCATTACATTGGCATAGTAACTCATTGAACCGTCTAGCGATTTCAATAAATTTGACATCCAATTCCTTCATTGCACTTAATTCGATTCGTTGTATATCTGTAAGACCTGTCTCCGGAAAGATCTTCATTAAACGTTTCTTTTCCGGCATGGATTCTGAATTTTGCGTAAATATTCCTGACATTCAGCTGTTATAATATCGTATAGATTTTGTTTTTTTAATTGTTGGTTTAACAGATTTATTTATGTGAAGTTTTTCTCCAGCCTTGTCCTTACTAGATCGATTGTGTAGTGCTGCTATCAAGAAGTTGTCGTTTATTTATATTATTTTTATGAGGCAAGTTTTAAATGGTTTTGCTTTCATTTAAATGTACAAACTTTGTTTTGGTATTCTTATTTCAAAATTGCTAGAGTAATTCAAACATTTTTTCATAAATTTACTTGTTATAGTCAAAGTTCAACAGATTCTATGCAATATTATAAAATTAGTTTTATACTTTTGTACAGTATTTTATAATTGTTATTCAGGCTTTTTAAATTATATCTTCGCATATTTATAGGATTTACAGCAAAGATGCTAAGAATTTAAACAATAGCTATCTTATTGGCAACACGTTCCGTTTTTCATATACTTTTTACCTTCAATCTGTCTCCTAGCTTTTTTTTTTTTTTTGCTCATTAATTGTGTGTCATTGCTTTGATTGTCGCATATGCGCTGAGTCTCTCAACTGAAATGAGCTTGGGAACTGAACAAGAACCTCCTCTCCGCATTTGGTTAATTGAAAAATCATGATGGTCCTCATCATTAGCAAAAGCTTCGTGACTTATGTCGTTCCACAACACTTTACCGAACCCCGCCAACATCTCTTGCGGTGTCCGTGTCCCTTCTGTGCTTTCCATTTATGTAATCGATGCATGTCAAACAGCAAACACAACAACTGAATAGCGTGTATGTATCACTCTTTGTCTGTGTTTTTTTTTTTTTTTTTGAGTGTGTGTTTCATGTGTGACACATGTGATGAAAAACGAAACGAACAGCGCATAACGAAACGAAAAGTCAGAATGAGAGTAGGAGGCATGACGGGCATGAGAACTAAAGCGGGGCACAAAAAACATATCAAGTTGTAAGCTCGTTGATTTCAATTTCTGAATTGTGAAATTCAGTCGCATTTGCATATTGCACATACGACATGTGGCACAGGCCTCAGCACGTACTTAGCAAAAAAAAAAACCGTTTTCTAATTAAGCGCTAGCATAAATTGAAAAACAACAAAAAAAAACACACCATATAATGGATAACACACACACACACACACCCATACATAGATGTGATTGTGTCTAGCTTTGCGAAAAGGTGTGGTGGGAGGGGGTTACTATTTTATTTTCTTCTGCAGGATAAATGTCTGGTGTTGGGAGGCGACGCTTTGCCTTTTATTGCATAAACAAAACGCGAGGGTTTTAGTTTGTCGCTGGCTAAAAAAGTACATAAATTTCAAATAAGTCACGTTTCCGGCATTGCAACAACTACCCCTTCCTTCATGACGCCTAAAATTGTGCTTTGTTGTGGCGTCTGCGGGCAGCGAAAACATATACATACATAAAAATAAAATTTTTTTATCTATCTGAGTTTGAGTATGTGAATAAAAATAGTCAAACGCCAGCCACGGACTTTAGAAAGAAAAAATGTCACAATGAATGTTGAATAAAAGCAGGCAAAACAAGAATGGACGCTAACATTCAAATTGATGGTGGGGGGAGGGGGGCAGGTGGGTTACCTGTATTCACAAAGTTTTTGATTTGTAAAGTTGTACGGTTCAAGTTGTTTGTGGAACTGTGATATTTTCAACGTACCTTTTAAGCTGATTCGCAGATTATTATCAACAGCAGCAGCAGCAGTTTCAGCAACAATGAAAACAACAGCCCCAGAAGCAGCAGCGAGTCTAGTCGTTAAAAAATAATGTACTACATAAATACTCTATCTCCGCTTATCTCTCTATCTCGCTCTCTCTCTTTGTCTCTCTTGAGGCAAGAGCTAAATTGTAAGTTTCAAGTGGTGGCATCTGTTGTTGTAGTTAAAAAGTTAAATACATTAACTTTCATAACTTTACGTTAAAAGACGTTGAGTCATAAAAAGTTAAACACAGTAAAGGCAAGAAAATAATAAATTGATAACTACTAAAGTGAATTCGCATACATTTTCAGCTTTTTTTTTGTGTGCAATTTTTTTTATAATGTAAGATTCTTATCTTTGAAAAGTTTCCTTTAACGATTAATATGAATAAATTATGAATTGATTTAGACGTCTTTACCCTTAACCTTAACCAACTGGTAGTTTTCTTTTAAGCTCGCATATACCCTATTAAAAAAAAAAAAAAACTTAAATCCACACCTGCCCGTTCACCCACAAACAACAGCAACAACAGCAGACAACAGACAGCTTATTCACCGCATTTTTTATTCTCCTATTTCAGTGAGTTTATTGTGCTGCACACAAACAAACACACACACTCACACTTCGGCCACCCGGATGGCCAGCACCATTCCCTGCCCCTTCACTCGCTTGTCCGGATTTATTATATACGTTTTATGCGCATATTTGTATATGCTCTGCAGGCGGGCATTGTAATTTAGTCACGAAGCGTGTAAAGCATTGAAACGAGGCAGCATCGAAAACAAAAAAACAATATTTATATACTTATTTATATTCTGTGTGTATTCATTTATTCTTTTGGTCTGTTTCTTAGGCTGTTTCGGTACTTAACGGAATGCGATTTCTGCGGCTTTATTGCCACATACATAAATTGCAAATAGTTAAATAGGCTGACTATTGGTAGTATTACCTTTACAATGCCTTCATAAGTTAGTGCTGTTTGATAAACTTTTAAAGTATTTTTACATTAATCGAACTAACGAATATGAAAGGGTATTTCAGATGCCACAAAAAACACTTGGTTATCATTCTCTTCATTGTTATAGTAAAAAGTATCGTCGTAGTTATATGGCATTTGGTGTTCGCCATTTGCTTTGCATTTTTACGACTCGAATTTGTCGTTCGTTTGTTTTGCTGTTTACTCCAGCTAAAGTTTAATTGAATAAGTTTTAAGCGGATTTTACTTCAATCCCGGCTGCTGGCAGCTGTTGCTGCCTCTACTGCTGTTGCTGCTTTGCCACACGGCGTATGTGTTATGTTTAATTGAAATATGCCACGACAGGCTGCGTCCAGTTATTTTTGCAAAACAAATGCACCCCAAACTAGCAGCTGGTTTTGTTTTGATTCGATTGCATCTCTAAGCGAGATTTGCATTCATAATGCACATTCATAAAAGCTTGATGAGCCGAAAACGGCGAGCTTAACATAATTGGATTAACGAATAGTTTACATAAATATTTCAGTATTAAATGAAAATGCACCGCATTTTATTGCTGACACAGTTAGGAATTGAGTGAAAAGATATTAAAAATTTAAATGTTAGAAATAACGGTTTACTAATATTTTGGTTATTTTTGTGTAGTCTGTAAATAACAGCGCACCGTTTTTGATATAAAAAAATATATTACCTATATTTATTTTATTTATATTTTAAATAAAATACTGAATAACCCAAAAGCTGTTGAGCCATCCGAAAAAAAAGTAAAAGCAGTCTTTGTTACCTCTTTGACTTCTCCGGGAATCATGAATCATCATGCTCATGGCGATATATATGTTAATATTCGTTACGTATACGCATCTTTTGCATGCATAGTATTTCATGCGCTTTTTGCCATTCTGTCCATTCGCTGCTTAATGGAGTGACCATTTCCAGTGCACTTCCCTGTCAGTGAAGCTTCAAGTAGATCGTGATAGCTGCAATGTGCACAACGCCAATTGGAATGATGGGCTCAGGAAGGTGGCCATTTCCATATCCTGCACTTCGTATCCTTCTACATATAACACCGCTTGAGCATTACTCTTTTCTTCGGCTTTTTATTTTAAATGAAAAACAAAAATCAAGCAGCATTTGCCTTTGTGCGTTGCCTACCTTTGGGCGCTGAACGTGAAGTTGGCACACTCAAGCACACACGCACACGCGCACACACATTGAATGTGTTGCACGCACGTCGAAATGTAATTTCATGGCACACAAGTTTTTAATTAAATTTCATGGCAGACGATGCAGCCAAAGCTGCATCAACATCAGCATCTGTGGCACCGGCAGCTGCATCCTTTTAACATGCAATCAACAAACCACTTGCATGCATATAGGTTAGCTCTACCAATGTGTATATGTCTGGCAATAAGTTTATGTATATGCATCTGTATATTATATATTCATATACATATATATATATATATGTATATACAAATGGCACACAAAACTGCAGCCTTAATGCGTTTTTCAAGTGGCAGCCAAGCAGCAGCAAAAGCAGCAGCAGCGGAAGCATCTGGCGAGGCGGCTATTCTGCAGGCAGGCAACGATACACATCCGCAAACCGGACAAGCCATCGGAGCTACCTCTACTATGCTGTGACTCCCACTTACTTTAACTCCCTTGCTCCATTTTGGCATTCTCTGGCAGCAATCATCGTCACATAATTTTATTAAGCTCTTAGCCAGACAGCGGCCACAAACCAAGCAGGTCTTGAGTTGCATCTGCTGTTGCCGTTGCTGCTGCTGCTTCCGCTTTTCTCTTTCTTTATTTTTGTTTGCGGTTCGCTGCCTGCTGCAACATGTTGTTGTTGATGTTGTTATTGCTTAACAACGTTTCAAGTGGTCGCGCAGGCACTTCAGCAACATGTTTGTGACACCCTTCTGATAGCTTTTTATAGATTTTATGTATTATAGACTGATTATATGGCCATCTTTAATGATCAATACCGTTAGTTGATTGCCGGAACAGAAAGTTTTACATAAAAATAGAGACATTGAGATAGCAAACAGAATTTTCACTCAAATAAATAAGGCGCTTGCCATAACTCAATGCACATCCACTCTACATTTGATTAAATTAAAACTGATTCATGCTCTGACGATTGCATGCCAATGCATTTGCAATATTTTGAAAAGCCAATGAAAATGTATTAAAACAAATATTTAAAGTGTATCGATACATTTAAAGGTGTTTTATATTTAGAAAAAAAAATTGCTTATTATTTTTGATTCTCGAAGTTCTTAATTTCCAAACATATTTAATCTATTCAATAAATATTTATTTGTTTTTCAATACATACAATAATTTTTCAATGAGATTTATTATTTTAATAACAAGTACATACTATAGAGTTTTTTAATTATTTTGCTAAGCATTATAAGTGAAAGGTTTTTATTTCAAACATTAATATTTTTTTACGATATTTTAATAACGAAAACTTGTTTTGATAATGGTTTATTTTTTTATTCTACTAGAGAATTTATCCCAACTTCTTTGTAGAATTATTGTGTAACCAAAATATGTCATATACAAAGCTTATTCGTCACCTATCTCACCCATCTTTTCACTAAATTTGTATATAGGGTGTATGCACAGCAATGTGGGAAAAATTAAAATGAATTTTCTCGTTTTAATTATGCACTTGGATGACTGGCAGTTGACTTTCAGTTTTTAGCTTTCAGCTTTCAAGCTGACTGCCGGGGTCAGCTAAATTGCATTTAAAACAACAACTAGTTCATCGCATGGAAGGTGGGTGGGTGGTTTGGTGGTAGGCGATTGAAAGAGCACAAAAGGTCGTGGCTTCCATCTCTGATATTTATTTCATTAGCCGTTGCTGCCGTTGTTGTCGTTGTTGACGTCATTGTGGCTTGTATTTGCTGGCAAATCAAACAAAAATGCCTGTCAAGCTGCCTGCCAAAGACACTTTGACTTTGTTTATGGTAAACAGACAACAAGCGATGTGGCCTTCGGTGCCTGCCTTGTGGGCCGTGGGCCGTGGGCGTGGCAAACGCAAACGCAAACGCACACACACAAACTATCACTCACACTTATATACTATATAGCTAATGCAATTCGCTGCTAGCCTTGTGTTTGTTACAGCTAATGTTGATGTTGTTAGTGTTGTTGTTGGCTGTTGGCTGTAGTTCTTAGACAGGCGGCAGCCGCTGTTTGTAGCTTTGTCACATGGTCGTCTGACTGCGGCATACCCAGCACACACTATAAGCACACATTCACATACACATACTACATTCACACATGTGTTGACATTTCTAAGGGCTGCGGCGGGGCGTTAGCGGTGCGGTTTTGCTGAAACGCAACAAGTTATGCAGCCGCAATTAGTTGGCTCGTCCCTCCACAAAATTTCTTGGCACTAATGCCAAAACCCAAGCCACACAGGCGACAACAACAATAACAACAGCAACGCTTGGTATCGGCAACGCTGTCGGCAGATTTAGATGTAGTGCTGTTCACGCGGCGTATGCGGCGTATGCGCTATGCAATTTGATGGGCGCCCGCCTTCAAGCAATCACACTCGATTTAATGATATTTATGTATAAAACACATTGAACACCTATCAAATTACCATGCATTTGGTATTTTGAAAAGTAAATCAGATCTTTAAAAAAACAAATTATAAAAGAAAACAAAAAATAGAATTGACGATACTTTACTTGTTTTTAATAGTTATTTGTTATGACCTTTGACATTCTATTCACGGTCAAGCACATTTTATAGTTATTCAAAATTGTGTACAACATAAATATAAATCTAATTATAATGAAAAATATTTATCTGTACAAGTGTTGCTCTATTCTAGCCATGTTAAGTACAGTGCTCATAAACTGTTAAATATTTATATTCATTAGTGACGACCTTTAAAAGTGGCTAATAAAACTAACAACAGCAACAAAAAATGTAGTGTGTGCTTAAATTTTGATTGCGTTCATTATGCAAGTATATATAAATATTAAGCATATTGTGTGGACAGCACTTTATAAATAAACACATATGTAATATGTATTTTTTTTTAATGCAACTAGTTTTTTGTGCGTTTGTTGGGTGTGTGTCCTGCAAAATTTATGTGGCAATTAACAACACGCTGTGGACGCAAGAGCAACGATCCCAAAAATATTCATTAAAATTTTCCATTGTTTGGCCGAGCACATTTTTGTGGCTTATCGCAACTGCAATGTGTCTTCAGTTTTGCAAGGTCTCTTGTGTAAATTTAGAAATTTATAGTTATTTAAAAATTCAGACAAACACACACACACACACACACACCCCTCACCAACGTGTGTTATAGTGTGGCACTTTTGTAGCCAAATATGAATAAATTATCGGTCCATTGTTTGCTGCTTGAATCGTAACCAAATTGCCCAGTGCCCAGCAGAGGGAGAGATGTTTTGTGCCAAGATTTCGGCCATCAGCGACACGGATGCTCAAGCAGACACACACACACACACACACTCACACACACACACACACACACACACACACACACACACACATATAGGATAAAATAGTTTCAGTAGTGTGGATAAACGTGCAGAACATTGTCTTAGCATCCACATCGCCCTCAGTCGAATGAATATGCCAACCCTTACAGTTGCTGTTGACATGGCTTTTGTCATTTTCTGGTTACGGGCAAGCGAACAAAGCCAAAACTCGAAAGGAAGCGCCCAAGGGATAGCAGTAGTGGTGTAGAGCTTGAGAATGGAATGGAGAAGGAAGAGAGGTGGCTAGAAAGAAAAAGGGATTCTATGTGTATGTGGACATGGAACGTGAGCAAACTTTGACTACTGTTGGCGCCGTTTTGTTTATGTAGTATCAAATTTAAAATCCAACAACATAGAGTGAGAGCGTTGGGCAAGAGAGAGAAAACGAATAAACTGAGAGTGTGCGGGAGACGTCAACCTGTGCATTGCCAAAAAATAATTTCATTTATAGTAAATTCATTATTTTACATTTAGTCAGAACATCTGAACAGTGATTTCGATTAACGAATTTCAGGGTCATACCTGAATTTATAAATTTAAATATTTCTATAGGATATTTGTGTAAATTGTTAGTTTTAAGCTATTCGCAGGGAGCTTAGCGAGCTTATACAACAAGTTATATCATTTAAAAAGAAGACCATAAAACTAAGTTGCAAAGACACTTAATTCTGTTCTACACGTTAAATACATATCAGAAAAACCGAGTTAAAAACGACATGAAGTACATCGAAAAAAAGGGGTTGGTTCCATATCCATCAACTCTCAACAACAACAAAATCACATATCAGATTCATTCATGCATTAGTGCACAGTTTGTTACATGAAAACAAGACATAAATCATTTTTCAAGGTAATATATGTTGTACATATAAAATTAAGCAATTCAGAAACTAAAAGCTCGTACAAAAATTTTTAAAAATTAATAAATCAAGTTTCATGCCTGGTTGAAGCTGCGTTTGACAACAAAATCAGTTATTAGCCGTTGTGATACAATCAAAGATAGCTCCGTGTATTTTTTATGATAACGAGCCATACAAAAGATGGAACTACGTTGAAACTTCGTTTGTAACTAATTGATTTCCTAATTTACAAGCCAGTTGAAGAATCAGAACAGTTTTTTCAGTACTATGAACTAAATTGATAAGCTTAATTATTATTCTTTATTATTTAATGTAAACAATAAAGTAAATGCATTAAAAAATCGTAATGTAGATTATTGTATTTTAATAGTTATTTTCAGTTGTTGCATGAAAAGTCTAATTGAATCACATATTTCCCTGCTTTATGTTGCGCAATTAATTAAACTCGCTTATGTTTCGTTGCACAATCAAGTCAATGGCTACTTCGAGTAATATTTATATATATATATATACATATCTATAGCGTTTGTATAGAACAACTTTAAGTACATCTGAAGCCAAGTTCAGCACTTAACGTTGCTGTTATTGCTCTTGTTGTTATTTTTGTTCTTGTTGTTGTTGGTTTAGTTTGGAAACTTGTCCAAAACAAATGCAGCATTTCAATTAAGTTGCCATGGCAGCCAGCTGAAGATTGAACGCTCCATCGGGAGCTGCGACGTAAAGTTCTTTTTCTCTCTAACAGCACAAAAATGCTGCAAATGGATGAGCCAAGCGGAATAGCATCGTAGTCGTAGTCGTAGTCGTTCACATTTTGGGGCCAAGTTGCTCAACAAAGTTGAACAGCTAGCCAAATTGTCGAATATTGCTCATATACCATATACCCCCACCGCCCCACTACCTGCCACACACTTCTCGTGTATGCACGTTCGCAGAAGGTGGCGCAAGCAAGTGCTCAAGTAAATGGCCAAATCGTTAACGTAGAGCCAACTCACTCAATGGCAGGATTTTATGGTTGGCTGTTGGACTTGGCCAAGGCACCAGCTCTGTGACTGACTGTGAGTTTGCCACAGTCTGTGGGTGCGCGTGCATCCCATCGCATTTCGGTTTCATTGTCAATTGTCACTTTTGCAGCAGTAGCAGCTGCAATAGCGCCTCTTGTGGCATTCATGGGGCCGCGTTTGTTTTATGGCTCAGTGGCAGCTGCTTATTGCTTTCGCTTTGGTTCAATGTGGCAACGTGCACCGTTACCACTTTGTTTACTGGCCAACTTTTGAGCGGACTGCTGCAAATTGAAACTGTTGCTATTTTTCAGAGTGTGGGTTTGTTTGTTTGTATAAGTTTTCCAACTACCACAACAACTGTTTACACTGTGTGAATTCAATTGAAATTCGATAGGTTTTTTCCCCTGAGCTATGCTTGTGTTTGCATTTTAAAAACAATTTTGACTCAACCGTTTTAAGTTCTCAGTGCAACAGCTGCAATTTGAGTAAAGGCGGGGAAGGAGTATGTTGATTGCACTTCCGCTAATTAATTGGCATAGGAAATTAATATCAACTTTAATGTGTTTAGCCTTGATTAATGAATAATTGACAGACAACTGAACTAAGTGACTGACTGATTGACAGACTGACTGGTTGACAGCTTGACTGGCAGGTGCGTTGGGTTAAAAAACCAACTTCAGTTCAATTTACGCACAACAAAAAATTTGATGGTTTTAGCTTCATTAATCATTAAAGCGCGTAGCTCAGGTTGACACGGCAAAAAACCAACGGGGCAACTGGCGTTTGGGTAGTAAGGGCAGGAGACTGGCAGGGTAAGCGCAAATAGGGCCAAAACTTTTGCAGCCTGGTTATTAATTACACAAATGTGGCATTAAGCCACTGCGAAATGGGCCAATACAAGTAAATATGACGTACAATTTACAAAGAAACCAGAAATTAAAGCACTGTGCGCGCACTTATTGCAGACACTGCAAACAAAAATAATTTTTCACAGGAATGCGAGCTGTGTCGTTTTCTGTTTGCAATCAACACGTTTTTCTTTGTTAAATATATGAATACAAATTGCGCCAATATTGAACAGGCTTTTACCGAATTTTTAACGTTTTTTTTCAGGATTGTAAGCATTGTAAAATACAAGCAGCTTAAAACGAGTTTTCAATGCCTCTTAAATTGATTGAATATACAAATTGACTTCGTCGTTGAATGGATGCTTGGAAATGGGAAAATTCAAAAGAAATAGAATATGCAAAAATATAAAGTTTTTCCCTTAATTGCAAATGCATTAAATAAATAATTTAAAACACTTTAATATACTAAATACATATTGTAAAAGTTTTTTTTTAGCGTTCAGAGTTATTGTTCAAAAGAATTTTATAGTCGAACTTTTACATAATGAACTTCCGTATAGTGAAATTAACTATATTAGGATTCATTCAATCAAAAGCCCATTTAATATTAGAAATTTTCTCTACAACGAAGTTTTTTCTTGTTCCATTGCGATTTGTTACATGGAAGTTTGACTGTGTTAACAAACAAAAACGAAATACTTGTAAAGTATTTTTATAATTGTATTTATGTTAAACCTGCCTATTTTATGTTAGTGTATCGATATATTGTAAGATAGTATTTAAGTACCGATGTTAGTTTTAAGTGTTAAGTTTTTAAGTGTTAAGTGTGGTTTGGCCACACTTAACTGATTTCGCTCTCTTTTCCGGTTCCCCTGATGTCAAGCGCACGCAATTGCGTGCAGCCAAGAAAGGAACCATTTATTATAAATATAATCGTTAATCGTTTTACGAATAAATAGAGAGTTTACAGCTCAGAAGTGGGATACGCCCAACGCCCAATAAATATTTAACGCCCAATTTACAACAATGGGCCTGAATAAGGATGAAATGATAAAACTGCTGAAGGCACACAATGTGGAAGTGCCGCCGCTGTCAACGATAATACAAATACGCAAACTAGTGTCAGAATTGTCAAATTCTGCTGCCGCCTCGCTGCCTGCCGTCCCAGAGTCAACTTTGCCGTCGACCAGTTCTGCTGCCTGCTGCCAACTCGCTGCATGCCGTTACAGCGCCAACTCTGCTGTCATATGCTACTGCCGCCACCTCGCTGTCTGCCGTTTCAGCCTCAACTCTGCCGTCATATGCTCCTGCTGCTGCGTCGCTGCCTGCCGATTCAGCGTCAACCTTGCCGTCATCTGCTACTGCCGCCACCTCGCTGTCTGCCGTTTCAGCCTCAACTCTGCAGTCATATGCTCCTGCTGCCACCTCGCTGTCTGCCGTTTCAGCGTCAACTCTGCAGTCATATGCTCCTGCTGCCGCCTCGCTGTCTGCCGTTTCGGAGTCAATGTTGCTGTCAACTGTGCCGGCTGCTGTCTTGCCGTCTGCTGTTCTGGCGGTCACCCCGCTTCCCGTGTCTTTGAACCTGGATGAGCATTTAGCTTACTTACGTAAACAAAAGGAAGTCTTGGAATTGCAAAAGCAAATTGCAAGTTTGGAACAGCAGATCGATGTGTCTCCTGGCGTCCCCAGTCAGCGGGTAACAGACATTAGTGTGATCGAGTCCATGGTACCGCGGCGCGGTTTTCGGCAGACAACGCTTACGATGTAAACAAGTGGATCAGCGACTTGGAGGACGCCTGTGAAATACTCCAACTGGATGACCGTTTGCGATTTGTTGCATGTCGTCGGCTGTTGGAAGGCACGGCGGCAGTCCTCTTGCGTACACTCACTGTGCGCAGCTATGAAGAGCTAAAGGAAATCTTAATAAATGAGTTCGGAAGATCAAAGAGCACAGAAGAAGTGTACGCAGCCCTGCGGAACCGACGTCTTAAGCCTGGAGAGGGATACCTTCGGTATGCCATCGAGATGCAGGAGATCGCCATGAATGCCACAATTCCGGAGGCTGAGTTGGTGGATCTCATCATTGATGGACTCCGAGACAACTCGTCGGCAGTGGGCATGCTGTATGCAGCCAGGACCGTGTACGACCTGAAGACGCTCCTGGAGAGGTACGAAAGACGTCGAGTCCAATCTACTGCGGGTAGACAAGTGGCTGCCGTTACCCAGTCTCTGCCTCGACAACCTGCCGCTACTAGTGTCCCACCGCAGTCCAGTCTAACTGCCGTCCCTGCCGCGAAAGATGTGCGGTGCTACAACTGTTCCTCGTTTGGACATTACAAATCCCAGTGCCCGAAACCTCTGAGACCAGCCAACTCATGTTTTAAGTGTGGAAAAATTGACCATATTTATAGGAACTGCCCGTTTAAAATTGCGAAGGTCATCGCTTCCAGTGCTGCCGCTGCTGACGACGTCACCCATACGAGTTGCAGGGATACGTTAGTTGATAAAATTGAACATCTACAGATGGTGAGTGTTGCCTTTGTGTCAAATCAAGTGAAAAGCAGTGAGTTTATAAAGATTTTCTCTCTCCTTGACTCGGGTAGTCCTAAAAGTTTTATTCGACAATCCGAGGTGCCTTCCGTATTTAAATTCAAACGAACACCGTTGAACTGCCGTGGTTTAGGAAACCGTCAACTGGTGTCTCTGGGAAAAGTCCCATGTGCCGTCCGCCTATTTAATCGAACAGTATTAATCAAATGTGATGTACTGCCTAACAGTGCCACAGATCTGCCAATGATTTTGGTTGGGCAGAGATTTCTTTGAGAAAATGAGTATTAACTTATGTAAATTTAAAATAAGATACTCAAAGAGTCAATTGTTAACCTTTAATAAACCGCAAGTAAATTGTAACATGAAACTCACTGCTGTCCTTAATTCACTTGATTTGTGTAGAACAGATGTCAAACGCACGGTAATCCCAAAAGAGCCAACACGGTCGCTTAATGAAAATGAGTCTATGCCTGCCGAATCACAATCGTGTACCACTGAGATAAATAATTCCGTCATGTCTGAACATTCGCTGAGTGATGCCCTAGCGGCTATTAATGCAATTGAGTTACCTGTTGTTAATGAAGATGAATTTAATATAGAGTCTACCCTGTCGTCAGAACAAGCTGCAAAGCTGCAGTCTGTTATTTCCGCCTCTTATGTTGATATCCCTGCAGAACTGATTAAACCTACTAATTACGAGATGAAAATTGAATTGACAAGTCAGACCCCCATTTTCTGCCGTCCCCGCCGACTATCCCATCACGAGCGCAACGAAGTGCGCCAGATATGTGATGATTTATTAGAGGCTGGCATTATCCGTCATAGTAGTTCTCCTTACGCTTCCGCTATAGTGCCCGTGAGAAAAAAAGATAATACCTTAAGAAAATGTGTTGATTATCGACCGCTGAACAAAATTACAGTCCGTGACCACTTCTCTATTCCGCTGTTAGAGGATTGCATCGAACACCTGGGGGGTAAATCGTTCTTTACTGTACTAGATTTAGAAAGTGGATTTCACCATGTTAAGATGCACCCTGGTTCGATAAAATACACTGCCTTTGTAACACCCGACGGACAATTTGAGTACGTTCGCATGCCGTTTGGACTATGCAATGGCCCCCCAGTTTTCGCTAGATTTGTGTACTTTGTGCTGAAGGACTTAATCAATAGAGGCCAACTAGTGATTTATATGGACGACATCTTAATTGCGTCGAGTGATTTTGAAACCCATCTGCAAGTGCTTAAGGAGACACTTTATACCTTACGAGTGAATGGGCTACAACTTAAATTGTCAAAGTGTCGTTTTGCGCACAAAGAGTTGTAGAATATTTGGGGTATTTAGCAAACTCTTCCGGTATCACCCCGAAACCAGCTCATCTTCAAGCCATAGAGAGTCTGCCAGAACCTCGGGATAGGAAAGAATTGGAACGCTGTCTGGGTCTTTTTTCGTACTTCCGCCGTTTTGTACCCAACTTTGCCAAAATTGCCTATCCGATGTCGCGTCTGCTGAAAAAAGATGCCCCTTATGTTTTCTCTGATGAGTGTCTTGAATCCTTCCGAACACTGCAGTCCAAACTGATAGAGTCACCTGTGTTGTCTATTTATAACCCGAAGTCAGAAACCGAATTACATTGTGATGCTAGTTCCGCCGGTTTTGGAGCGATGCTGCTGCAGAAACAAACTGATGATAAGTTTCATCCTGTGTGCTATTTTTCAAAGACCGCTTCCGCCCCAGAATCCAAATTGCATAGCTATGAATTAGAAACCCTGGCCATTGTATATGCCTTAAAGCGTTTTGAGACATACCTGAAGTTTATACCTTTTAAGATAATTACAGATTGTAATTCGTTAGCGTTAACACTGAAGAACGGTGGATCTTCCGCGAAAATTGCCCGCTGGGCATTATTATTGGAAAATTATAATTATACTATTGTACATCGGTCCGGCATCTCTATGCCCCATGTTGATGCACTTAGTAGGCTAGACACTTCGGCATATGTGGATGACTTGAACCTGGATTTCCAACTACAACTGACGCAAAACCGTGATCCAGAAATTGTCAAACTTCGGAGTGTCTTGGAGAACCAAGAGATCGCTGGGTTTGAATTACAAGATGGTGTTGTGTATCGCCGATCACCAACCGACGTACTTCAACTTTATGTCCCTGCCGAAATGATTAATAGTGTCATACGAACCGCGCACGAAAAGCTAGGTCATTTGTCCACTGAGAAATGTTGTACGCAGATTAAAAAACATTATTGGTTTCCCTATATGAAATCTTACGTTAATAATTTTATTAAAAACTGTCTCAAGTGCATTTATTATTCTGCTTCCGCTAATAATAATAACGCTACCCTGCATTGTATTCCGAAAATTCCTCTGGCCGTTTGATACTCTTCATATTGACCACTTAGGACCCCTTCCGTCAATACAGTCCAGGAAAAAATATCTGCTAGTCGTTATTGATGCCTTTACGAAGTTTGTTAAATTGTACCCTGCCGCTACTACGAGTTCCCGAGAAGCATGTCACACTCTAGAGACGCAGTATTTTCCAAACTTCAGTCGACCCCGTCGAATTGTTAGTGATCGAGGTACGTGCTTCACTTCCGCTGAGTTTGCTGATTTTCTGCAGTCCCGTCATATCGTCCATGTCCAGAATGCAACTGCCTCACCTCGTGCTAATGGTCAAGTGGAACGCGTCAACCGTGTCTTAGGTCCCATGCTGGGTAAATTGGCTGAACCATTGGATCATGCCAATTGGGTGGAACAACTTCCGAAAATTGAGTTCGCCTTAAATAATTCAATCCATTCCACAACTAAATTTACACCCTCCGTCCTTCTTTTTGGTGTCGAACAGCGTGGCGCTGTTGTAGATGAGCTGACTGAGCATTTAGATGATAGATTGATTGATGAAAGTGTCCCTAGTAGATGCCCGTAAGATTGCTTTGCAGAACATTGTCAAATCTCAAGAGTATAACACAGAGTACTTTAATAAATATCATCGACCGGCTGTTAATTTTGAAGAAGGTGATTTTGTCGTTATCAAAAATGTTGATACGACGGCTGGTGTAAACAAAAAACTCATTAAGCGATTCCGTGGTCCCTATGTCATCCATAAGAAACTTCCGAATGATCGGTATGTCATCCGGGATGTCGAAGGCTCCCAGCTCACACAACTTCCGTATGACGGTGTGCTGGAGTCATCAAAATTAAAATGTTGGCTTACTCCTGATGAAAATTGTGCTTTTGACGTTTGACCGCAGGCAATACCCACCGTCTGGTATGGCTCTGAGCCTTGTACGTGGAATCGAGGTCGATTCCGTTGTCAGGACGGCCGAGTTGTAAAGTATTTTTATAATTGTATTTATGTTAAACCTGCCTATTTTATGTTAGTGTATCGATATATTGTTAGATAGTATTTAAGTACCGATGTTAGTTTTAAGTGGTTAAGTTTTTAAGTGTTAAGTGTGGTTTGGCCACACTTAACTGATTTCGCTCTCTTTTCCGGTTCCCCTGATGTCAAGCGCACGCAATTGCGTGCAGCCAAGAAAGGAACCATTTATTATAAATATAATCGTTAATCGTTTTACGAATAAATAGAGAGTTTACATACTAAATTATTGAATTGTTTTTTAATGAATATATTTTGCTTAAAATGAAGAATATCAAATAAGTCCGCAACAATCAAAAATCAACAGAACACAAAATATAAATAAATAAACAGAATTGCATTGCATTGTTTATATGCTCTGAAATGTTTATCCTATTTCAGGCAGCTTTAAATATACACTATAAACTACTTGACAATTATTTAAAAGCGAATGTTATTTCAAAAGGTGTGCTCAGAGCTAATGGATATTCAAGCCCTAAAAACATCAATGTTTACTTTGTACTTTGCTATAAAAAATAATAATATGCAACAATGTGTTTGGCTAATACTAAGCAACATGCCTTTTAACAACAAAATGCACTTTAATAATAACATTGTAGGCAATACGACAACGACTAAACCAAACGTACCCCCCACATATTTTAAGGCAATTATTTATTTTGCTCGGTGCCGAGGCTAACGCTTATCTTGACAGCCATTAAATGGCCGCAGAGGGTTTGGAATGTATGTGATATAGTAAACGCTACAGTGTGTGTGTGTTTGTGTTTGTGTTTTAGCAAGCTCTATGTGCGTGCTTGTGTGCACTTCTGGCACGCGTTGTATGAGGCCAATAAGATAGAAGCGTGACCAGATCCCGTGGACAGGTTAGGATTGTCTGCCAACATGCAAGCGACTGCTTATCGCACTTATCACGCGACTCTATTTTGCTCTTTGCCCACCAAATGTGTATAATTTGTGTCGCCTCTTGCTGATGCTGCTGCTGCTGCTACTTTGGGTGGGGGGAGGCTGGTGTAGTTTATTGACCCAAAAACGATAAAAAAAAATAAAAAACTAGGTAAAATAACAAGTTGGCAATTTGTTAGCAGCGTCGATGAAACCCATAAATTTTCCAACCTAAAGTTTTATTTTTTTTTGGCTCTCACACATTTTTATTGGAACTTATTTTGAGTTTGGGCTGTGATTCGGGGACTAGGTTATCATTGAAAATTGCCTCCAAAAATAGCAAGCACACACTAACGCCCACGCACACGCACACATACACGCCCACATGCCGCCCCATGACATGCGTCATGAATGATGACTTTGCTCTTTGAAGCCAGAGCTTATATTTCTCAACTCTGCTCCTGTGCAGTGGTCCTGTGGTACACTGTTGTTTGAACCAATTTTGCAGCAACACTTTCATTAAAATTTGTGCGTCTGAACGCAAAACAATGTATTGACATTTCAATTAATTAGGATCATGGCAACATCGTTGCTCGATGCAAGCTTTGACCTTTGACTGGCTGATGTTTCCAGCCCAACTCGATGGTTAGCGAGATGAGTCCAGCACGTAAACATCATTTTCCTATATCAAATAGATTAATTTCCTAAATGATTAAAATCGTGATTTCACGACACGAATATAATTGATTGATTAAAAATTATAGTGTCTGCTTTTGTAATATTTTGTGAATAATGAGTTCACTTTGTCAAAACTAGAAACATTTGAAAGGCAGTGCTATATTGTGTGACAACCGAATATACAAATAACTTTTTTATTTAAATTTTACAAAATTTAAGGATATAAAACTGTTTTGTATAAAATCAATAATTAATCAATTTTGAATTTCAACTAGTTTTCTCACTTTTAATAATCATGATAATTTCAAATTGAAATAATCTAAAATTGATTTTAACTCTTTATAAATAAATATATACTCCAACTTTGTATTCTCACCTCGCCGACAAATCGCTTTGACCTTTGCCCCAAGCAAGTTCTTTCTTAGTGTCGGCCACGTGCAATGTACACATAAAAAACACACACACACACACAGGATGTGTGAAATGTCATACGCCAAAATTCAATTGTTGTTTATTGTTGGCTGCTGCAAGTCAACAAATGTATGTATGTATATATGAAATGGTTGCACAAATAAATGTTAAAGTTAAGTCGCTGGCTGAGGTGGGCTTTATGCAAATCCTTACGCCGCAAAATGTCACACACACATAACTAAATGGCAAAATGCTACTAAGCCCACTTACTTACAATTTAGCGAGGAACAGACAAAAAAAAAAAACAGAATAAGACAATAATATAAAAAAAAAACAAACTGAGAAAAATGAGAGTGTAAAAAAAATTTTGCATACATAAAACGACTAGCGGAAACGGGCGAAACAAAAATGAATCCAGCTTTATGGCACGCACACACACAATCGCACACAGTTGCATACGCACAGATATACGGATACACTCACACAACACTTGACTTTATTTCGTTGCCAGCAGCGCAAGTGTCTTTATAGTGTGCGTGTTTGTGTGTGTTTGTGAGTGTGTGGACTACTTTCTTGCCGTTATACAAGCGGGCGGCACAAAATCCAATCAACATAACGAGCTACAAGCGCCGCTGAGCGGCATAAAATGCAGAAAAAAAATAAAAAATTAAATAAAAATAAATATACGTATAAACACATATGTATAAAAGTACATCTACAAAGTATATGTGAGTTTAGATTGTACACACAGCGTGCTTAACACGCTCAACTCGCTATATGACAGTGCAGGGTTAACTGGGGAAAGCACACTGCGCGAAATCAAGTTGCTTGGGGTGACTACTGGTGACGCCTTAAGCCAAGTGGGAGCCCAACATAAGCTATAAGATACCAGAAAGCGAAGAAAAAAAGGGTAGGCCCAAGAAAAACGCGCCGTAGCATTTGCGAAATCATTGCCGGAATGATGCCTTAAGCCATGTTTGCATTCTCTCACTCTCTCTCTTTCGCTCTCTCTCTCTCTCATTCTGTCTCTTTAATAAAGACATTTTTCTTATGCGACAATTACTTTCGGGCAATCAAGTGTTAGGCCCCATTAACGCATGAAAAACTTAACGGAAACGGCGTCGTTTAGTTGTAAGTTAAACTCAGAGCCTTGCGAAATAAATGAACTGAATCATGTGGCATGATTTTTAACATTTATAACACGAACTTCAAGCGCACGTATCAATATTTATATATAACAAAAATGTTATGTATACTTAATAACGTATACTTAACATAAAAATATGCATGCATAATTCGTTGAATTTATATTTTTAAAGATTGCTTTTATTCTGTATAAATGTCGCTTGCTTTATATCATATTTGTAAAAGCAACTATTGAACATTTTAAAACCACAAAAACAAAAAAAAATGTTTCGAGACAGTAAATGAGAACATAATCAACTAAAGCATTATTCTCAAAAGCTAGACACACAAAAGACCCTTAAGATAATTATTAACGTATAAATCAGCTAAAGTAGCTGTAGCCAACAACGTGTTACATTCAGAACATAACATTTGGATTTAAAAGCAATTTCATATTTATAAATAGATAATGCCCCAAAGTGACATCCAGCTGTGAAACCCACTCACTGTCCACCCGTGTAAGACCCAACTCTATATATCTTTTTGATGCCCATTTATATTCTCCACACAGAGCCGTTTGTACCGGGCGTTCGTTCAACTTATAGCCAACAACAATACCAGCAAGTTGAGCTGTGACAAACGACATGCAAAAATAACAAAAAAAAAAAAACATAATAAGAAAAGAAAAGAAAATAAAAAACAAGCAAGCGGCCTGAAACTGAGACGCAAAACACCATCCCGAAGATAGGTTGTGGGGCAAGAGTAAGGTAGACAAAAAGTGTAGTAAAAACTGTGCGCAAAAGTGTGTCGACTTGGCAACAGCAGCAGCAGCAGCAGCAACAACAACAAACAAATGAAATAAAAGTAAACCCATTTACACCACAGCCAGTACAGAAGGATGAACAGCCATCAGGCTGGAGGGTAAAGTGGAGCTTGCACCCGATGTGGGGGTAACGGGTGAGAGACGATGTGACGGTGGCGCCGGCTGCTTGGTAAGCGGCAAATGTGGGGCATTTGGCAGTCATAGTCGCAGTTGCAGACGCAGTTGCTGTTGCTGTTGCAGTTGCTCCGTCGCATTGTTAAGTTTCTTTGACAGCGGGCCAAAAACGTTGACTGCCCGTGGATTGCTTTTGCTTGTGGCGATGGACGCGTCTCATTTAAATTCAAAACCAACACGACAAACATGAAAATTTCAGTATGATTATTTATTTTTTTAATTTTAATAAAATATTTGTGTTTTCAAAATTAAACTAGGCTTGGAAATTGTGCGAATAAACCTTAAAATTTTAAACCGTTTTCGATTTTACAAACGCTAAAATTGTTATTAAGAAATTCCTTTTATTTACATAACTTATTCATCAAAACACTAAATGCTGTTTTATATTGGAATATTTTAGATTTAATTCGAATGAATGCAGGTTTCATGCATATTGAATGCGCTATAAATAATAAAGCTCTATGGATTTGAGTTGTTAGTATTCAATTTATTTTTAAGCTTCATTTCTAGCCAAGTTAAACCGCTTTTTATAACTACCTGATATAGTATTTTCCTTCTTAATGGTTGCTTCCAATTTTGTTAACTCTGTTCGATTTCTTAAACTTCTAATCTTTTAAAATGTTATATTATACATATGTTATCATATATAACACTATATTGAAATAACTTCAGTCGTGTTGTCATACCATTTTCCCTCGTGTCACGTTTAGAAAACACGACATGGGCTCAACACTAATTGTGCTTAGTTTGCGTGTGCCAGTTGCTGTTGCTATTTCAGTATCAGCTGCAAACCAGTCAACAAAGCTGACATAGCCAGGCCAGGCCAGGCACGGCACAATAGCACAATGCACAAAAACAACAACAACAATAAAGTAGCAACAACAAAACCTTACAACAACAACAACAACAAGAGGAACTTTGTGTATTTATGGCACGAAATTGCGGGCACAGCAGCAAATTAACACAACTGGAATCCTGGACCAGCCTGTTGCCCATTCTGTTAAATTGATTATTTGGTTGCACACCACCCACACATACACACATACATTATCAAATACACACACACAACACATACAATTCAGGACGACTCGGTCATGGCCATCAGCAATGGCCAACACTATTACATTATTGTTCTACTGCCTACTGCCTGCCATCATGCAACTGATATGCGTAAAAGCCGCATGCAGGAATGGGCGTGGCAGCCACACTAGCACACACACACACACACATACACATGCACTTATCGGCATTCACAGCACGTCGACACTGACGTCGTCCACTGAAGTGCACAAAAATGCTTATAAAAGGATTAATTCGACTGCTATATTCACATTTGCATTGCCCTTACTCTTTCTCCTTCTGATCCATACTTCTGATTGGGATTTTGGTTTTGGCAGCTGCTGCTTCTGTTTCGGTTTCAGCTGCTGTTTCTGACTGTAGAGTCCTTGCGGAAAGTCGCTTCACATTGTCCATCAACACCCATTGTTTTAATTGTCCGGGACGTAATGAGTTTTTATGGAGCTGTTACGACCAATTTTTCTGCACATATAGCTTTTTAATCTAGTTTACTAGGTAGCTGCGCTGCGGCAACCAATAAGTACTAATATGAACTGTAAACTTTGGTATGATTCTGATACATTTTCTTATGCATTTCACTGTTCATTATTGTTCTACGAAAGTCATTGATATTTTTATTTTAATTTTATGCACATATAAAGTTAGCCTTGATTTTAATATTTATCGGGGGTATTGAAAGTGTTTTAAAATATGAGTGTATACTTTAAGTTATTCAAGATCTTATCCATACAATAAATAATTTTGAACTTGAACAAAGCTAGTAATTACCAACATATTCGAAAAATCTTTTGAGTAACATAATAATAAATTTCGTTCTCAAGCAAACATAACGTAAGTCTTAAACATTCGTTTTATTTCTGCAATAGAATTTTAAAATTAAATGTCTCTCAATTCTCATTGCATATAAACTTTCAAATGAATTGTGAGAACTTATACATTTTTGATTTATTGTCTCGTTTCTGTCACTTTGTACCTGTGCGAGACAATGCTATTGAGTGTCACAAGAGGATTCTTGCTAACTGCAGCTAGAGGCATTCAACTATGCCCATGACAATGTTCAAATGCCAGCTGGTCACTTAAAACGGCTTAATATCGAATTTTAATTGGATTTATGTCTCCGGTCTGAGAAGACAAACATCTACAAAGAACAGTTACAAATGAGCTGCAATTTATACATATATATATACATATATATATGTATTTGTATGAAGCCGGTCGAAAGGCATGTTAATTGGCTTAACTTGAATTTGAATTTAATTTCACACGTTTCGACAAGTAGGAAGGACACTAGTTTTGAGTGTGTGTTAAAGTGTGTGTCGTATTTCATAAGTTTAAACAAAAGCACTTAATTTGTAACTCACACAGCACTAATTACAAATTATTGATATAATTGATTTTGCTAAACTTAATTGAAAGATGAAAATTACGTAACTAAATAGCAATTATTTATAATAAATTTCGTTTGTCTTTTCGTCCAGTCTTTCTTAGTCTCAACTTACATTTGCACCGCTAGAAGATACGTGAACACGAGCTGATCTAGAGCTTTGGCTTCGGAGCACCAGTTGCGATTGATTGCGCCTAGCCATGGGCACCGGACACTACTTCTGGGCGATCTTCTACTTTACCAGCCTGTGCAGCGCTTCACTGTAAGTACTCGTTTCACATCGTTCACATACACACAAAGTAGTTGCAAAAAGTATGCCACTTTATTAATGTTATGTTGTTGTCGCCCATTTTGATTTTTCACTTTACAAACACAAACACAGACACATGCACTCTTCAGTGTGTCGATGTGCGTGTGTAAGTGCTGCTTTATGCTGGCGATTTGCATACAATTGCCATTAATTTGCCACAATGGCCACGCCTCTCTCAAAGGCATACAAGATCAACAACATACAACATATCTACCATATGTATCTCTCTACTTATATAGAGTGTCTGTCTGTCTGTCGTTTATGATACATGCGTATGATATAAGTATATTTAACAAGTACTCGTAGAGCTGTAGTTCAGCTGTAGTTCGCTTTTTTTTTTGTCTCTTGCGTTTGTTGTTTTTTCAGCCACGCCTTTCCACTCTCACCTTAACTCAACTCAACTCAACTCGACTCGCCTCGACTCGATTTGCCTCGTCTAGCCCGCCCCTTTCACTTGAACTTGTACTCATTACCATAACATGTTTTTATGCATTTTAACAGTTTCACTTCACAACATCATTAAAATGTAATTAATTTTCATGTAATTTTTGTCGGAGCATAAATTTTGGAATTATTTACGCTCAAGCCGAGGACAAAGCCACTGCTGCATTTGTGGCTTGGCTTTGCCTGGGCTTCTGATAAGTGCGACAGTGTATAATGATGATGAGTCCTTCAGAGTCCACAAAAACATAAATGTTACACCCCACTCAATAAGACACACAACTCAATTTGTATATAAAGCCAAATTCGAACAAAACAATTTAAATAAAATCCAAAGAAAATTTTCAATTATTTACAAAAAAAAAAACACTTTGCTGTATATTTAATGCAAATATTTTCGTTTATTGCAATTCTTGCTAAGAAATTTGTTCAGCATATTTTTCCAAACTACTTCAAATTTTCTATTCAAATTACTTGTACACTATAACAGAAAACCAAACAATTAAAAAATGAGTAAGCTCAAAAATTAAAATTATACGTGCGTGCCTATCCATATCCTGATTTCAGAGCAAATAATGCCAAAATAAATTTCCGAGAAAAGGAGAAAAAAGTCTTAGATCAAATTTTAGGTGCAGGCAAATACGATGCCAGAATACGACCATCGGGAATAAATGGCACAGGTGAGCATATACGTTTATCACATACTATATCATTTAATATATATTAATCAAATTAATATGTTTCTTTTATAAACTGTTATGACTACGTTACCAAACTTTAATTATTTATTTCGTTCTGAGTTTATTTGAATTGTTTCATTTATTTTTAAAGCTCGTTTACTAACCACAAAGTCGAAAGCCTACTTTTTATAACAACAATTGGTCATACTTATATAAATATATTTACATCTATGTATATTTGTAAGTCTTTTATTAAGTACAAACAGCTAAACTAGTTTAGTATGGAGTTAATAGAGTTTTCTAGTTTATTTAAATCAGAAGTTAAGCTTTATATATATTGCAAAACAACTCGACGTTAACGCACAATTTAAAACCAAACTCTATGCCAGATGGTCCCGCCATAGTCAGAATCAATCTATTCGTACGCAGTATAATGACGATTAGTGATATTAAAATGGTAAGTTCCATATTGTGAGTGAGCCCGAAAAAAAAAAAACACAATATTAAATTGAAAAAACCAAAGCCTTGGCCAACAATTACCGAATTCGATAGACCCGTTCTAGCTCTTTCTTGCTCTCTCAACCTGTTTCCCCTTAATCCTAGAGCTACCTCATCTAACAGCACCCCATAAGAAATGCAGTACACTAAAAAAAAAAAACGTCACCCTTTTCCAAATCCATTGCAAGCATATCAAAATGTGCTTTGGTAGCGCGCAGTTATAGCCATAAAATAACAACTACTAGAACTACTTAACTATATGCTCTTTGCTCACACATATCTAAATACCAAATACATATATACGTTTATACACATACACAAATACTATACAATTATACTATGCATCAACTCCCAAAAAAAAAATTTAAGAACAAAAATAACACGTTTTAAAGTTTGTTTGTTTTTGCGTTAAAGTTTGTTTTTTCTTACATTTCACCTCTCTATCTTACTCTATCTCTCTCTTGCTCTGTCGTTCTCCTAGCCACAAACAAACCCACAATATCTTACCTTACTGTCTCATCTTCTCCTCTTGCTCTTGTTAACCCCATATCTAACTTTGTTGCTGTTCCATGGCTATTGAAATTTGCGTTCTTTGCGTTTGTTTCGTGTTCCTCTTTCATTTTTGAAAGCAATGATGCCACTTTTATGGCACATGTATTTGTATTCTCTTGCGTGCATACATCTTTATATATATATAAAAAAAAATATATATTGTGTTATCTTCCAGTTTTGGTTCTACGCAAATTTTTAGAGACAACGATTTTAGTATAACCTCATTTTTGCTTTTGTTTCTGGATCGGATCCTGTTTTTGTTTATTTTTGCTTTGGATACAGTTACTCCAGGCAAACATTGTTACTTCTGCTACATAGAAATAGCAGTTACACTTACTACTACTATATGCTTACTTTCTTACATACTCATAAAGCAATTACTACGACTACAACTTCTACTATTACTACTCGCAGTTATTGCTAGCAGTTTTTGTATTTTTAGTTCTCAACTTTTATGTTAGATTTGTTATGCAAACGCATTAACACACAAACACACACATACCAAAATATATGAAATGTTGGAAACACTCCTGTTGCCTTAGCCAATCGATAACTCATCAATTTCAATTAAATTTTATACATAAATCTGTTGCCTACTTGTAGGCTTAATCCAAACTGGCCTTAAGCACATATCTGATTAGCCAGCAAACATTTTCATGATAAGCTTACTTGGTGTATTTATAAAAATAAATTGCAAGAGGTTATTCCAATTATATAATAAATATTTGATCTCACTTATCAATATCCATATTTTTCTTTAGTCTCTGCGACAGTGAGTGAACATTAGAAAAATCCAGTTTCTAATAGAAATTAATAAAAGCTTCTTATCTTAACACTTTTCTGATTGACAAAACACATTTCCATTAAACTCCTTTTTCAGTAATTATAATGCGCTTTAAAATTAGATCTAAAGAAATTCCCATTACAATTACTAACGACAACATAGCAAAAATTCTTAAAAGCAAGCTAATAAAAAAAAATGCAAGAAACCTTTATGGCACATTAACATAAGTACAAACATAGTTCAACGATTGACAATTATTGTCATGATACAAAAAGCATAAATAAAACTTTTTTTTTTCTTCAATGTTTTATGTGAATTTCAAGTTTTGCTCTCTCACACTTTTCCAGCCATCATTATATACTTTAAATGTTCTTTTTGGGTTTATTAACAGTAAAAAAAATAATTCATTTTTAATGTGAGAGCTTTAATCCCTGCCCACTTAGAAACGTAGAGCCAACAACATTTTATTTCCATTATGATTACAATAAAGTTTCAATTTCATTAACAGTTCAGTGTTTGTTAAAGTATGTGTGTGTCTGTGTGTGTGCTGCTGTCATGTTGACTTTTGCCGCATAAATGACATCATTAAAAATTCAGAAGTATCATCCATATGCATATACACACATGCATACACAGTCGTTAAGCAACGGCCCACAGAATAGTCATTTGTAAAAGTCAACAATATTGGCAATGTAGTATAAACAATCAATATATGCCCATCACTTTATACAAATAACCCGCGTACTAACTAGCCTTTATTAAACACATGCTCTACAATTATTATAACTATAATTTCTTTTTATTATCTCCTTTTTTAATGACACATATTAATTCATACAAAACTCATGCATTTAAAAAAAAAAAACAACTCTAGATTATCATAGGATTTATTATGTTTATAAAGAAAATATTTAAAAATCCTAGATTAGCTTTTTAAGAAATTCAAAAGTGGCAGCAAAATAATGCTGTAACTTATTTTAAGCAGGCTATAGTCATAAAACTTAAATTTTATTACAGCAAAAAAAATAAATAAAATAAAAATACACATACAGAATATGGTGAAGTGACCAGCTTGATAATAAAAGTACCCCAGGGGGGCTAAAAATGTTCATTGGTCGGTCATTTTATTGAATATTTTATAGGCTAAGTTTTAAGTGCAAGCTCAGCAGAAGTGGCGAGCCGCTCGGTTGTGTTAGTGTGACCAGTTGTTAAATTCTGTTATATACAATTGTACAAATCGGTCTATATATATGTATCATCCCTCCAGATGGTCCCGCTGTTGTGCGCGTCAACATATTCGTTAGAAGTATATCAAAAATCGATGATGTAACCATGGTAAGTGCGCGCTAGAAAAATTTTGAAAAAACATCCAATGAAAATAAAAAAAAATAATGCAATAGATAAAAAGAAAAAAAAACCAACACCAAAGATTCTCAGACCTCGTCCGTAAAAGTTGCAAGTATTTTATATGTGTTTGAGTGTTGGCCAAGCAATTTTAGCCAAATGCGTGCCAATAGACATTCCCGAAATCTCACTCTGTCTATTTCTTTGTATCAGTATTGCTCTCCCTCTCTGTCTGTGTCTCTCTTGCTATTTTTTTCGTCGAATGTATTAGGCTGTTCCCATTATGTAAATCCTTAGGTGGCAGATGTTAAGTAAATGCTGTCAGCTCTATGTTTAATCTATGACCAGGCGTTGACCAATAACAACAAAAACACAACTACCATATATGAATTATAATGATTACTATGCTATATATACATGTCAAACTAACTACTATATCGGATATTGGTATTTAACGCAAAAGTTTATTTCTTTACCTATCGATGTTTTATTGTTTGTACATCATTTTAACAATCAAATAATTTAAATTTTTTTTTCTATTAAAGAATTTTAAAAAATTTTACCGAGAACTTGTTGTTCGTTGTTAATCTTTGAACAATAATTTCTATGCTACAAAGTAATTGGCTATGCAAATTTTCAATTTATAAGTATTCTAATTAGAATTTGCATATTTTCATATTAACATGTATATATATATATATATAATTAATTTCAAATATGCATTGGTTACTGTTCTTTTCGTATTATTTTTTAATATATACGTTTGAATATCAAAAATGTAAAATACTCAACTCGTTTTGTAGTACGAAATGAACAAAACATAAAGAAAATGTCTTTTTGGATCTCTGTCTCTCTTTATGATATACTATATATAGTAAATATAAATATATGCAACACTGTGTCTAACTTACTCACTCACGCTCTATTTCTCACTCAGTCTAAACCTCATTATTTTGACGAAACTAAACATATAAATCTAGTTTAGTTTTGAACAATCTCTATCTCTCTCTTTCTCTTTCTTTCTCTCTAATTATCTCTCTCTATCTCTCTCTCTCTCTCTCTCTCTATAAATCTTTATCCGTAACTTTCAACCTGTCATCTATCTTTCTATTATTTCTAATTCGCTATAATCAATTAACAATTACAAATTTCTCTCAATGTTAATTATGCCTACATAAATTAACCTTTTATCTAATATCAAATTATTACTTCTAATTCTGTTGATAACTACCGGACGACAGTTATATTGTGCTGGTCCTTAATGCTGTCGTGTGTAATTCCATTATTATGCAAAACCTCAATTGATTAATTATTTGAAATCAATTTATATTTTTTGATCTTTTTTTTCAATAACTAATTTGATTGTTGCTAATCTAAATATGTATATACTTAGTATTTTCAATAACTTAATTGTCTACAACAATTCAGCAATGTGAACAAAACGTGTTACTTATTTTTCGTGTGCTTTGTACGTGTGTTGGTTGGTTATGTACACCCTCTACCCCACGTCCTCCACTGCCCACAAACACCCCTCAAGTTATCTTATCAAGCCCCCCTTTTTAAGTTCCAAGCCACAAATTATCATTTATTGAATAAAAATTTCCTTAACATGTTGAGTTTTATTGAGGTAAACAAAAAAAAACCATATATTAAACGAAATCAACAATAAACGATTGCTAATAGTTTTAAATGTCTTCACCAAATAAAAATGTGTGGCGTGCATTTTACAATACAAATGATTACTTAGAGAAAGTCTAGAAAGACAATTTGACTTCGACTTGCCGAAGACTGAGTACTCAGTAGTAATTAAGTTGCAACAAAATAAAAAAAAAGTTTGGAGAGGAATAAAAATATCAAAGAAATAAATTTCCCGTTCGTTGTGTAATCATTTAGCGAACCAAAACAAATCTAATCAAGTTATTTCAGCAGAATTAACTTAAAATAAACATCAGTAAAATAATTAAGAATTTCTAGCGCTCTGAGATTTCAATTATATTTATAAATATAGGCACAGACATGTATAAGAAAATGTAAATCGGTAGAGCGATTGATGTGGATTTTTTTATTTTGGGAATTTTAGTTTTTTGTTATTATAAATTTCAACAGCTTAAATTAAACTTAAAAATAAATGTGCTAACCAACTTAAAGATGTTAAAGTGTGTTGTTTTTGTGTGCATGTTTTAAACTATGACCCTGTTGGGCAAGTCAATTGGTTGCACCCTTCGCAGGCGTCTTATACTGCGATGCCTAAGGATTCTTCGTGCTAAAGCGTTAAGATGGTTTCCCAAAAGTATATGATAGGCCGCCGATTGCCGGGGACGTACCAAATTGATGTGGTAAATTGATAAAATTGAATTGTTCTTTAAAGAAATAAAACAGATTATGAAAACAAACTATCTTTTATACTTCAATGAGATCCATGCAGACATTTTTGTGTATCAATTTGATAAAAGTTATTTAATTATTGATTTATGTTGTTTCCTATTGAGTTTGCATTTGATTTTATTTTTGACATTCATTTCGTGCACACATTAAAAATTCATCAAACTACAACTAAAATAAATTTTACTTTAAGTTAAGCTTAAGTCTAGGCAAAGTTTTTTATAATGTATGAATTGTTGTCGCTGTCCACAAACTGAAAATGATAACTCATAAGGCAAATGCTGCTCGACTTTGAAATGATCATATTTTTAGCAAATTTGGCTACATTAGTCCAGGTCAACATGTTTCTGCGCTCCATATCGAAAATCGATGATTACAAAATGGTGAGTCCAGGCTCCAGGCAGTTAACGAACACAAATATGAATATATGTACATCAATACAAAAACCAGTACAATCCCAAGCGCTTTAAACTTTGCTCTCAAAACTACAAGCTATTCGAAAATATTACTTAACTAATGTGTTTTTGGGTGTGTGCATTTAAGTGTGACTGTAATTGTGAGTGTACAATAAAATAAACACAAAAGCTTCGCTTTTTCAAAACTACTATTTAATACTAAGTGATATGCATAATTCAACTATATGTATCTATATTTTGTATCAAATAAATATATTTATGTGAAAAAGTATTCAGCAAGTAAAAGACAAACTCAAAATTAATTTTAATGTTCATTTAAATTTTAACAATTGGCTGATTATTCAAAACACTTTTTTTTAATTATAAAATTGTTTTTCTTAGAAATCTCTGGCACCAAAACTGTTAAGAAATACATTTTTGTAAAATAATTTGTCACTTGTAAGAGATTTCTATCAATAGATACATGTGTATATACATATATAATAATTTTTGCAATTTTTGTAATATCAATCTGTGTATATACTCCAGTGTACCTATTTCAAATACTTTTTATCGAATTTGACATATTTTGTTAACACTTTTTTCGTGTAAAAAGAATTTAAAAAAAAATTGTTTTATTCATTTATTTCACAAAACAAAGCCAGTTTCTGCAGGCAGCGCTTTATCAACACGACCTAAGCGAATTTTAGGTACTATAACTTGTAAATTAGATTTAAATTGTATGTCGGTAAGTTCTTTTAGTTTATTCCAGTTTGTAACAAGCTTCAAACTAGGTAAGTTTAAGTCTTAAAAAGAAAAACCCAAATGGAAAATCACCATAACTACAAGATTGTATTCATTCAGTTCACCTGCATCTGCTCAATGACAAAAACCAAATAAACCTCACCAATTTTTAATGCTATTTATTTTATATGCCTCCTACTGGGCAAAGCTGACAAGCTTTCGATTAACATTCAAAAAAACCAAAAAAATATTTTCGATAATGAAAAAAAATGATTACCACACATTCCAAAAAATAACCCAACGGTCTACAAATTTTATTTAATAAAATCTATGTCTAACTGTAAGTAGCAATAAAAATAAATAAAAAAAAAACAGAAAAGTTCACATCAGTTTTATTCAGTTAAAATGTTTGTTCAAGGGCTCTAAATTTGTCAGTCCAGCATCCGCTTAAAATAGATTTATAAAAACAAACAAAAGCCTTTGAAAAAACGAACATTTCTGACAGCTGTCAAAAAAAAAATCTAACAAAAAAACTTCCAACAATTTATTAAGTGGAGCCACAGACGCATTTGAACAAATACGCTGACAAGCCATATAAAATACAATTATTTGTTATAATTATTAAAACTTATTTGTTATCACTTTTTACAACAGCTATTTGCCAATTTATGTTTTTTTTATGCTATTGCATAAAGAATTAAAATAACAGAACAAAAAGAAACAAACAAAACATTTCAGCAATAAATAAAACGCAAATTGTTGCCGACTTCATTACGAAAAGCTAATAGGATTTTATAAATCAATTAAAATTTAATTTTCCTATTTGATTTCTTCCTTCCGTTGAATGGTTTTTTACAAATCCCAGATTATCATTGAATCTATATGGTTTATGTAAAGCATGAATTTATATGATTGTTGTGTAAGCATGCAAATTTTCTGGTATTTAGAAGGGAAAAATTTACTTGTTAGTTCAGAGCTTTCAGTCTCACTTATTTGATTAGGCTTAGAAAAAAACATTGAGGCCCTTTAAATTAAAGAAATGAGCTCATACTGAAAATAATGATATTAAAGCTTACAGAATAATAAAGCTATAGAATAGACAACTAAGAGTATATGATTCGGAATACAAGAGATTAGAAGCAGCATAAGCTTTTATGCCTATTGTTGTTGTTTATAAAAAATATACATATCCCCTACTATTAAAAATAAATAAAAAAATACAGTTAATGTTACTTACTAGGTGATTTTAAAGTTTTGCTTGCATTAGAATTTTACTCATATATATATACCTAAGAATATTTAGAAAAATATATTTTAAAGAATTTCTAAGTATAATCATAGTTACTATTTAAGCTAGCTCTTTAATACAATTACATTGCTTTGCTTTCTCTGCCTGCTTTCTGTTGCCTTTTGGTGTTTGCCTCTGCCTGTGTCGTTTTCTCTCTCTTTTATATTGCCCATTCGGTTTGTTTTTTTGTTATGCATTTTGGGCACGTTGCGAACTGATTTTTTTGCGCTTTTGCTTTTGGCCACACAGCTTTTGTACTTTGTATGCAACACGTTGCAATGTTGAACAATGCATTGGATAATGATGGTCATGTTGAATGTGGTTAGTGTTGCATGCTCACCCTCGGAACGCATATTGTAATGCATTTTGGTTCGAATACTATCAGATATATGTACTTATCCTTTGTTGTATGTGCCATGACATGAATACTTATACACACAACTTATACTAAATACCATGCCGAAAACTTGCAACTAGACGATGAAGCAAAACGCTTCTTGCTTTTCGACAAATATTCAACAGTTTCAATTAAAATGTAGCCAACATATATACTTACTTACTAACGTACAAATATAAAATAACTATGTATTTGAAAAACATAAAAAAAAATATATACTCGCTACAGCTTGCCACGCCTTGCTCGCTCTTTCATACAATTTAATTTCCACAAATGAATTCAAATATTTACAAGATATTCAATACAAAATGTCTAAAAGTAAAGCTAACGCCCCCCCTCGCAAAAGCAATTTGCAAACCAAAACAAAATGAAATGCCCCCCACCCAACACCAACACCAAAAATAAAATATAAAATTTACTCAAGAACTTCCCTTATAAATTTAAACGAAAAGAGAAATTTGCATTGCAGTTCAAATTGAATTGCATTGAATTCGAAATTTTAAATTGTGCATTTAACATGTTTTCCATTTCTATGTACTAATAATGTTCGTCTTTATACTCAAACCATTGACACAACTTAAACGCAACGCAGGAGTACAGCGTACAGCTGACCTTTCGAGAACAGTGGACGGATGAGCGACTCAAGTTTGATGACATACAGGGTGAGTCATCGTACGATCCATAGTAATTAGTTGTTACACCAAACAATCAATGTATCGTTAAAGGTCGCTTAAAATATCTCACACTGACGGAGGCGAATCGTGTGTGGATGCCGGATTTGTTCTTCTCCAATGAGAAGGAGGGCCATTTTCACAATATCATTATGCCAAATGTGTATATACGCATCTTTCCCAATGGTTCCGTGCTCTATAGTATACGTATCTCACTAACATTGGCCTGCCCAATGAATCTCAAACTGTATCCATTGGATAGACAAATTTGCTCACTACGCATGGCTAGCTGTAAGTAGTATTTTGTTCTATTTTTAACGTATCCACCTGCATTTTCATTTTTTAACCTTTATTTGTACCTTTATCATTTATTTTTCTAAACCAATAGACGGCTGGACCACCAACGATTTGGTATTCCTTTGGAAGGAGGGTGATCCAGTGCAAGTGGTTAAGAACTTACACTTACCTCGCTTCACATTGGAGAAGTTTTTGACTGATTACTGTAACAGTAAAACCAACACGGGTACGTTTTTTGAATTTGTTCTACAGCTGTGTTGATTGTGTTTGAGATATTATGTAAATAATTTAAACTTGAACACTTCTACAATTTATTACTGTCTCTGTGAAAATTATTAACTTATCTTCATGTAGTGTTTTGAGTTGTTATAACTCTTATTCTTCTTTGGTTGCTGCCTGTTTCTATTCTTTTAGAATCTTAATTTGCTTATGGCTTAAGGCACAACATAAGTGCTATTGCTTTAAGTTTGACAACTGCATTTAAGTGCTGCATCCAATTAAAAAATAAAAACTTTTTTAATAGATATAAATAGACGTATATTTTTCAATATATAGTTGTTGGCTCGTATGCATATTACCGACGGCATTAAAACAAGTTCATAGCACACCTACACAAACACACTCACATGAACACACACATTCTCACTTACACCATCGAACATAAACACACAAACTTGTAATGATGCCGTTTACACATGAGCATCTCGTTGGGCCATTATCAATGCCCGAATCGCATAAAACCCAACTTTTTACGATGTAATTCACACACAGTCACAACACACCCACCAAACAGCTGTTACGCCCATCTTCGCCCATTGTAAGTGCAGTTTTTTGTTGGCTTTTTTTTCGGGAACTCTTGTGTCACTTACCTTAGCTGAGCTTTTATGAGCACTTTGAAATCAGTTCGCGCTTTAAGCAAATGTTTATCTTGGCTAGCAAGAAAACTACTGTCGTATCTGAGCGACAGGCAAATGCGAAACGGAAAATGAAAATGAAAGAAAATTGCAAAAGGCACGGTGCACGGAAAGTAAATTAATCGAGGAAATTGTTTGCGACACAGTTGCTTAAACTTGCACAAAGAGCATATTCCTTTACCTTCTTTTCATGCAACCATCCCATCTATTGATGATGATCTATGTGTATATTTGTGAGCTTAAATGTGTGTGTTTGTGGTTGGTGGGTGTGTGTGTAACTGTATGGTATATGTAAGAAGTGAAACGGTCGGTCGCCTAAGTTGTGGCAAACAAATACGCAAAAGTTTCTCACAAACTTGGCAAATTGTCTGTCAGCATCTTTAGGTGGATAATTTATAACTAGAAGATGCAACTGATTCGTGCTTTGGCATTTAGACGTTTGAGCACTTTATGTGAATTTCGCATGCTGCACTCTAGAGCTTAATGCGAATAACTAATGATACCTATCTCAAACGCATTCCGTGAACAGTGAATAACCAAAACCTTTCTAACATTTTCAAACGAAAGAGCCCTTGGCAGACTATCTACTGTCTAGATATTTGTAGAAAAGACTCCCATGCAAATTGCAAAGGTTGTTAGTTGATAGGTTATAAAACAAAAGGGGAAAAATGCAAAATACCTTGCCAATTCTAAGTTGAACTGCTTACTTGATTATACATTTTTATATTTATACGCATAGAAGCTTTTTGTTTAGGAGTTGAATGAGCGTAATGTTGCCAAATATGCCCAAACTTAAGACGGGCGTTAACAGCGAGCTCCAACGACCAGGGCTACCAAATTGCAGTGCAACTCTGTGCTGTTGACAAACGCAGCCGGCCCTAAATAAAATAAACATTAACAACATCGACTATAGTTTTTAGGTGTATCGAAATCAGGTTCGATTCACAAACATTGAGAATAAGAACAAATCAAAGCAACATACGACAAAAATTTCGTTCAACAACAGAACATACCAAGTATTCTAAAAGAACACATATTTTTATTTGGATGTGATACGAAGTGCACTAAAAATATTTTCTACAAAAAAATAATTGGATATTTATAAAAAGTTGCTACAGTATAGCTATACAAGCTTGAACGCCCTTTTATATACAGGTTAGTTTTGCTTGAAAAGCCATATACAATTATATCAAATAAAATAAAATGGTTTTAGAATGGATAAATGCATACTCTGCCGATCGACCGAAGATGACGTACTGCGCTTTGGCAAGCTGCACATCAACAAGATACGTGTGCATGAAAAGTGCCTGCTTTTGACCCCTAACCTACCTAAACGCTGCCATGTTAATACCATCTTAAACTTCGATATCGCTGATATCAAGACCGAAGCGAAACGTGTCAGCAAGTTGAAATGTTGTTACTGCTCACGATTGGGCGCTAATATTGGATGCTTCAAAAAGGACTGCCAACGCAATTTCCACACCGATTGTGGTCTTAAGAAGCACGCACAGAATCAATTAAAACATAGAACATATAGGTCATATTGTCACTCGCATGTGTTGGGATACAAGGCACGCCCCGAACCCCATGAGAAGTGTTATATATGCTTTGAGCCGCTGATCAACGAAGAGGAGTTTCAATTCACTAGTCACTTACATGGCAAGTGTTGCAACCGAGGCTGGTACCACCAGCTCTGTCTGCAGCAATATGCAAATACGGCGGGTTTCTCCTTCAGGTGTCCACTGTGCAACAACAGTTCGAAATTTCGCTCCGTTAGTGAATACGGCATATCGGTTCCATCTACGATTGCTACTTGGGAGAACGATGATGTATATGCAGATCAGTTTGGCATACAGAACCAATGCACCGCCATAGAATGCGTTGCACCTGGTGGACGCATAGCTAACGAGCTACTGTTGGACTATTGTTGCATGTGCGGATCGAATCCAATGCATTCGGAATGCACAAACTATGATGCTGGTCAATATCGCTGCAACATTTGCGTTAATGTTATTGGGACCGAAAAGCTTGAAATTGTTTGGGTCACGTCTGACGAATCCGGCTCCGATTCCGATAACGATGAGTATGATACCGATACCGATACCGATTCCGACTCCGATGACTCTGATGATGAATCTGAAGATGATGGTAACACCAAAAAACAAGATGAACTCGTCATTGAAACCATTTATATTGGTTCGGATAGTGAATCAGTTACTGATTCCGACGAGCCACTATCCAAAAGAATGAAAAGGGAGTAGAAAGAAAAGATATATGAATTGGATGCGGATCCAAAGGAGCTAGCTCACATCATAATCGGAGTAGTCACCTTATCGTTGATCAAAGAACGATTTTTCATTTTATTTCTTTGAATTGTTTTTATTATTTCTTCGTTGGCTTTTTGTTTTTCAATTATAAATTATGGGTATAAAAAAATAAAGAAAAATAATCTCATTTATACCGAAAAACTTATAACATAAATACTTTATATAATTAAATAGATAATATAAACATATATTTAATAATGGTAAAATGTGCAATTCAAATGAAAATTTCTTTTAACAGTTCAAAGCTATCTGTTTTACACCAGTTTAAAATTTAAACCGTAATTTTCGATATCATTCATTCAATCCCATTTGCTTTGCTCATACCTGCATGAGCTTTTAACTCATATATGTATATGTATAAATAGTATCCTCATAATATTGTATATGTACACATTTTATTCTATACATAATTTTCCCAATACCCACTTTTAGCCGTTGCGTAGTTGTTGCATTTAGTTCGGCTTGAACTTAGTTGCTCACATAAAAGTTTATTAATTTTATATCTTCTTTGAGCGTTTTAATGGAGAAAACTGGGCAAAGTTAATATGCCTACAAAAAATACACAGTTACAAATGTGATATGCAAACGCATCGCTTCGATTGATGCCTAAAACCGAGCAAATGCATACATCTGTTTGTGTACATCCTGACCATATGCCAGATGCGAATGCGATTGCGAATATTTGTACACTTCGCCAGAATGCAGAACCAAGTAACCACACCCAGAGAGCCAAGCAAATAGTCCACACACCTACGCAGCACTCGAGTACGCAAACATGAGAAAAGCGCAGAACAATTTTTAATGAGCAAAATAAATGAAAATAAACATGTGAAAAGAACATGAAAATTAAAACGAAACGAATATGAGAATGTTAAATAAAAAACAGCTTTGTCTTGAAGAGTATGGAACGCACTGCTAACAAATTAACGGAAATGAAGGGCGGCAGTAAGAACAGCAGGGGCCGTGGGGCGAGGTCAATAATGTGGGTGCGTTTTTACAGCGGAAGCAAACAACCAGAAGCAACAACAAGCCCAACAAGACTACGCGCCCTACGAACTTCATTTCCGTTAAGAATTTTGTTGCAAAACGTCAGAAAAATGAATTGATGTCGAAATACATTTTGCCTATGATGCCATTTTATTATTTCTCAATTCTAACTCGTCTCTCATTCAGTCCCTTTTTCTTGATTTTTGTTTTGTGTTGTTGTTGTTTTTTTTTTTTGTAAATACATTTTGTCTACACCCAAAACCTCCAGCCAGGAGCGTTTTATTCTTCCTTTTTTGAAGCCTACTTATTTCCTGTACATAAACACAAATACAAAACAAACAAAGAACACAAATGTGAAATGTATGTTTTTCCTAATTCTTGATTTCTGGCAAAATTCTTAAAAAGCAAGTCAAAATCCTTCTGTTTTTTGTTTCTTGTTTATTGGATGTCAAATTGGTTTTTTGTGATAAATATATTATAATATTGGATATATGTATGTGTGCATATCTGTGTGTAATTTCTGTTTCTGAGCTCATTTCTTTTTTGAACGAACAACTCTATGTATATATGTGTGTGAGTGTGGTGTGTGAAACAAAATGAAATTGCAAAAACGATACCTGTTTCGTGTACATCTTATGGCTCCCGTTCATTTTGAGTTTGACACAATTTATATACCTTGTATACTCATAGGTGAATACAGTTGCCTCAAAGTCGATCTACTATTCAAGCGAGAATTCTCATATTACTTAATACAAATTTATATACCATGCTGTATGTTGGTCATTGTCTCATGGGTATCTTTTTGGCTGGATCAAGGTGCCGTGCCAGCTCGTGTATCGTTAGGTAAGTGCCCTGAACTGCAAAATAATCAAACCAAATACAAAATTATACATTTAACCAACTAACCAAGACTAATGGTAACTTAACAACGTTAACTTAATATATTAAATATTTTATCTACCTTAATATTGATGTATTAACCATTGAATTTGTTTTGAATAAATTATTAATGTCAACTGACACGGTTTTCTTTAAGGTGTTACCACACTGCTAACGATGGCCACACAAACATCGGGCATCAATGCCTCACTGCCACCCGTCTCCTATACAAAGGCAATTGATGTTTGGACCGGCGTCTGTTTGACGTTTGTGTTTGGGGCATTGCTTGAATTTGCCCTGGTGAACTATGCCTCCCGCTCAGGTTTGAATAAAGCTAGTAATTGAGATTTGATATGCTTCTTAACAAACTTATATTAATGTATTAATCGATGGTGTTTATCTATTTTTACTGTTGTTTTTGAATCATTATTTTTGTCGATAACAACGAACAAACAAGAATACAAGAATGTATATGTAATGTATATAATGTGTATATACTACCTCAAATAACGTCAGAAAACATCACTCGCATTTATCTAAGATAAACGATAATAACCTTAATGGACTGTTCGCATACACAAACACACACACACAATCACACATACTTTCACACTAACAATAATAACACCGATCTAAAAACGACAACAGCTTCAGCTAAACTTCACATCTATATAGAACACGTCGGCCACAACACACAATTTTGGGCAATAAACGAACTGATTTTTGGTCAGCAACAACTACAACTACAACTACAACAGCAATAAAAAACAACAACTAATATTTTGTGATAAATGTTAACGATAAAAGCCAACGATTTTAGCTGTAGCTAGCATTTATTTTTCATTCAATATACATACTGTATACACATAAATTTTACTTTAACTTTTTGTGTTTTCATGCACATGAATATTGTAACTATGAAATGATTTCTGCGTATATATTTTTACTAATCCAATTGTTTTGATTTACTCTCTTATTTCATTGTGCGCCCATTCACACACCCACACACACACACACACGTACACTTATCAACCTCAAACTAAACCAAACGCGTTTGAAAACAAATTGGACAACAATTTATTTGAATATTTGACACAACCGCAATTTAAAACGTATTTTGAATTTGGTATCCCTTTTCATATAAACTTTTGTTTATTTTTTCGGGTACTGTTGTCATTGCTTGCACATATTTAAAAAAAAAAAAAAAACATACCTAACTGAAAATAAATCCAACAACTCAATTATATTGTACGATTTACAAACAATTTATTTTATTTTATAAACTTTGGATATTATACATTTTTAATTTGAATACACTTCAAATTGTTTAATGTTTCTATATGTGTGACTATCTATCTCTATCTGTCTCTCTTTCTTTCTCTCACTCGCTGTCTCTGTCTAACTGTATAACTATATAAATGTGTGCTATGCATCTAAACATTAAATCTGAAACGAACTAAAATATATACAAAACTATATTTGAAACTCAATTGTAAATTACGACAAAAAAAAAAAACAAAAACCAAAAATTTTAACTGTAAACATGTCCATCGTACAATTCGATCTATCCAACTTTTGTGGAACAAATAAATTCTTGTCGAACATCTTCTACCACATGCAAACAATATACGGATCGGGCCGCAGACATGCATAAGGAGAATATGAAAAAGAAACGTCGCGATTTGGAGCAGGCCAGTTTAGATGCCGCTTCAGATCTGCTTGATACAGATAGCAATGCAACATTCGCAATGGTACTTACCTCTCAATTATCTAACATTTTCCTTACCCAAAAACTAACTTACCTAATTTTAATAACATTAAATAATGCTAAGAGTTTCAATAGATGTAAAAACAAATAGGATTGGAAAGATTAAATTAGGAACCTTAAACAATGGATTATAATAAAGTAAAACTTTAAAACAGATATGCTGGGTAAATGTAATATAGGAACTTAAAACGATGGATTATAGTTAAGTAAAATGTAAGGGAACTCATTTTTTAGAAAGCTTAAGGCTATTTTTTCAGGGCTCTTTATTAACGGTCTTTAAAGCTTTATAGTTTAAGCCTTCATACTGAAAAGTCAACATATTATTAGATAAACTTTTATACTCGAGAGCTTTATCAAATACCTGACAGTGATAAAGATAAAAAAGCATAAAAATTTTAGTGTTAGATAAAGAAGTGGCATGTTTAAGTACTCCATTAATATCATATGAAAACTGAAGAGAATTTTTCGAAACCACCATTAAATTTAACGCACTTCAAACTCTTTAGCTTGAAACCAAAAGCATAATTACCAACTTTCTTTTCTAACAACAAAAAAACCATAACAAACTTAAGTTGGCTTTTTGCAAATTTTTATGATAAAACTATTAAAACATCTATTTCCTTTTATATTTGCCTCTATTTATTAAAAAAAAAATACCAAACTAACACACAAACAAACTTACAAACCCACACAAAAAAAAATTAACACACTTAACACAACATACAAATTCAATCGCTAAATCTAACAACTTTTTTTCAAACGTGCTCATACGAAACAACCACACACGTTCCAAAATCAAACCACCACACAAAACCAACTCAATCTCAAACTGAAACACATTCAACTTAACCTCAAACTCAAAAAAAAACACACACATACACAAAACACCAACAACTAACAACCTCATCAACCACCAACATCGCTGCGTGGCATTCAATCGAAACTCAAACCAAATGAACCGGATTTAAATGAAAAAATGCAACGAAAATTAAATAAAATTACGCACAAACTCATTCACCATTCGCCATATCGTAATCGTCATCGCCCCCTCATTGCATTAACTACAATCAAAATTACATCTCAAACGGCATCGCAATATTCACGCGGTGGTGGCCTGCAGAAACCGCTTGTGCGCCATCCTGGTGATCCACTGGCGCTGGAGAAACTGCGGCAATGTGAGGTGCACATGCAGCCACCGAAACGTCCCAGCTGCTGTAAGACTTGGCTATCCAAGTTTCCCACAAGGTAACGCTCGCCAGACGCACTGTTCTGCTATATAATATATAGTGTTAAATTTGTTACATTGTAGTAGTTGATGGATTTCCTTTTTGATGTTGTGAATATGTACTATCTACATCTCTCTCTTTCTATATCAAACAAAAATTTTATTGTCTTTTTATGCCACTAATTATGAGTAATTGAATTAAATCCTGAAATTGAATCTGGTATACTTACGTTAAAGACAACACGATTCAGTTGCCACTGTTCTTCTGCTTTGCTGCTTGCCATCGTTTTTGCTCGCTGTCTTTTGTTTCAATGCTTGCTGCCAAATGATTTCCATCTGGCCCAGAGTCCAGAGTCAAGTAAACGTGAAAATATAATTTGATTAATGCCTTATGCTAATTACACTGTGCAACAAATGGTTCAACAACACAGTAACTTTAAAACGAATATGATTTCTTAAAGCAATGTTATAACACATTTTTGTTTTTATAAACTTGTAGATAATAATTTAATTTACTCTGCTATTTTTGTAATTATTATTATTTCTTAACGTTATACTATATATAGATTTGACTAAGATTTGTAGATAGCTATTAATTTAATCGATTTGTTGTAATTTTTTTTTTTTTATTAGTTATTTTGTAATTAAAAATCCGATATAATACGCTTTTTATATTTTTAATTATTAGAAGTTCTCACCCCCCGGCAAGTGTATTTGAAAGGTCGTTAATTACAGTCACATTTGTTGAACAGTGTAATATTGCTTAATTTTTAAATCAAGAGTTTTTGTGTGCTTTGCTTTTTATTGATTTGTTTGTTTTAAACAAAGTTTGGTTTTTAGACTTTGAAATTTTGATTTTATCCTTTAGTACCGAACCGCATCCCGAACTACATATGAACCGCTAGATCACCACACGCCTTTTTTTACATGATGGTTTTTTTGTAGAACTTATCTCCTTAAATGACACTTTTATAAGTTACACGCACGTAGATCTTTTTTTTATTTGTCTTTTTAAAACAAACAAATTATTGCTATAAAAATGAAATTGAAAATGTTCAAAAAGACCACACAGAAAAATTTACAAAAAAAAATCTAAAGAAAATAAACAATCACAAATCAAAAAGCCAATCTCTAGATGATCCATTAATGTGTTTTGTACTTGTTGAATATTTATCCAAGACAATGTTCTAGATCGAAGAGAATCGATGTTATCTCGCGCATTACATTCCCGCTGGTCTTTGCGCTCTTCAATCTGGTCTACTGGAGCACATATCTCTTCAGGGAGGAGGAGGATGAGTAAATGCCGTTCCCAATTATAAAAAACAATTTTCTTTATATAATAACAAACGCTGGCACAACAATACCAAAAACTGTACTAACCTATTCTCTTTCCTAATTTCTACTTTCATTTACTTCTTTACGTTCCAAATTCTGTTGCGTATGGCTTGATTTTTGCATCTATGATTTTGATTCAATTCATTTGATTACAACTACAAAAAGGGCCTTCTAAAGCGAGTCTGCGTCTCTGATAACCAAAGGCTATGTAGAATCTAACATGAAATTAACAAATATATATATGTCCATACAGATACTTTTATATATGTACGAGTATGTATGTATGTGTATGCTTTGCTTGATCATTTTTGGTGAAACAAGACTTCAGGCATTTCCACTATAAAAACTTTGATTAAAACAAAAGATATTTACTAACTATAAGTTAAATTGATCAAATATGACTGCATAGTAGATAAAACAAAACAATAACAAAAAACTAAGAGAAAATTCCAAATGCTGTATTTTAAAAAACAGGCAAAAAATTAAAGGCGATTTGATAGCGATCTAAAAAACGCTTGCAGCTCGTTTGTTTGAATTTGTTTAAAATGCTCGAAATTGTTATAAATTAAATAAATTGTTTAAGGCTTTAACCAAGGTACGTTTTGTTCATACTAATTATAATAGTTTAGTTTGATAACAAATTATTATTAATTTGTACTTAAAATGCGATAAGTTAGCTTTAAAAGTCGCAATTCCGCACGACGTTTGTAAATATTGTCATATTTTGTCAATAAGTTTTAAGCCCACTAGTTAATACAATTCGAATTCTAAACAACCAAACAAAAAAGAGATGGAAAACAAAAAATGGGTGTAGTTAACTTTAAGTTTAGTCATAAATAAGCAACAAGAACAACAAATAACAAATCCTAGGCGAATTCAATTATTATGTTCACCATCGAATTAAAACAAGAATAAAACTCAATGCAAAACATACGCAAATGTTTTGATTATTGAATTGATATATCAAGCACTCACACACACGAATATACAGCATGCAGCAAAGTGAGTTAATATTTTTACAATATCCAGCAGAAAGTTACTTATTATTTTATCTTCCGATATTTGTCTGCTATAACCTGAGTAAATTAAGCGAATTTATTATTGACACCAATTAGACAACTATAACTATACTACGAAATTTAAAAATTAAAAAAAAAATTTATTACATTTATTCAAATGAGTTAACTTAAAAAATTACTTAAAGATTTAATTTTTTTTAATTAATATTAAATCTGCAAGGGTATTGAAACTTCGGTGCTCCGAAGCTTGAAGTTCTCGCTTTTATATATTTTATTTACAAACTATTTATACAATTGGCACACACACAAAATAAGAAATAACAAATTTTTACTGGATTTGGTGGGTACTGCAAGTTTTTATTCCTATTGATACGAGTATGCTTAAACAAATAGAACAATTTCTCATAATATTATTGCTTGATTTCGAATATAATAAATGCAATTATTGCCAAACTCATTCATGTAGCTATTAGATTCATTTTCTTTACGCGTATTTAGTGAAATTTGCTAAATCATTTATACATGCGACTTGTAAGAGCTCCTTAACAATTTTTTTTTTATCTAGTTAGCATTACAATTATAAATAAATTTTGATTCAATTATTTTATGGAACGGGGCATGAGAACACAGGTAAATAAGTAAATACATTTATAACTTGTGTTTGTCTTGTTAAGTTCCATAAGTAAGTAATTTTCTTTAAGTAGCTAAAATATTTATAAATTAAAATTAATAGTAAACCATAAACCAATTAACAGACAATACAAATAGTTTATCATTAGTGCAAAAATAAAAATACAAATAAAAAAACTAAATCCTCCAAAAAAATAAACCAGTTTCAAAATCAACAGCAATTTAAAAATAAACCTAGCTAAAGGTGTGGCATTTACCTTCCATTGGTGAACTAATATACGTTTTTTTATTAAGTGCCTTTTGTATGAGGAGTGAGTTCTGCAGTTAACAGGAGTAGCTAAAGTTCGACAAACTGATTCCAAGAAAGCTTATAACCTAGTCAATGCCTAATTAACCTAACAAAAAAACCAATGCACAAACATAATGCAACACCAAAACCAACGATCTTAAGTTTTGGTCTAGCTCAAAACTGAATTCTACATAGCAAAAAGAACAATTTAAAATTTAAAGAAACGTACTTTATATCTTACTAAACGCAACCAATATTTTGTAGTTATAAAATATTTTTATTCAGCTTGTTTATTGCCATATTTTTTCGTTTGACAATATTTTCTAATGTTATGCTTTAATTAAAATTTTTGCTTATGTTACAAAAAAATAAATCATATACTTTTTTAAAGAAGAAGGTAAGAAGAAGAAAAAAACTACATAAATTAATCATATTAATAAAAAAAACCCGCACCCACATATAGTTATAACATTATCATTAAGCAAACTTCAAGAGAATATGAAATAAATGTTGTAAAATTCGTGCCAAGCAAGAAACAATTAATTCACCAACAAATGAAAGAAAAAAAAAACACTTAAATAGCTAATAAATAAATGAATTAAATATAAATGGTGGCAAAAATAAAAACAAACAAAACAGATAACTAGATGTATTGTATATGAAGCCATAGCTATTGAACATACAGGGTTTTAAATGTGAGCAAATAAGTAGTGGGTTTTGGGCGATCAGATGATGGTCTCGTAGCATCAAAATGTTGGGTATGTTGTTTCATATGTGTCTATTAAATGTTGATGTAGACCCATCTACGTAACTAATACTGAGAAAAAAAAACAAAAAGAAAAAGATTAAAAAGAAAACAGAAAACAAGACGAATTAAAGATAAAGTTAATCTGAAACACTTGAAATAAAGTATCATAACTAGCCGAGTGCGCAATCGTTCAATCGAGTTAATTGGAATAGGTGTTCCAGTTTAGTACAAGTTTCATAGTACTAGATCAACACGTTTCGGCTTTCGAAACTTGGCATAGGTTGTGTGCTACCTTCAGTTGCCGTTCATCAATTTGGTCAATTATCATTTAGACAAAAACAAACATACTGAAACATGAAAAAACAAAATTAAAAATAAAAAAAAATAACCCACGCGTCAGTCCAATTTTTTGATGTAAATAATTTACAAATTTATATATATATATATATATATACATATATATATATAATATAATAATTAATGTGTAAATGTCATACGGCTAAAATTTAAAAGAAAAAGTGCACAACTTTTAGATGCGTTCCACAACAAAAGAGAAAAAAAAACAAAGACTTACAAGATTTAAAGTGACAAGAAATTTAAAATGTATTGAGCAAAATGTAGCACATAAGTTAAAATATGTGTAATAAAGTTAGGACATACCAATCGGAACAGCAACATTGGAATCCAGTGTTGCACAACGCATGCAAATAGAATAGTCGAAAATATTACCAACATTAGCTATTAATTTTAAAATGCCAATACCCATTTGCATTCTCTATCATAAACAAACACACAAATACATCAATTCGCTCACTCAATTCTCTTAAAGTCACATTCGTGTTTCATCCACAATACTCTCTCTCTTCCTCTCCCTCTATATTCTAAAGCAAATTAACTCGCACAAATTGAAAATACTAAAAGAAAACAAATTAATAAGATCATAACACATATCTTCAAGCAAAGCGGGCGTCCTAATGTCGACCCTAATTTCTAACAATCAAATGGAAAAAAAAACTCCAAGTATCATTTGTAAGAAGAGAACAAACGCACATATAGTAAATGTAAATACGAATCATAGAAATTGCAAAATTAAGATCAACAAAACTGCGCAAATCCCCTTACTTTATAGAGCTAAGTGGTCACACACAGTCACACACATAAACATACTGAACTATAAATTAGGTAAAAAAGAGAACGAAATTAAAAACGAATCACACATACATTCTAAACTTAAGATCATGCGTTTAGTGTAAGCTTTCAGCCACAGTTTGCCGTAGTGCAACCAAAAGAAACAAAACTTGGAACATACCCATAAGAACAAACGCCAACTAACAACAACCCATAATTAACACAAGGGGTAGGCAAATAAAATGAAGATGAAATTTTAATGCATAAGTAAAAATTTAGTCAAATAATTATACATAATAGTTGAAATAATTGTTGTATTGCAATCACCCGAATCAAAAACAAAAATCAAATGTGTAAGACCCCAAGAATAAGGAAATGTTTGTGAAATGTTTATAAATGAAAAAAAAAAAAAAAAAACTAAAAAAGTACACAACATGGCATGTTTAAATAAAAACCCAAAATTAAAATGTAAATGTTTAACACTGTTTTTTCGTACATCCTTTAACAAAACTGCTTTAGCTTTTGCAGCTTCAATGTTCCGGCAACAATATTATTTATTAATTAAGTTGTGTACAAATATTTTTTTTTCTTCTTGATTTTTAGAGTTCCATTGGGATTCGTTTAGACTTGGCTGTGTAAAAGATGTACATTTTGCCGTTGGACAAAAATTATCAACTTAATACTTTGTTTGAGAGAAAAAACTATTTGTATTTGATTTAGATTATTTTAAATTTTTTTCAATATTTCAAGGAGAAAGCTTAATTTGTGTAACTGGAAATATAAATACAACTATGTACACTAGTGTACTGCTTGCATTGTTCAGTGAACTGCATCGTCAGGCAGTGCACTGCACATTTAGTGAGCGTGTGTTTTTAACAAGCAGGATATTTTCTATTTTGAAATCTATTTGAAATGTTTTCCAGAAATAAAAGTAAAAAGAAACCAATATTAATCATATGGATCCTTGTTGAAATAACCAACAGCTTTTATTAGCTTTACAGTTTTGAGCTGCTTGCGTGCGGTCATATTGTTTATTAAAAGCAATAAGAATGTAATACTTATAGAGAGTTCAAACAGCCATATTCCAACCAACGTAACATTTGTGGAACCTGGCTATTTTACTCTCTCGCGGGACTGCCGTTTGTTGCTTCGTGAATTGTGGGCGAATTCGATGTCATTCAGCTTGCTGGTTTCGCTACGACATGAGCTGCCGTAGCACAGCCAGCCCAGCCGTACTGTGTGTGTGACTGCGATCGCTGCGCGCAGTAGCTTCTGAAATTGGCAGCGATCGCGCTCACACACACAGTACGGCTGGGCTGGCTGTGCTACGGCAGCTCATGTCGTGGAATGCTAGACGCAGAATTGATTTTGCTACGAATGGTCGATGTGCCCGTTGGCTTTGTTGGTCATTTGTTCTGCGTCTTTTGACAGTAAAAAGGTGTGATTGTCGTTGTTCTTGACGGCATGCTCACACGCGCACCTCTATTGTTTTCCTGAACTTGTTCTTCTGTTCTTTGGGCTCTTATATTTCGAAATTTTCTAGATATATTTGTTGCATGGCTCAAATTAGTCCCTTTACGTTTTGGAGGCATTTCTCAACGAAAAATACGCTTTTGTCAATTTTTGAAATTTATTTTAGTTCAACACACAATAAACTGGCTTGACTGAATGTTAAAATTTCTAACTAGACTTTGCTTTCTCGATAAACAATAGAAAATTAGATTTATTGCTACTTACTCGACACTTATCTAACAATCATTTTGAGGTTTGACAAACAGATAGTAGCCATATTTCATACTTTCTTTACATAAGAATTTTATATATACATATATTAAATGAGTTGGGGTAGAAATGCTATTTCACACACACATTAGGCGATAAATTGCCGACTTAGTTAACAACATTTGTTGCGTTAATCATTATATAGATCGCATGTCTTTTGCCTTGTTGCATGTTAAGCGTTTTGTGCAGTTATCACACACAACTTGAATTTATTTTGCTGACCTTTAAAAACGACAGCACAGCTGTTCAGTTGCAACAGTTTGATTATAATGCTTGATCTAAACGCTAATCCACCAACCAGCTACAATGCCGATCAAAAAATCTGGGCAGGCCCTTGTAAGCAGAGCTACTACAACGATGACCTTACGATAGGTCAAATTTTATTTAGACAACTGCAGAGCGATCCTCAACGAGTCTTTCAAATATCGAACAGTGAGAACACGCGGCTTACCCGTTTTCAGATGCTTTAAAATGCGGTCAAAGTGAGTGTATATTTAAGACAGCAAGGATTTAGCGAGGAGACGGATGTTGGTGTTTTAGCCAGGAACACCACCCATCTGGCTGCCTTGGTCTATGGTTGCATGTTTAATGGCACGCCCTTTCATGCCGTCAATTTCAACCTGGAACTGCACACCATACAAACTCTTTTTGGCTTAACGAAACCCAAACTAATTTTCTGCGATGCTCAGGATTATGGGAAACTACAAATAGTCGCCGAGAATCTAGGCATTCAAATTGTTACTTTAGATGGACGTATATGTATAGTAGTTGCGACGGCAAAATTGTAGGCTAGTGTCATAGAATTAAAAACATGAAAGAGTATTTATGACCAGCAATTGAACATGCAAATTTGACTGTGTGTGTTCATGTATGCTTATACAGCACCTTATCACTGTATCATTTCTTAAGCAGTCTCAACTTTATGGTTGTCAAATTGTATAAAAATAACAGAAATTCCTAAAAATCAATAGATACTTTACAAACAATAATAAGATATTTTGTAATAATTTAACTCGACCTCCCACACCTCGTTGACGACTGATCAACCCCCCACACTAGCTAATTAGCACACCCAACGACACGTTAACTTACTACTGCCAAGTTTCAAGCTGTATTTAGTTACGTATTGCCCACACGGGCATATCTATGTATATAAATCTTAAATAAAATCACATGAAACCCACCTTTTACTCTTTTTCGGAATAACATAACGGAATTCTTTAATAAGAGAATGTACTAACGAATGTTTGACATACTAATAAAATATAAGTGCTAATGTGGAAACTTGTCAACATAATAAACTTGTTCGTATTAGGCCATTAGCATCCACGAACTGTTAAAAAATTTGGCAGTATTTGAGATTAGATTAGATAAATCGTGGCGGTAAACATTTGGGTGTACAGCGTGTCTTTTGCCTTTTTGAGTGTTGAGCTCTGCGTACATCTATCACACAGAACGGAAAGTTATTTTGCTAACCTTTAAATACAGCACAGCTGTTCAGTTGCAACAGTTTGATTATAATGCTTGATCTAAACGCTAATCCACCAACCAGCTACAATGCCGATCAAAAAATCTGGGCAGGCCCTTGTAAGCAGAGCTACTACAACGATGACCTTACGATAGGTCAAATTTTATTTAGACAACTGCAGAGCGATCCTCAACGAGTCTTTCAAATATCGAACAGTGAGAACACGCGGCTTACCCGTTTTCAGATGCTTCAAAATGCGGTCAAAGTGAGTGTATATTTAAGACAGCAAGGATTTAGCGAGGAGACGGATATTGTTGGTGTTTTAGCCAGGAACACCACCCATCTGGCTACCTTGGTCTATGGTTGCATGTTTAATGGCACGCCCTTTCATGCCGTCAATTTCAACCTGGAACTGCACACCATACAAACTCTTTTTGGCTTAACGAAACCCAAACTAATTTTCTGCGATGCTCAGGATTATGGGAAACTACAAATAGTCGCCGAGAATCTAGGCATTCAAATTGTTACTTTAGATGGACGTATAGTTGGGGCTATGAGTATTCTGGATCTGCTTCAAGCATCTGTTCCAGAGGTTTTCGAACCCACTCAGTTTAAGCGTGGTATCGATCGAACTATGGCAATACTCTCCTCCTCGGGCACAACAGGCACTCCAAAGGCAGTAACCATTTCAAATAGCCGCAAGATATTCGACAGTCATAGGTAACATAAACTTTGCAGTCAGTTTTTCAACTAGCAAATAGTCTGTAACTTAATATTTCCTCTTTTAGCTACTTGAACCCCAATGACGTACAATATGCACCTAGCACTCTGGATTGGCTTTCGGGTTTGGGTGCGCTGATAACGCCTGGAGTCTATGGCACATTTCGTCTCATATCCCAGGACGCTTTTAGTCCTACATATTTTTTAAATATTTGCGAGAAGCACAGCATCAGCTGGGCGGTGTTGGCCGCCTCGCACATTGCTATGCTGGCAAATTCACCGGATGTCAATGCCAAACAGCTGCGCAGTCTCAGGCATCTACTATTTTCTGGAGGTCATACACTGGTTGTGACTCTGCAGAAGATGCAATCCTTTCTGCAAACTAAGGGCATTCTACGCAATGGCTATGGAATAACAGAGCTAGGCACCTGTGTTTCCATCAACCACAGCATTGACAAGAAGCCCAAATCGGTTGGGCGTCTCATGGCCAACATACGAATGCGTGTGGTGAATGATAGTGGGAATGCATTGGGTCCAAATGAGACGGGTGAACTTCATTGTTACACTGGAGAACATTGGAGTGGCTATTTTGGCAACCCAAAGGCAACAGCTGAGACGCAAGATTCTGAAGGCTGGTTTCAAACGGGCGATTTGGGCTATTTCGATGGGAATAACTATCTGTACATTGTGGAGCGCAAGAAAGATATGCTCAAGTTTCTGGGCATGATGTACTACCCCCACGAGATCGAGGAGGTCATTGCCCAAATGCCACAAGTAGCCGAAGTTTGTGTCTTTGGCATTTGGAATGAAACTGAAGGCGATGCTGCAGCTGCTTCGGTGACGCCCCAGCCAGGTTGTCAACTTCTGGCTGAACAAGTGGTTCAGTTTGTGAGGCAACACACTGAGGTCAGCTATAAGCACCTAAATGGAGGTGCACAAATCGTGTCACAGTTGGCCAAAAGTCCCAATGGCAAAGTAAATCGTCTAGCCGTGAAGGCTGCCTATCTAAAGGCAGCACAGATTGAGAACGGGGCAGCCGATTCATTGGGTTAACCTAAACATAAATGAAATTACAGTGTGCATATCTAAAAAAAAGCCTGTAGATATATTTCAACTGCAGATATACCTTTTATAACATGATTTAAAAGATATTAAAAGTTACCGATAAACATATTTTAAAACGCGTAATTTTATACGCGATTCTGCGTTATTTAAAGCTTAATATACTTAATATAAACACAGATATTTAATATAACTGCTATCGTCGTAAAGTGTTATATATAATACAGTGTAGCTAGTGAGTGCGTTTTTTACGTTTCTTTTGTCGTATTTGTGCTAAGTCAGCCAAGTAGATGACAATACAATCGACAGTTAAATTGAATTGAGCAAGAAAATTGCAACATTGTTTGGAATAGGAGATGGTGGAACAATAGCAGACCAACCGCAGCAAAACGAAGAAAACGTTGCCTGTGTATCTTCGGCCACTGTTAAAAATATCAGTTTAGTCTTTTAAAATAATAAATAATAAAATTTGCTTACATTTGCAACCAAAACTCACCTAGTGTGACCTAACTTCATTACATCCATAATCTCGACAGCAGCTGTTTTCATAGAAAGTCTGGCAGCCACACAATTACACATATAGTACATACCCAGGGCATGTTTGCTGTGTTAAACATGCTTCCTTGTGTTTCTTGTATAGATTTCAAATAACAACTTAGTACTTTAAGACGATAGCATAGCTACTGAATACCCTAAATAATAAGTGCGTTTGTTTTCAAGGGGTGCCACAGAAAACGCTTCCACCCGAAATTTACTGCAATTTCATTTCACGGTGCCACAGACCAAAACGCTGACTAGTTTTTAGCAGAAAGAAAACGTCCGCATAACGCTTAAATCTGATAACAAAGCACTTCCGTATCGTCAGATTGCGAAAACTGATCAGATGCATATCTGAGAAGCCTTCGCTGCATGGTCCCTTTCCTGTTTTCTGCCCCGGAGCTCTTCGATGGCCATTGGCCAATAGCCTCGCTAATGGCTGTTTTGTGCAATTTCAGTTAAATCATTTGGTGATGATTTTTGAACAGCTGATGATTGCTGCTAGTCACAAAAAGTTGCCAGACAGTTCGAAAATAGCTGCTAGAGTTGCCGAAAAAGTTAAATTGTTTACCCGGCAAAATTTAATTGTTTTATTTGTATAAAATTGCAATGTAACGTCTTTAGTTTTTAGTTAGAGAATATGTTTTTATATGCATTCGTGTGTAAATTTGCTTTTTATTCAAATTTTATTCAACACCATTGAAGACATTGCAAAAAACCAATTAACTCAATTTACCTCTGGTATCAAAGCATAATAATGGCATGCATACACATCGTTTGTATCTCCGACAGCACAAGAAATTGTTGTGTTAAGTTTTGAATTTATGCATATAACTTCTACAAGTGGATAGATAACGAAAAATAAAATGTATTTGTTTTATTATACTTAAGACAACAGATAATCCATGTAAAGTGCACAAGTAGTATATACAAATATAGAAGCAGTCATTCCAATCAGTAATCATGAACTGTAGAGCCCTGCAATTGTTATCTTTACAATATTCTGGTATAAAGTGCAGCTCGCTGCCCGCTCCCTTAAACATTCGCTTAAGTTAACAAGAGGCATTCAGAATGCAGTTTCGACTTGAGAACAGCTTTGATGCGGAACATAAGATATGGAGTGGTCAGCATGATTGTGAATTCTTTTCATCCGATAAATCAATAGGAGAGCTTATTTTTCATGAGATGCGACGTCATCCACAGCTGATAGCCCAAGTAGGTTAATAAACAAAAATGTATTAAATCATCATTATTATTATATGTATTAATACATACATATATTCCGCACAGATATCAGACTCGGACAACATAACACTTACCCGTGAGCAGCTTCATTTAAACTCGATGCGTGTGGCAAGCTATATGAGATCTATGGGATTATTACAATCAGATATTGTAGGAATTATCGCGAGGAACACTACGCACTTACCAGCTGTGGCCTACGCTTGTTTTTTCAATGGGATTCCGTTTCACTCGCTGAATATCACATACGAGCAGGAAACAATTAAAAAACTCTTTAGTATAACGAAACCGCGTCTAATATTCTGTGATGGTGAAGACTATGACAAAGTAAAATCAGCTACGAAGACGTTAAATGCAAAGATCATAACAATGCGTAATCATCAGATTGGTTCCATTCATATTGCTGAGGTCATTGCTACACCTGTTGAAGCAGACTTTCAACCATATCGTTTGCAAGAGGGAAATAAGCATACCCTGGCAATCATTTGTTCATCTGGTACCACGGGCATACCGAAAGCAGTGACTATATCAAACAGTCACAAAATCTTAAACTCCAGCAGGTAGGTTAAGTTAGATATGGGAAAAGTTGCTTCCTATTCTAAAGCTATTTAATTATTCTAGATACCTAACTACCGCTGACGTTCAGCTTTCTCTGAGTACCCTGGATTGGGTGACTGGACTCTTAACGACTGTTATTTCTGGCGTGTACAGCACAAAACGCATCTTAAGTGATAAGCCCTTCGATGCTGCCCATTTCCTGTGTATGATTGAGAAGTACAAAGTCACATGGGTGCTTATGGCACCTTCCCACATGGCAATGATAGTAAACTGCCAAGAATTTGAAAACACTAGTTTCAACAGCATTCATTCCTTCCTGTACGGAGGAAGTCGTTGCTCCTTGGAAGTACAAAAAAGCATCCGAAGCCGCCTCAAAAACGACTGCTTGCGTCTAGTGTACGGCTTCACGGAGGCTGGCAGTATGGTTGCAATGAACTTACACTTTGACGATAAACCCAATTCAGTAGGTCGTTTGGCGAATGGCACCAAGCTGAAAATACTCTCAGCAAAGGGCGAAAGTCTTGGTCCCAATGAAGTGGGTGAGATATGTATCTATAATGGTCAATATTGGGCCGGATATTACGGGAACCCCGAAGAGTCGAGCCTTATGCGTGACTCGGAACTGTGGTTTCACACTGGAGACTTGGGTTATATGGATGATGATTGCTTTCTTTACATTGTGGATCGAAAAAAGGATATGCTGAAGTACCAGAACATTATGTATTACCCACACGAAATCGAAGAAGTTATCTCTCAGATGACAAGCGTGGCCGAGGTCTGTGTCTTCGGAATCTGGAACCCGATCAATGGCGATGAGGCTGCTGCTGCTGTAGTAAAGAAGATTGGCTCAGAAATTAAAGCAAACGACGTTGTAGACTATGTGCAGAAAAATATAAGTTTAAAGCATAAGCAATTAAACGGAGGTGCTATTATTGTAAACGATTTAAAAAGAAGTGCCAACGGCAAGACAAATCGACAAGCTACTAAGGCATATTTTAAAGAACTAAAGCAGATAAATGGATTAAAAAGAATAGCAACATAAAGCTGTTAGCCCCACCTTTAACACAACTAGTTAAATTTATAAGAAAAATCAATAAAAAGCAGTTGGAAATTTATCAAACAATTTACAGTTTCGTTTAACTATGTCTTAAGTTCAAATGAAAAGAACAATATCAGGAAATATTTATGTGGAACAAAAATTTAAATTTAAATTACAAGCATTGTGTCACTGTCAACAGTAAACTGCATTTGCATTTTTGTTAGATAATAATCATTTAAAATGCTGCCGAGTCACGGATAAGTCAACGTTTTAAATTAAACAATGTAACCGACCGAGTGCGAATGCATGCATGCAGTATTTATTTGTATACAGATGTACTTGCAAATATTTGCACTGATAAGTTTCCCTCTTGCCGCTGAGAGAACGTATGTAATTTAAGTTTTACAAGCACGCGATCAACAAGTATAAAAGGCAATCAGATTTGCGATGTTCTCATCAGTTACATTCATCAAGTAAACCAAGTCACATTCACAATGACCGGCAGGCTGGTGAACACCTACGATGCAGAGCATAAAATCTGGAGTGGTCAGCAGTCTCGCGATTACTTTGCACACGATTTGTCTATTGGCGAGATCATTTTCCATGAGATGCGACGTCATCCGCAACTAATAGCTCAAGTACGATTCAGTTATGCACAGTAAAATTCATATCTTACAACTAACGACATGTATTTGTTCAATAGATTTCTGTCACTGAAAATACTGTATTAAGCAGAGAGGAACTTCATTTGAACTCAATGCGTGTGGCAAGCTATATGAGATCATTGAAACTGAAGCAAACGGATGTTGTAGGAATTATAGCTAGAAATACAACACATATGTCTGCTGTTGCCTATGGTTGCTTTTTCAATGGCATTGCTTTTCATTCACTTAATATTGCATACGAACAGTCAACCATTGAGAAACTCTTTAATATAACAAAACCACGTCTAATATTCTGTGATGGGGATGAGTACGACAAAATAAAGTCCGCTACAACGAAGTTGAATGTCAAATTCATTACAATGCGTAATCATCAGAGCGATTCCATTAGCATTGATAAGATCCTGGCTACACCTGTTGAAACAGATTTTCAACCTGTTCATTTGGAACGCGGAAATGATCAGACCTTGGCAATTCTCTGCTCTTCTGGAACAACTGGTACTCCCAAAGCAGTGACTATAACCAACAGTCGCAAAATATTGAACTGCAACAGGTAATTTAATAAAGAGATATAAGTTTGAAGCTATAAACACTAAAGTACTGTTCCATTCATTCCACCAGTCATCTGACCACTGCTGACGTTCAATACTCACATAGTACTCTAGACTGGGTGACAGCGCTAGTGACAACTGTTACCTCGGGTGTTTATAGCACCAAACGCATTGTAGCCGACACACCCTTCGATCCTGTGTGTTTCTTGCGTATCGTTAAGGAACACAAAATCACTTGGTTACTAATAGCAACTTCGCATATGGCTCTAATTGCAAATTGTCCGGAACTGAAGCAAACTAGCCTTCATAGTATTCGGTCCTGCCTATACGGAGGTAGTAAATGCTCCGTGGAGGTGCAACATACCATACGGAGTCGACTAGCAAGTGACTGCCTGCATTTGGCTTATGGCTTCACGGAGGTGGGCAGTATGGTGTCCATGAACTGTAACTTTGATGAGAAACCCAATTCAGTTGGTCGTTTAGCCGAAGACTACAAGCTAAAGCTCCTGGATGAGCATGGGGAGGCTCTTGGACCCAACGAGGTTGGAGAATTATGTGTTCATAGTGGGCAATATTGGGCCGGGTATTATGGCAATCCGGAGGAAACGCAGAAAATACGTGACACTTCTGAATGGTTTCACACTGGAGACTTGGGCTACATGGATGATGACGGCTTCCTTTACATTGTGGATAGGAAAAAGGAAATGCTCAAGTACCAGAACATTATGTATTACCCAACCGAGATCGAAGAAGTCATCTCTAAAATGCCAGGCGTGGCCGAAGTTTCTGTTTTTGGCATCTGGAATCCGATTAATGGCGATGAGGCTGCTGCTGCTGTAGTAAAGAAGAGTGGAGCTCAAATTAAGGCAGAAGACGTTTTGGACTATGTGAAGCAGCATTCCAGTGCCAGTTACAAGCATTTACATGCAGGCGCCCTAATTGTGGATGACTTGAAAAGGAGCCCCAACGGTAAAACTAATCGCCAGGCCACAAAGGCTTACTTTTTAGCAGTTAAGAGAAAATAACTATTTTAGTACATTGAATGTTAGTCTGTACTAACATTGTTTAAGTTTTTTTTTATTTTTTTGTTGATTAGCATAAGTTAATAAATACTTTTGCATACAACATTGAACAACAATAACATCAAGAAATCCTGAATGCTATTTATGTGAATTTTTGGATTTCTTTGAAGCATGCTTGAAATGGTTCTATTCATATTATAATCAATTAAAATATGTCTTGATTATTTATTTGTGGTTTGTTTGCTCCTGAAAGAATGCCGCGTTATGGTGCTCAGCCAATGCAGCAAACTTTATAAGTGGGTACACACACCATTTTTTTTGGGTGACCATATTTACATGCGCTCAAAAGCATGCATCGCCTCTTTAGTGATGACAATTTGGTTCGAGGATTGGGTTGGTTGCCTTGATAAACAATGCTGTCTGCAAATGAAAACCAGTTTTAAAATTTTAACTGTAATAGGGCGCCATTTTTGAATTGTTTAAAATTCGACACAAAATATAAGAATGTATAAAATATTTTGTGGAAAATCTTTTCGTAACAATATTGATACATATGTGTGTGTGTGTGTGTGTGTGTGTGTGTGTGTGTGTGTGTGTGTGAAAGATAAATTGAAAATCGCTCTTAAGATTAAATTTGAATTGTCAAAAACTTGTTCCCTTAGCATTGGTAATCTTGAATAGAACTTGAGCTTTTTTAATCGTATGGGCTATCAGATAGATGACGTTTCTCAAACGGTTAAATGATAAGCTTCCAGACTAACTCTGTGGCCAGGTGTTTGCCACACAATGGTCGTCAGTTGGTAAACAACTTGCGCGACGCTTGGACGACCGCACATCAATCCACAGCTCTTATCTAAGCTATCAGTTATCGAACATGGAGAGCGGCCCAAGCACACAGTTCGATAAATACACAAAAATTTGGAGTGGACCAAGGCCGGCGCATTTTTTTGACTCCGATTGCTCCATTGGCAAAATATTATTTGCCCTTATGCGCAATCATCCGGCAAATTTATGCCAGGTGCGATAATACTCAAAAAACTGTTAGTTGTTTGAATATTCATATGAAATATTTGATTTTAGATTTCTGATACGGAAGGCACTGCTTTGACGAATGGCGAGGCCATCAGCTTTGCCATACGCATTGCCCAGCAGTTAAAGGCAATGAGTTTGCGACAGGACGATGTGGTTGGCATTGCTTGCACCAACACCACCTATCTGATGCCGGTGGTGCTCGGTTGTCTGTTTAATGGCACACCCTTTCACGCTGTCAGCCCCTGGCAGGATGAGGATACCTTCAAGCATTTATTTTGCATAACTCGACCAAGAATTATATTCTGTGATGGTTCGGTCTACGATCGCCTTAGCGCTATTGCTAAAATGCTTAAGGCTCCGGTCTATACGCTCAAGGATCATCGATTGCAGCTGCCACGCATCGAAGATCTGCTGGAGCCAACCAAACAAGAGATGTATTACGTGTAATTAGCTGAGAATTATGATAGATAAGAATATCGATCTCTGATGCTTAATGCATAACAAATGAAAGTTTTTAACTATATTTAATATATGCTTTCTGCTTACAGACCGGAACCACTGATGCTAGGCGGTGATCAAACTGTTGCCATACTCTGCACCTCTGGCACGACAGGCCAACCAAAAGCGGTTTGCATATCCAATTCAGCTTGCCTGTTTGACTTTGGGTAAGAATTATTGGAAACAGTTCCCAACAACAATAACATTTAAATGCTTTTGATATACCTGTTAGATTTGTTACCAGTCAGGATGTGTTGCTATCATTTAGCACAATTGATTGGGCGCCGGGTTTGTTTAATATGCTGTTTAGTTGCTGTCACGGTTCCACACGCTGCATCACCGATCGCCCCTATACACCTGAATATATGTTGCAACTGATCGAAAAGTACAAGGTCACATTGCTGACACTGGCGCCACAGCAGGCGGCATCACTTCTAAAGGCACCCACTCTCAGCAAGGGTAGATTGAGGAGTGTGCGATTCATCAGTATTGGCGGTGGCATGTGCTATGTGGCAAATCTGCTCAAGCTGCAGGAATATCTGCTCAATGGTCAAATCTCGTATGGCTATGCGCTAACCGAATGTGGTGGTGTTGCAGCCAATATGGGCGTGGCGAAGCCCTCATCTGTGGGGCGTATCGTGCCGGGTGTTAAGCTTAAAATTCTGGATGATGCCGGTCGAAGTTTGGGCCATGGTGAAACGGGTGAGATTCTGGTGCACAATGGCAAAGTATGGAATGGCTACTATGGCAATCCGAATGAATCGAAACGCATGCAGGACTATCAAGGCTGGTTTCACACCGGCGACATGGGCTACTTTGACAACGAGAACTTTCTGCACATTGTGGAACGCAAGCGGGACATGTTACGCTTTCATGGCGCCCAATACTGCCCCTACGAGCTGGAGCAGGTCATTGCCGAACTGCCGGACGTGATTGAGGCCTGCGTCTTTGGGCTGTGGAACGAGATTGATGGTGATCCGGCTGCTGCAGCTGTGGTCAAAATACCCGGCAGTCGTCTCAGTGAAATGGACATTGTTGAGTATGTGGCAAAGCGATTGGTTGTCACACACAAGCAGCTTCACTGTGGCGTCTTCTTTCTGACCGAGTTGCCAAAGACGGGCAGTGGCAAGGTGCTAAGGCAACAGGCGCGAGATCAGGCACTGGGCAAAGAGTGGAACGATAATCGAAATGGCCATTAATTGTTTATTTATTTTCGTTGGCATTAAGTCTTAGCATTTTAAGGCATTTTATTTATTAAATGACTCAACCACATTCCAGTATTTAATGATTGTTGTTGGTATTGTGTTTAAGTGTCGACCAAGTATACATGGACATGAAAAACATTGGCCAGGCCAATTTGATAGTCAAAATTATACATTTTGTAAATTGCTTTTGGCATTATCACGTGCTTATCTGCAATTGATTAGCTAGTTAGGTAGACTTTTTGCGATATGTTAGCACATAAACAACGCATGCAGCTGGGGCCAAACGATTTACTTATCAAAACCTAGAGCTAATAATAAATAAAACAGCAATTCGCTTATCGAAAAACAATCAAAATTCAAATATAATTCTCTATGAATCTGGCAAGCAGTTCAACTGTTAATGATCTTCACAGAGCAATGTTAACTGTTATACAATATTATGTTACTGCCAAATCTAATAAACATTTATTTGATTATTTTGACTCTGCATAGACAGATCGTAAAACTTTCAACATAACTGGCATAACTTTTAACTTTTTAATTCTAATATCATAAATTATTCTTAAAAAGACATTGGAAGACTTCAGTAAACACTTTGTAATCTAATCACAACGATGTAAATATTCGCCTTAGATATAAAAAGATATTAATAGTATAAGTAGTATAAGAGTATAACAATATGCAAGTTAAGCAACTTATAGCTTATTTATAAATTTATTTTACATAGTTTATATTTCCTTTAATTTATTAAGTTATTTTAGCTTTCACATATTTTGTTTATTGTTTTATATATTATATGTTAAATAAACAACAATTAGTAGATACTTTAAATGATCAAAACTGTTTAAGGACTGTATCATAAACTAATATAAAGATTTCTTTATTATCAAATGAGAGAAAACACTGCTTAAGAAAGAAATACATCAACGTAATGGAATACATCGATACTGATACTTAAAGAATTGATTATGTGGCACAAATTGACATCTTAATAGCATAGCTCTACTTATTGGTGGCATTTCAGTTCAACAACCCTTTAACCTTTTAAAAGGTGGGAGGCAACGAATCGTATGTAAAATTTGATTGACAGCTAAGCCAAGTTGCACTTTGTACGTGATCTTGTCAGCATTGCAATTGGATACTATTGCCCCTGCAACTCTCAACTGAATGGCATGAGCAACACTTGGGGGCATACCCTAAAAATAAACTCAATGTTTGATGCAGCAGCAACAATTAAACAGGCACTTAAGACCAACAAATTTATATCATTTTCGGATCGCAAACGGATCGTTGATAATGATCGAGCTGTGGTGCTCTTAAGCTGAAACTGATTGACAGACGCAAGTTCTTATTGTTGTTTTGCTCGTTTTGCTGTTTTCAATGTCAAGTTCATGAAATTCGATCGCCGCACATCTTTTTCGGGGCATTAAGATAGATGTATATGTATGTATATGTGTTTTTATATGTATAATTGCCATTGATCTTGCTTTCCTGTTTATTTTTAAGCTTTGTGGCTGGCTGCCTGGCTTGTTGCCTGCTGAGGCGTATCAAATATGCAGGAAATGCAAGGCGTAGCCAATTGCATTAGTCTCGGTGGGCCAACAAGAGCAACAAGATTTCAAAGCTGCATGGCGCCTGCTTTACTTGGCCAACTTGGCTTAACTTGAATGATCTTGGCCAGGGACAGTGCGACAGCAATTCTAATTGCCATGCAAATACCAATTATCATTTGTCAGTAACGCCATTCGGAATAATATGTTGATATGTAATTAAATGCCTACGAATGATTTCTAATCACTTATCCACAATCCACAATCCACGATGTACGATCTACAATCAGCGATTGCACATATCAGATATAAGATCAGACTTTTAAACTGCTGCTGATTAATTTATTAGCAAATGTCGTTCAGTTTGTCAGTTACACATATGACAACAACGGCTGCTGTTTTATTTATTTTGCCAGCTACCCATAATTAACTCTATTAATCGTGTAGAAAATGTTTATGCCTCAGCGAATATTTTATTTAAACAAAAAAAAGAAGAAAAATCACAACACTTTTATGGCAATCAATTATTTATGCCTGTCGTCTATGCTATGTTAGGGATTGTTTAATTAGTTTAACCATTTGCATATGTTAAAGCATTGAACCCCCGCATTGCACTTACACCAATCTCCCCTCCAATCATTCTTTTCTCTGCCAGGCATTTTAAAGTCAACATTGTTTAGCTCTCACTGCATTTAATCCTATTAAGTCGTCTAATGCATCGTCTCATTATTATTGTAAATGCAGCTCCATTGTGAATGGTACAAAGTAAGGGGCGGAAAATAATTTAGGAAAAGAACTATTTGAAAAATACCCTTAACAAATAAAAGTATAAACTAATATCTAAAAGAAGCTTTATAAACGTTAATAATTTCAGTAAATATTTCTGTATGGATTTTTAAGGATAGGATATCAATAATAATAGCTCTTTCAATATACCCACAACCACAAATACCCTATATATATATATATATATATTTATGTATCAAATGGCATAACAACTTTGACACATTGCCAACAACAACATGGAAAGGGGAGAATGATGAAAATACACACAATTTATGGCGCTTAAATTGCAGTCATGCGCATGAGCGGCAACGGCTAACAAGATCAACTTCGAGCCTTAGCTCCCCCCCTACCAACAAACCAAGTCCCTCTACCACTTCAAACCTCCTGTCACCCACATTCAGCCCTTGCGCAGGGAGCCAGCTAATGCGAATGTGGCTTTAGGCGGTTGTTTGGTGTCAAAACACGCAGAGCGCGTTTTCAATGGAATTTCAAAGCGTTAAACTGTGGTCAGCGGATCCTGACGCCTTCTCCTTCGCCTTCGAGTTGGTTAATTTATGTTAGCGACGTGTTTGCCAGTGAAAAAACAAACCGGAGAAACTTTGTTCGTAATCGTGCTGGGCCATAAAAATAGAGTTTGATACTCGTTGCTGACGTTGTTGCTCTTTTATCAATTTGTGTTCACTTCTAAGCATAGATCATAAAATGGTTATACCCTCACGGCCATGGTCAATGTAAGGAAACAGAAACAACAACAACAACAATATCAAGATCAACTAGGAAATTTACATAATTACCGCTCTGTGGCATCGCTTTTATGAGAGCCGCCCCGAACGTGTCAAAATGAAAAGTGTTGCATGATTAGCGCGTAAATAACACGGCCATGGCATAAATCTCTACAAGAAGTCGACTCCAACTCCCTCCAAAAGGAGTTCGCTGCGGCAAGATAATCAAATAAATGTAGCGATTAATAAAAATGAAGATGCTAGCCAAGGAGGCCAGATACAAGACAAAACATAAACTGAGAGATATGAATATAAGGTTTTTTAAGTGAACAACTAACAGATACCTTAACTAAATTTTTATTATTTTCAAATAAACTGGACAGTTATGTTTTAACAAAGAAATACGAGTACAAAATATTAACTAATATTAATGTATTAATTAATATTAAAAAATATTACTTTACGTATTTTTTACTTTAAGAAGTAAAAACCTTATTGTTTTTGGCAAAATAACATTAGAAATAAATAAACTATGTAACCGATATTTTTTCTTAATTCCTAACCTTAATTTTAAGCCATTTTCATATGAAATTTCAAAAAAAAATTTAACTCAAAAGCTGAAATATTTTAATAAACTTCTAAACCAATAAACATAAAATAATTTTAAAAAAATGATTTTGTGGTTTAATAACAGTGCATATCATTTCTGGCATTTAAAATTCGTTAAAAACTAGTTATATACCCCTTTAAATAGTTTTTAATAGGGTATAATTAAAAGCAGAGAGAGCTAAACTTGAATGAAGATCGATGTGGCTGCTGATGTGGCCAACTGGCTGCCTCGGCCAGCTGTTTTGATTCGCCTGGCGCCTGAAGCGGCCTCTCGCCTCCCGTTGTGGGAGGTGTGAAATCTGTGGCGAGAAAAAGAGAGATAGAAAACGAAAAAGAGAGAAGGAGAGCGAGAGCGAGACGTTGGCAACATTCAACATGCTTGCCAAGTTGCAGTCGCCAGCGGGACAACATGACACATTGCTGTAGCATAACTTGGTCAGTTATAATCAGAGGGAACAGAAACAACAACAGCAACAACAGTAAGTGATATGGCTTATGGCGGCTGGGTGAAGAAAAGAGTGATGAAACCGGCCAAGTTGTTGCTCATATCGCAGATTCTGCGATAGACACCAATTCCTTAACTCCTTAACACGTTCGAAGCCCCTTAGGCCAGCTAAATGTTAAAACGAAAGAAAATAATAAAGCTAAAGAACTTGTTAAGAGGAATATGTTGTTAGCGTTGCCTGTTGCCTGCAATCACTTCTCGCCTGTTATAGAGAACAATTTTTTTTTAGCAGTTTCATATTACCGTTGCTTAACATCAGCTAACGTTTCAGTATCAGACAGAATCGGAATCGGAATCCAAATCCAAGACAGGAACAGACGCGGTCAAGGTCTTCACAAGTGTCGCTGTAACTTTCATTGAGACACTTGGCACTGCATGCCGATTTATTATATGTATAGTACTAACTTGTTGAAGAAATATTATGCTGTTTAACTAGCTGCTTGCAACTTTTCTGTCGCTTTGCGCCACACACACATAAATTAGTTTTCCATGTTCACTTGTCACTCGAGTATCTTGGCTAAAACTCGTTTCGCTTGCGGGTGTCCAATGCCAACTTTAGAATTGTGCAATGCCAATTGATTAAGCTTATCAGCCGCCAAATGCTTGCCAAACTGAATTTGCATGCCATTTTGGCCAGAAGCCCTTAATAACAATTGTTAAATACCCAGTAGTAAAAGGGCTAACTAAGTCTTCTGCTTTTCCTTAAGAAAAATTATATCTTATAGTTTGTCCCTCTCCATTATAGCATTTTAACTTGGTGTTATTTTTTTTTTCTTTTTTTCAAGTAACAACAAACTGTGATAAAAACTTGTCTTCTTCTGCAGTGTTGTTTGTGGCTTAGTGCCCTGGAATTTTGGGTGGTCCTAGAAGCTAGCGCAATGATAAGCTTCAGTATAACAAAAATAAATAAAGCCAATTAAAAACAGAGTTGCTCAAAGCAACAGAACAATTGATTTAAGCATCTTATAAGAACATCATATAACAAGCAACCACAAACAAATAAATGTTACCTTTGATTAAGCTTTCATGCAAGATTTTCGATATTTTAAATTATATAAAATCATGGCCAAGTTTTTTAGGAAAGTTGTGGGCCATTTAAAAACCTGCCTTAGTTCGACGGCCTTTCATGCGCCCCTTCTAATTGGATTCTATATTTACAACTATATTGATTGGCCGAAATGTTTGCAATCAGTTGAAACATGTTTTTATGGTAAGCAAACGGAATTAAATTTAACCTTAGTGTATTACAATTTTTACATTTTCTAGGCAATTCATCTAATGAAATTAAAAGTGCATTTAAGAGAAGATAAAATTATAGAAATTTAAAACCTAACACTATATAAATTATAAGTTATAAAAATATATACATATAAGAAAAAATTAAATTAAAGCTCAGCACTAAACATTTTTTTTGCAAAAGAAAAAAACACACAAACATAAAATAAGTAAATAATTAACGCAATTCCTGCTAACTCTGGTCCAAGTTCAAAGACCTACAAAGAAATCAGACCTTAAGCCAATGATCTTAGCTGGCCTGCCTGCCTGCCTTTTTGTCTGCCAGGCTTAGCCAAAGCCAAGTCTAAAACACTTTTACTCCGCTTATCGCAATGACCATAAATAAAGCTCACGTCTATTAGAGTTGTCATTAATTTTCCTATTTGGAAAATATGCAAATTAAACGCTGATTAATTGCTGGCTGGCAGGACAAAAGTGAATCTTTTTCCTATCTAATGCAGTGTCAGAGTTTCCGTCTGTCTGTTGATCTTGCTGGGCAAAGATAAGAGCTGAGGTTTTCTGTTAGGCTGCCAGATGTTCAGTTGTTTCCGTAGTGTAGCGGTTATCACGTGTGCTTCACACGCACAAGGTCCCCGGTTCGAACCCGGGCGGGAACAAGTCAATTATTTTTATATTTTTTGCACGCTATTTAAGGTATGTACTTACATGTGTAATTATTCAGCTTGGCTAAATATCAAGTTCATGCGTGTGGAGGCCGGGTTTTACGCAAGTATATTATCATGACTGCGCCTTTAGCTTGTTTTATTCGCTTTTAATGAGCCGCTGTTTTACGACTGTTAAGAGGTTTGTGATGTGTGCTTTATATTTATAAACATACAACCCTCGGCACACACAAAATTTCAAATGTTTAACGACCCGCCAATGTCAGTCCCTGAATGACTCCAATCCCGACACTTTTATGGTTTTCATTTATTGACCCTGCCCGTCTTTTACTACACTCGCTTCTCAACGCATGCCACCCATTGCGGAAGCAAGAATGCTCTATTTAATTGTTGTTAGCTTGTAGAAAGTAGGCTTTAAAGTTTAATGGTTTTCGTTGACGGACGTTTTATTTTAGTGAACAGTTCATGTAAAACGCTAATACATAAATCTATTTTTGAAATTGCAGTGGTTCTTAATATACTTCCGAATTTTCAAATCATATATAGAGAGTTTTCATTGCTCAGACTAATTGCTTTCTTTTCGTGCAGAATGTTGTTGTCATTTTCTCGCGGCTCTCGGATAGGTTTCCGTAGTGTAGTGGTTATCACGTGTGCTTCACACGCACAAGGTTCCCGGTTCGAACCCGGGCGGGAACAAATTATTTTTCTTCATATTGACAATAGCTATTGTAAGAATTTTTATGCTGGACTTTAAAATGCGATGTATTTAGTCGTTTGCCATTATAGCAACAAATTGTTGCTAACTTAAAGCTTAATATAAAAGCTTTGAAACCAAAAGCTTTTTATAGCGACAGTGAAGGGCTTGCTCCTACGTTGCTTCAGTGTCAAACCAGTTGTGCATAGTGGAGAGTTATATAAATACGAGCTAAACTGTCTGCTACACAACAGGGGATGTAGCTCAGATGGTAGAGCGCTCGCTTAGCATGTGAGAGGTACGGGGATCGATGCCCCGCATCTCCAATGATATTTTTTATGTTCTTAACATTTTTTTTTAAATACCAAATATGTTTTAATGCTTGACAAGCTTATTAAGAGTCTGCAACATGTATGCATTAGTGCAGTCATTTCTGCTGGCAATAACTAGACACCACTGAAATGCTTCTCTCTCATAAGCGATTTTAACACGCGTTCCCACCCAAAACCAGAACTGACATGTTATGCAATCGGGTTTCAGCTTCAGTTGGAGCTTGTTTCCCGGCTGTGCACCCATTGCTCAGAGCAGGAAGAGTTAAAGAAGCCGGTGCAGAAGTCGCCGCCGCTAATCCAATTAAGCATATTCATCATATTCATGTAAATGCAGGTCATTAACTAGAAATACTTCTACTGCCGACAACAACTCAAACAGTCTGCCTCTGCCATCACCAAGGGGGGGCTACCTTAAAAATATTGTGAAAATTTTTGACATTTCCGTCATGTTGCGTTGATTATAATCAATTTAATTGAATTTAACTAGATTGCTTGTCAAGTTAACGCTCAATTTTCAACACTTTGTATTCTATTTAACAGCACTGTTTGCTTTATTTTTACAGCCGACAAGATTTAAGAAATAAATATTTGTTGGATTATCCCCGAATCTAAAGAATCCTTACTTAATAATTTTTCTCTTTTATACATTCAAAATTTGTTAATCGATAATGTTCAAGGCCATTGGGCAAGAAAGACTGTCATTTCTCAAAATTAAATCTGCATGTTGAACTGCGAATTAAAAAGTTGACACCGTATAATGCATAAACTGCTTATAGCTGCTATCTAATCTTTCTGATCTACTTCAATATGGCATTGGCATTCAGTTCAATAACCATCAGTGCAGTTGAGCACGTGAAACAGCTGTTTCTGTTGTTGTTGCTGTTAGGGGGCACAGCCGATGCCATTTGTGATTCACTCAGAACGGTGTATTCTCTATACGTCACGTAGACAAGCGTAGCACCCATGCATAAAGTGGAAATCACAAGCTGTTTGTGTAAAACGGACAGAACAAAATAATCATTCGGTTGTAGACGTCGACGAAAACGTACGCTATTAGAAATTCTCGTAAGTTAAGTCGAACAGTAAATTCCCTTAAAAAGATTAAAAGCTCAATTTAAATTATTATTGAATATAATTCAAATTGTAAGTAGAACAAATGTTCAAACATAAATATACGATTCAAATTAACTGTTATGCAAACAATTAAAATAAAACTTACCTTTCAACATACATATTTATATAGATTTGCAATGATAAATTAAAGGTTTTATTTTTAATTTCCAAACAATAACCCATCAGCAGCAATATTGTATAACGTTTGCCATTTGACTACTCTACGTTATACAATCTGGCTGCAACTACGTAACAAGAACGCCGACGATCAGCTGATGTGATTATCGCAAAAGTGAAAGGTAAACAAAAACAGCTACGACGACGACGACGTAAGCGCCAGCCGGCAATTTGGACTTCCATAGGCTGGCTTCTTTCTAATCAGGCAGTGCAATTAAATCAGATATCAGGCGCAATGCGCACCAAGACCAAGAGAGAGCGGATAGAAAAGGAGAGAGTGTGAAAGAGAGTAGAAATGTCGGCATACCTTCGTCGTGTCATAATGATCAACAGATTTCGCTGATAAGCAACGGCAAGTTTTTTGACAAGCATGATGAAATGCGTTTGCCGCCAATTGCGACGTCATCAAGTCATGCTCAGTGCTTTATGTTTGAGCTTAATGCTGAATATGTATTTGGATTTTGTTGTTGTAGCTGCTTAGAGATGGTATAACAAACAGCTTACAGAGAGAAGCTCGATATATTAATATTTAAAAACTATTTTGCTTTGATTCAAGTAAAATGTCAATGTGTATTTTGTAATAGTTTTTTTGAATTTTTAATAAAAAACAAAAATAAATGTTGCATGTTATTCGAAAACAATTTTTTTTTTTTTAATATTATTTCACATTCTTTTAATAAAATTAGTATGTATGATACTGATTTTTCACATTATACCTAGACTTATGTTCATACTCCAATATAAGAATAAATATAATATATATTTGTGTTGAATAAATTGTTTCAATGAAATTATCTAAAAACACCATCTTTTGTATTTTCACATTTCCAAAGTTATCTTTTGATTTCATTTTCAATCGTATTAAGTGCTCTTGTTCGTGCTTTTGTGCTTCGTGCTTCTTACACACTTCTTAAAAACTATTGCAACCATCGTTAAATTGAGCTTGTGGTTTGTTGTCAAGTGCTGTCAAGAGCTTTTGTATCGGCTGCTGTGATTGCTTTTCTGCTGCTGCGTGTTTTGTCTATTCAAGCAAAAAACTGTTGGGCGTTCAGCGTTGAATGAATGAATGAATGAATATACTAAATGTGGGAACTTGAGCGATCAGCAACAAAAAGCACCAACAACAACGATTGTCGTCGTCATAATTTTTGCCAGTTTCAAGGCCTACGTGACTTACCTCACACATGGGGAACTGGGTTTCTGTCTATTGGGTGCAGAGTCTGCTCGCTCGTTGCTCGCTCTATATGCTAGGGTGTATTATATATTTGTGTGCTCGCTCGCTCGGCATTTTATTTTATGCCGGCTCGTTTTCAAAGCGATGTTTGTCGTAATTAGAGCGCAATTTGTTTGTCTGCCTCTGCTGATAGTTACTCAATTATAGCACACGCTACGTATACATAACATTTTTGCACCGCATGATCTTGACTGTTGCCGCACGTGCTAGCCATCTAAGGTCTTTGACTGTCAAAGCCGCGAGAGCAAGATAGAATGGGAGAGCCAATGTGATATAATACTAGTTCTACTAGCTCTCTCTCAGCAGCTAGCCAGTAAGTAGTTTTTGTGCCACACTACATATAAATAACATAAAGATGGCCTACAAATAACAATAAACAAATCAGTGCCTAAAAAACTACTGCACAAATCTGTTAGAACAACAAACAGAAACAGACCGCCCACCGCCCACAGATTGTTTAACTCTGAATGACCGAACGTCGCTCTAGTCGGCTGTCGAACGATTTACGAGTTCCAACAACAAAAACAACAAGAAAATTGATTCTCATAAATATTATTAGCAAATTAAGTGGATCAAACCTGATTGTCTATCTTTGGATCGTTTAAAAAACCATCGAAAAATAAATTAAAAAAGCAACATAAATATTTGTAGAATGTTTTAAGTATAGTATAATTTATTTCATGCGAATTGATTTTCTTCGATTGTTTTTTTTTATTTTTCAGTCTTAAATTATAGAGATTTGCTAAACCTAAACAATGTAGTAGTAGTATGTACAATAATAGAACGAAACTTATGCATATTAAATCAGGAACTATAGCTTGTGCGGTTCATCCATTTCAATGTTGGGTGGTGCTCAGAGGACGGCACTACATTTTAGCCAAAACATAGTCAACAGCTGTAGCAACAACAATTGGAGGCTGTAAAGTGCATAGAACAGAATTAGGTATGACTTAGGGAAGGGCATTATAACAAAAAGAGAAGAGCTTAAATCATGCCAAATTAAAAATAAGTTTAATTTAATAACGCAATTTTGTAGTTTGCATTTCAATTTCCTTTTGTGTTTTGTTACGTGCCAAATGCCAAAATAAATTAAATGTATATATTTTTAAAGTCATGCAAATAAAAAATTTAAGCCAACAAAAAAGTTTGTATATCTACTTTTCAAAATACGCCACGCTTACCATTTACATAAATATTTTGTTTCACTTGCAAAAAAGATCTTTGTATATTAATTTTTGTATAATTATGATTTTATTTGTTTTTTGTTTTTAGTTTAAATATTTAATATTTTTTCATGCTGTTTTCGTCGCTCTGCAGCGCTAAATTTTCAGAGTTTTTAATGCATTAAACTGAGTTATAGTTAATATTTGTTAGTCTACAAAACTTAGTTGCTAATTTATAATAATAATAATAAATAAATAGACTAAAAAATATAAATATAAATTTTATATAGTATATTAAAATTATATCAAATAATTTCACGCACATTTTTATCAATTTCGTATTTGATAAATATACAATTACAGATAAATCCATGAATTAATACAATTTTTTTATTTGTGTGTTTTTATATTTAAAATTTTCGATTGTCGTTGGATATGTTGTTTCGTTTATGGCCTTTACATAAAATTTCATTTATTTTTTATGCCGCTTTTAATGTTGGTTTACATCTTAAGCTACGCACTGAGAGGCAGCGAGGTTCGACCTTGACAATACTACGAGATAAAAATGGCTTCATACATATACATACATACATAATCCATACATAATAATCAGCTGACGAATCTTAATCGTAAATCTATTTACAAAACAAATTCGCATGCAAACTATTCGGTTTGTCACATTTAACACACACGTTATGTTGACTCTTGTTGTTATAATAAGTATTATCTCATAAGGAAAAAATATATCATACTTTTTGCAAGTTTGCATTAATTTATCGCCTTTAGAGTTTTTGAATGGTCGTGTTTTTGAGTATTATTATTCGTGTGATCAGTTGAAAAGTGTTAGCAGAGACTCAAGTATTTCAACTAGCCTGTAAGCAACTAGTTAATGAATAGCTTAAAATATATTTTGCTAATTTAGTTATTTGATCGATAAAAAACATAAAATTAAAAAAAAAGTATGAGCGTAAAATTTTATTCTTTCTTTTTAATATGGTGATTGGAAAATTATTTGAAAACAAAACTACTCGAGACTCCGTTGTAATACATGGCTGTTTGATATTCATTTTCATTCTCAGAACACACATAACTCGATTACCTCTATCGAGAAAAAAATCGATTTTTGTGCGCTGCATCAAAAATACTTTTTTGATCCACAGTGGTTGGGTATTTACTTAATGATACACATAAGAATTGCGCTATGTCGTTGGTGTATATTCATTTTATTTGTGCAGTGTTATGATCATGTGTGTGAGTGTGTTTATGCTTGCGTACGTGTGTGAGAATTTGAAAACTTGCAAATTACAATATTGCATACTCAAGCCAAACTTTTTGCACAATCTTGCTCGATTTCTTAGTTTTAGAGTGGGTTTACAAATACATTTATACTTCAATTACATATAAATGCCATAAAAAAAAAAATACATCAATTGGACAATTTTCCACACTTTGTACGTTTTCAAAAACCAGATACAATAAAACAAATATATATGTACTATATATGTGTTCTACTCAGAAAAACCAAAAACACATTAAAAATAGTAAATTAATATGAAATTTTGAAAAATGCACATAACCAAAAACAAAAGAAAAATGGATTTTTAGTTAAATTTTGCAACTAGTATACAAAATGCGAATAATGTAAATATCAAAAAAGTTAATGCCAAATAAAAAAAATTATTCCATAATACAGAAATATGTTTTGAGGTAAATTTGGAAAAAGTATTGTAGAGAATTTTGAAGAGTTAGAATAAATTTGTATGTTTTTGATTTTTGCTTTTGTTGGGCAAACTCACAAATCAAGCTGATCGTAGTACAACGAATCATCGCCAGCGGAGCCCCTCGCATGCCCCTCCTGCGCACCATCCTCATAGCTGCCATCCTCCTGTGAATCAAACTCGTGCTCGTGCTCGTGCTCATCTTCTTCCGGCTCATCCTCATCTGCTGAGCTGTCATCGTCATCGTGGCTGTTGCTGTTGTTGTTGTCGCTGGCCATTGGCATCGTTCGTACATTGCGCTCCACACGATCGCTTGTCTCGCTGAGCGCCAGAGCGGGTATTGGCGAGCTGCTCTCCCAGCTGTTAAAGTCACCCGGCGTTGCCAGACTGCTGGCCATTGTCGTTGTCGATGTTGTCGTCGTCGATGTCGAAGTTGTTTTTGTTGTTGTGCTGCTGCTCAACAGCAACAGTCGCTGTTGTCGCTTGCCAGCATTACGTTTGTTAGAATTTCCCGCTCGCTGCTTCTTGACACCCGCATTTGGTCGCTGTTTGTTGCCAGCTGCTTTGGGCGACTTCTTCTTGCCACCACCACGTGGCTTTGACGGTGCAACCTTAATGACTGCAACAGCCGGTCTATTCGGACGTCTTAAACTCGCTTCACCAGTTGCACCCAATTTCTTGCCACAATTGGGTGGCGGTAAGCCCTTTTTAAATGCCTCATCGCGTCGCTCTTTGCATAGCTGCGCTTTGGGGCCACGTTTGCGCAGAGCTCCTGGTCGCCTGTGGCAATTGTGCTGCTCCTCATCCTCATGTGGCCGACATTTACGCAACTTCTTTTTATTCTTCTTGTGCTGGCTATTGTTACTGTTACTGCTAATGCTACTGTTATTGTTGTTGTTGTTGTTACTGTTACTGCTATTGTTTTTGTTATTGTTATTGTTACTGCTACTGCTAATATTAGTGCTACTGTTAACGCTAGTGCTAATATGGCCGCTGTCGCTTTGACTACTGTTACTAATACTAATCAGGCTGCTGGCGCCGTCCGCAGGCACAGGAACGTTACTGCTACTATAACTACTACTGCTACTGCTACTGCTATTGCTACTGCTATTGCTGGTGCTATTGCTGCATTTAGGTCGCGGCTTGAAGTGCGTTGTATCGATCAGTTCGATAAGCGGCTTGCCGGTATCACAGAGTTGGCGAACGCCATGCTTGACGCGATTGGCCCCAAAATTCTTGGCAATAAGCTGCTCTACACGCTGCTGCGGCACCGTTTCGGTTATCGCATTCGTGTAGGTGGACAGCTTGCCCAATGTTCGGCTGGCCGGAATTTGCGTGCGACGTGGAGCGCCATGTCGGTTTAGTGCCAAATAGAACACTCGTCTCTCATTCGAATTGTATGTGGAGGAGTATGTGTTGTAGTTGTGCAGCTCCATGTTCTCATTGAACACACAGTCGTCGGTGAAGTCTTTCTGTAACAATTTGACAACTAGAGTTAAATTATTTGGCTATAAAGTTGTCAACATAAAATATGTAAATGTTACTCCAAAATGTCATTCAAAATACCAAAACCTGGTTAAATTTATTATAGATTATGTGTCTTGATGGTTTTCTCATATGCATAACAACACAACCAACAACTGGGCTAAGTTTAGCAGGAAATTTACCCGTTTTAGTTAACAAGAAAGTAGTGAAAAGACTAAAGACTTTTGAGCTACTCTACCTACTGTTGGCAATCGGTCGGGTTGCCTTTTGTAGTATCTCACCGAACACTTATCTGTTAGATAAATGTGCTCATTATCACAGGATGTGCTCACTATCGGCGTTTGCGATCGATAGACGCCTCTTTAACTCTAACACTAACACTGGCACTGACCCTGACCCTGACACTGACACTGATCGTGGCCGTTAAGTTGCCTACTTTATGAACGCCAGATGACAGCCGCACAAAAGGACAACAAACAAGGCGCGCAGACTTCAAGTATTTTTCTGCTTAGTTTTTATTTTCTTTTTTTTGGTTTTTAGGTAGAAATTAACATCGGCTACAAAGGATTTGGCGTGACTCTTTGCTTGGTTGGTTGGTTGGTGTGTGTCTGGCCTTTAGATGCACCGCTCAACAATAACAACAACAAGCAAATCAAATTCAATTAACAACATTGAATTAATTCGCTTGTCAGGCAATTAAAATGGTTGGTTTCGTTCCGCAAAACAAAAACTCTTTCGAGAGAAAGAAACAAACAAACAATGTGAAAATGTCGCCGCTTAAATTTAGAAATTAATCAGACCAAATGTCGCGTCGACTATTGCCTGGCTGCACACCAATTTGATATGAAATGAGCCATCAAATGGGGAGTTTTCCCTTCGGCGAAAATATGGCTTGAATATGTTGACGCCATTTCAAAGGGCAGACAAAAATATTTGATATACAATGTGACAACACAATGTGGCAGGGATCCGGCCTCGTCTCGACATCTGTTTAATGATTTCTTCTAGCATTTTCAATGCTATTTTTAGTCTTGAAATTAAGTGAAAATTGCAGAACGAAAGGAAATGAAATGAAATGAAGTGCTGTGTAAGCAGTTAGCGGTAAATGCAACTCCTATCAAAGCCATTAGCTCAGGTCTCGCTCCTATTTTGCTATCAAAACTGGCGCCAGCTCAAAAGAAAAGGTCAAGGTTTATCATCATCTATTTGGAACGCACGCCTACAACAAAGCCCGAAAACCTGCTGCCTGAAGCCAAACACCACTTAGACAACAAATTATTATGCTCGAACCGAATCAACAGCATTCTTTCGTTTCGACGCTTTATCAGCCCGAAACAGGACAATAACAATGATATGCGCTGAATACAACATATTCATTGGCGTTTGGGCGACATGACTGCGCATTAATTGATCGCAGCGGGCGGTCCTCTTCTTCTTCTTCTTCTTATTTCTTTGCTTACAAATTATGCAAATTAATAATCTCATGAACATTTTTTATGGCTAAAACATTTTAATTGGCCAACAAACCGTTGCTAGCTTAGGCTGACTCACACAAACAAACAAATATTCACGACATTCGGAAATTTATGAATTGGCAAACGTTTTGGGGGATTTCAATTAGTTGCCCCATTAGGCAGCTAATCAAATCAGCTGCCATTCGGTCACAAGATCGCATCGTTGCTGGCATTTTTACAAGTGCCGCAGCATCTATTTTTAAACGTTTACTAGAAAAACGGCATAAATGGAAGGCTATTTCTAAATCTTGTGTGTTTGCTTATCACATGCACTTTGAAAATATTTTATACTTCAAATCTTACAAATAAATCGAGTACAAATATTTTTGTAAAATGTGCTAAAATGACGCAAGTAGTTCTAACAATTGAGACCAGCAATACAAATTGAGGTTATTTGTTGAACTATTCAAATACCACACTGATGACTTGTTAGAAACCAAACACTAATTATTATGTATTTAAAATTTTAGAAGAATTTCTGTTAACTGAATTAAAGAATTGCAAACTACTTGCATATACCTTTATATATTCCATTGGATATTTTTTGAGTTAACTCCTTTTTATTATTATTATTTTTATAACAGATTCACTCTAATAAAAAAAAGTGCACCTACTAAGCCTAAAATTTGTTTTATATATGTTTTGAAATTCATCTATAAAAAAATATATGTATATAAAATATAAAAAAAATTCACCTCGAAAACCAAAAATTTCATATATTTTAATTGTCCAATCGAGAAAACTCAGTTTTTATTGGTACAAACGGAAATGAGTTTGTCAGCCAAAATAAATTGTTGCCACATCCATTTTCCAACGAAACACATACTCTTACTATATCCAATGTTATAAAGAAATGTTGTGAAAATCATAAATTTTGGATTGCGACACCTGAAATCTCAGTTAGAAAGTTTCTTCTAGGTTTCGATGCCGATTGCATTGCTGATGCTCGCCAAAATAAACAAGAGTAACAAGTAACATAAAAACAAATGAAAAACCACGCCCCAATTGGTGGAAACGCCCACTTGACCAACTTAGTGAAAATGCTTGAAATACGTGCGGTGTGTTCAAAGAGCCCGTCTCTAAAAGACAGCAACAAAGTTGGCGCTGTTGAAGCGCATCAATCAACACCGAGAAGCCAAACTGGCCAGCTGGGGGCAAGTGTCTGTAAGTGTATTTGTGTATCTGTCAGATACAAACCGCTGACAGAATTGGCACAAATGCGTCTATTTTAGCTTGCAACGCATGTGAAAAGGTCAAAGTGCGTCGACAAACACAAGAACAAAACACATTCAATACTCTAACCAACCACGAAAAACAACAACAACAATAACAGCCACAACTCAGTTTGCTGTGGCGCCATTCCGAAAAAGGCAGCGAGAAATGCGACGCGATGTCACATTAATTATCGACAGGACTTGCACCAGGACCGTTCTCACTTGCCACTTGAAGAGGCACCCAAAAATAAGAACAAAAACCGTAACCAATCCCAAAAAGGACAAGAGTTTGCCCCAGGACATCTAGTGTTTGTTTGTTTTTGTTCAACTTGAATCGACTCGCACTTAATTTTGTTATTTATCGCATTGCGTTTCGGAAATTTAGTGAAATCTTTTGAGTCGTCTGCCTGCAATGCGACCTTTTCTTTGTTTTGCCTTTTGCCATTGAGCACAATCGAAATTTGCCGCTCCAGTTGATGATAACGCCACATAATTGTAATTGAAATAACAATTTGATACACAATAGAAAACAATCGATCAACGTTATTGTTGTTCGTTTTTTTTTTTAACACTTGGCGTAACAATACTAATTTATGTTTGGGTTTTTGGTATTGAGATATGTAAAGGAAAATTCAATAAAAAATTTACTGAATTTTCATGTTCTATTTTTATATTAATCGTTTATTTTTCTTAATAAAATTAGTCGAGCTAATAGTTTTTGGGGTTGTTTTACTTACCCAGGCATAGATTGCGCCACATGCATCCATACACAGATACAAGCAGGTTGCCACACTTTGTATCTTAATGCGACCCACATCCACAGTTGAGCGCTGAAGTATGGCTAAAAAAAAAGATGCAAAAAGAAAGCAGGGCATAAATATAAATTAATTATCAATGAATTGCTGCATGCTGCAAGCTGCAAGATGTATATGTATGTACTCAAAAGCCTCTTGATTAGCCGACCCAGAACCAGTCTGTGTCAGGATGTCAGTTTAAATGCCCTAAGCCCAAATCCAAAGACCCAGTGACCGACACCAAAGCTGTTAATTAAATGTCCGACACTTGTGAATGCTGTCAAAAAAACAGAGAAGAGAGAAAAATTGCCACAACAACAAACGCTGTACCACATGCGATTAAAGTTTAAAAATGAGGCAAAATACTTATCCTAAAGCTATTTTCTATGCAATCCCGCTGAGCAAACGAATTCGCCCACATTAATCATCAAACTGTGCGAAATTTGTCAACTGTAGGATATACACATACATAGTTAAGGCGTTGCAAGGTTATAAATGTTGCATTTAGAAGGTTAATTGAAATTGCCTCACTTAAGTTCTGCTCCGAGTGTTTGTGTTTGTGTGTTTAATTTCAAGTTCAGGTTGCATTGTTAAGGTCAAACCACTTGTGTGGCCAATGAGACCGCCCGCCCGGGCCATCGACTGTCAATTGCCAAGTTGCCCGTTTTGTTGCCTGGCCAAAGTGTGTCAGCACTTTGTTGCACACACACACACACACACTCACACACACGTTCAATGAACCTTCCGATATAAATAATTTTCAACTGCAGCTTGTTATTAACCAATTGAAAGTACGCAGCAAGCAACTGCTGCGGGGATCATCAAAGCAGCTGCAACACCACAACAAAATAGAAAAACCGATTATTGAAGAATTTAATGCCGGAACATCTTTCGAAAAATTTTCAGCTTTTGGCTGCTGCCAAAACCACTTGAGTTATTGAAAAATTTGGTTTTTGACGCCAACAAAACATTTTCTTTTAAGAATTGTTTACACATTACAATAATGATCAACTACTATGAACTCAACGTATAAAAGCGGAAAGCAAATTTTGACTGGCAGCCAGCAGATGGCGCTAGCAAAAAAACAGGATAAATAAAGCGGAGAAGTTTTTGGCTTATGTCAGCATTTTATGAGCTTCAGCAAATGTTAAGTGGAAAAAGTTGAGATAAACGTGCTTAAGAACAAAGCCAAAAGACTTTTGGCTTTTATGATGGCTATTACATTTTTCTTGGCCTGTTATGAGCTACGTCAAATCAAAATTGACAAAAAGTTGTCATCGATTGTATTATATTGAAAATTTCCGTATTATATAAAGTGCATACAAAATGTCGCTTAGGCAGAAATTTTATTTATACCAAAACTGTGTCAAAGAGATAAGCAGACGCCAAGGAGGAGAAACAAAAAAAAAAAAAAAGGAAAAAGAAAAACAAGTGCTGTCAATAGCAATCTGCAATTTATGGCCATGCGTATTCGTAGTTGTTGCTGTATCTTAATCTATGTATCCGTATCTGTATTTGCAGCTTAACTAAACAAACGGCAACAACAACAACTTGAACAATATGCATTTAATGGTTTATTTACAACACGGAAATTATAAAGTTGCATCCAGATAGAAGTCGAATTTGTTGCTTTTGCTTGATTTATAATTTCCACATTTATCCACAAAAAATGCAGGAAAAGAAGTTCGTCGTAGTCCAAGAAAAAAAGGAACTTCGGAACTGGTTAGTACTAAAAGAAACTAACTATGAAATGCTCTATAAATATATAATTGACTAATGAGAACTTATTCTTATTGCCTACAATATAATTGAAGTCGTTTAATAAACTCATTAGACTTAGCCGATTTTGTCATTTGTATATTGAATACTCTGTTAATAATCCTTAATTCATTTAAACCATCTGCAATTGTTTAAATCAGTTTCTATGTATTATTTGTTAAGTTTTTAATGCCCTTAGGAAAGTTATGAAAAAACTATAGCTTAATAAATTGCAATCAAGCGCAAGGATGAAGGGTGAAGGGGGACAATTGTCTTTCACTTTGTGGCACTTTTGGTGTTGCATTTCATATCGTTTTAGTTCCACACGTTTAAAAACCGATTTGTTTAGCTTGGGTTAACATATGTAATTTGTCTTTTATGTTTTTATCTCTATTTTCTTTAATGATTTTGACATACTAATTTAGTGTGTGTCGCAAAGCGAATTGCTTAAAATTCATATTGATATGTATGCGTTGCTGTTTTTATCTTTCCTTGTTGCTGTAGTGGCTGCTGTTAGGGGCCTTAGTATTCACTTTTCTTGCTGTGCTAAATTTAACCCCCGGGGGCAACATTAAAGCACCGAGCATATCTTATTTGACGGAGCGAGAGAGACGCAGATTGTCGATGAGAACAATAGAAACAAGCAGCGCTCTCTGTGATTATATTCGAACATTGTGTGCACTGCTTGCATGTGGCGCCGTGGCTTAGTTGGTTAAAGCGCCTGTCTAGTAAACAGGAGATCGTGAGTTCGAATCTCGCCGGGGCCTAGCGATACGAAAGTATGCGCAATATAGATTTTTTTCTTACTTTAATCACTTTTTGTATTAAGTTGATGTATTCATATATGTTTCCGTACATCAAAGTTTTCTGTATCACAAATATATACAAACTCCAGAACACTGAAATTTTGTTCAATCAAAAACTTATTCTATATTATAGATTTTCTCTATAACGTAGTTGAGATTCGTTATATGGAAGTTTGACTGTACCTTATGAGTTATCAAGAACACAAAATAATTTCTCAGTTAATAATCTTTTTGCCATTCTTAATAGCACAACTACTTTGTGATTTTTGAGTGTGGTCTTTAATGAAAAAGGTGACAGAGCGCAAAATTCTAACAAAATGATAATGCTTTCCACTCCAAAAAGGTGTGAAACAATTTGCAATTATCATTTATTGAACATTTAATAATAAGGCAGCATAGATCATTGAACCAAATGTAAAATTATATACAATTTACATTTTTTGAGAAGAGGAAGAGAATTAAGAAGAAATCCAAATTTTTATTCCGAATTCCAGGCACGCATTCGAGCTGCTTTAAATTGCTCACATTATTGAACACGTAGAAAAGGCTGAAAAAGGCACGCACTCTCAATAATTAAAATGTCAAAAATATGAATGTCAATATGCGAAGTTCTGGAAGGTGTACGCTTGAGTTATGTGACAAACTTCAAAAATGTTTTCCTCCACGGTTAATCACCGTTGAAGGCGCACATTTTATGCATACTTATATGAGGCCTTAATTTTTGGAGACTTTTGTCGCCGACTCCAGCACTCAATAGCAATAAAATTTACGATCGGGTTTTGGCTAAAGGTTGATGAAAGAATATTTTTTTTTTTAACAAAAGACTCAAGCACTCATATAAAAAGTATGAATAAATATATTAAAATATTTTCGTTTTTTTTTTTGTTCGATTTTTAATTATTCTCACAATGAATATAATTTGTGGCATTTCATACAATTTATGAGCCGTTTTGTGGCTATTTAACATAATTTGATAGACAGGCCGTATTTTATGCTGTTTTTATGATCAAGTTGTCGTTCTACTCATATTCTGCTTTTTATTACAATATATGTATTTGGGCAGCGCATTTTGACAATTTAATGGCATATCAATCAAGTTCATTTGTATCTTTAAGATACACTTGTCGCGTTGCAGCTATCAAATACCAATCAGTGGCAATCGTATTAAGTTGCTCGCTTAAAACCAATAAATCTTAACAAGAACATGCAACTGTTGGCGTTTAGATAAACGTCTTATACGTTTAGGAAAGTAAAAACTTTTTATGCTAATGTGACTGTGGGAAAGCAGACAACTCAACACACTCACCCTTACAACAAAAAAAAAAAAATGTTGAAAATCAGTTACATATTTGTGCACTCGTTTTTAACACCCATTCAATATATAATCGTTTGACTACCTTTTTTTATAAGATTTTTTCACCCCTCGTGTCTCATTCCGCAATTATTATTATCATGTTATTTTTTTGTTGTTTGCATCTTTTGTTGCGTTTGCCAATAATCGAATTGCATTTTGAGGGTTGGCCAAAAAACGGATTTCCTGCATACAAACATTTATGCCCAATATCTGATTAGGCCAATGCGCATAACTATAAATAACAATAAACACAGTTTTGACAGCTGATACTTAGGGGTTGTTATAAGTATGTAGTATAAGCTATATTGACTAGATTGGCATAGTTGTTGTCATCACAGTAACGCCCACAAGCAAAATATGAAAAATCCATGCATATGTGCAAGTTTAAATTTTTCGATCGGTTTTGTTGATAAATGTAAGCATTGATGCGATTTGTCAGGCTGTGTGACATTTCATTAAAACAACCCAGCTGTGCACTATCTATCTAACTATCTTAATAAAAGAAAATGAAAAGAAAAAAAAACGCATAAGAGCTTTGACTATTTTCTCACTAATTTATGGGCTGTTTTGGTTTAGGCGCTACCGTTTTCGAACAACAACAAAAATAAATCTCTATTGGAATCTTAAACAAATGCTAGAATCTACTCGTCTCATCCAATTCATTAATGAAAAATGAACATAGATACTGAGAGTGCCTTGATTTGATTAAATTAGTCAATGTTAATGTGTTGAGTATGGGGCCCACCAAAGGAGCTGGTTTAAGCCACATTTTTGGGTAAAAAGTTGCCAGTGAAAGTTCGAAAAAATGTTTATTTAATTATAAATGATAGTTTTTAACGCATATGTGCAACATCTAGTTCCTACAAATTAATACAAGCAACAAACAATATGCAACAAATTAATACAAACAACATCTTGTTCCTACAAATTAATACAAGCAACAAACAATATGCAAATGTTTCAAACAAAAAAAAAAATAAAAATACAAAACACAATTTGTAACTGTTGTAAAAAACTGTAATAAACATCGCAGCACATGTTGGAAAATATGTCAAATGAAATGTTTAAAGAAGTTGTTAAAATTTGTATGAAAATGTAAAAAACGATTTCAGAACAAAAAAAAAAAACAAAACTAGGGCACGCCCTTCTATAGCGCTGCCGCCCAGCATGTCGCTCAATGACAGGCCAATATATGAAAGCGCCCGCTGCGTCGCTGCCGACGTCACCGTCGCCGTCACCATTGCCGTTGCCGTTGCAGTGATGTCAACTGTTGCGGTCAGCGTTGGCAAGTTTTGGTTTTCCGCATTTTCTTAAGCACACATTCGAACGAAACGTGTGTAGCTTAACCGCAACCAGTTGGAGTGGAAATGAAATATGTAGATGAGTCTTTAATTAATTTGAGACACGACAAGACAAGTGGCGTCGTCTGTGGCTGCGTCTGTGGCAGCAACGGCAAACGGCGACTGCCTCCTGCCGTTCTTTTGGCCGCTAACTTTATTTTTTAGGCCAACTATGAAAACGACACACAGTCAAGTCTAGGTCTTGATAACTATGCACATTGTCCAGGGCAGGTGTTGACTCATTTAAGTTGACTGGACAACGATCGATTTTAAATGCGATCATTGATCATTGAACGGTTTGTCTCTGCAATTTCATATCCAAAATCCGGCTGGTTAATGCGGTGTATGTGACAGCTATTAAACTCATGTTTATTTCAATTATATTATCGCACGATCACGATTAGTGAATAGGATATCAACAGGTGATCAGAACAGCGATCTTCTACATATAACAGCTGCAGCTTTTACAAGAGATTAGTCGATTAATACTCCCGAGAAATACCAATTTTATGCTCATTTAATCTTTTTTTTGTTCCATTAATATTATAATAATAAAATAAGTTTCCAAATTCTGTAAAGGATTTTTCCCGTCTTCCAGTCCCATAATTCTCTGTCAATTCGACAGTTGTGTTGAATCTTGTTGCCACCTAATGATCTTGCTACATTTTCCAAGAACAACATTAGCTTGATCTTTGTTTTGCGAACAACAATAAAAATAAAATAAAAAAGTCACAAGAAGCCACAAACCACAAAAGATCATTGATCATTTGCCTAACCCATATAATAGGCACAAAAACATCGAATCAGTTGACACCAGAACAGACTTAAGCTTGATGACAGTCTTCCTAGTCTTCTTAGTCTACTGCCCGCATACAAGAACTGTCTGTATCTGTGTCTGCAGACAAAAAAAAAAAAAAGATTGAACAACAACAATTTTAAAAGCTGTACGTCTGCAAATTCTAAAAATGTTTTATGGATTCTATGTAGCGGCTATATTTGTGTGTCTTCGTTTGATGCTCTCTTGCACAAGGTATTATAATTATGACATGAAATTTGTCATTTTTCTTTTACAGAATACACACGATTTTCTTATGTTAAACGTAATTTAAATAAATATTTTCAATCCACTGTGCAAGTGTATCTAATATTCGACTTGTTCTTTTTTAAGATTTTTTTGTGTGGCATTAAAAAAAATGCCGTCTAACCAGACATCGGTGCAGTGCTTGTTGACAGGCACTAGGCCCACTTGCTAAGAGGGGGTGGCTAAGAAGTGGAGGGAGGAGGTGTGCGAACGGGTCTGCCAAATGGCAATTGACAGCTTTTGGCTTTGACAGCGATGCGTGCAAAACATGCGGCTTATAACAGTTCATTTCAAGCCGCACGTAATTAAAAGCTATATATATATATATATAATATTTCATCGTTATGCAGGTTTATACTGTATAAATCAAACAAGTGACAAATTGCTAATTGATTTGTGACAATTTCTTCATTGGCAAATTAAATGATGGTCTATTAGCCTGCAAACTCAGCCTCCTCACTTAGCAATCTTCAAGTTGGAAGGAAACTTGTTGCCATTCAAAGGCCTACGGCACAAAAACTTGGCACCAGTATCACAATGAGTTGGATGCTATTTGACTCGGCTTTAAAGAGGCACACTCCTCTTGCTTATCGCATTGTTGACTGTACTTCATACCTCGTTGTAAATTTAATGACAGCATTAATGTGTCACATAATTACGATAACGACGATGCAATGCGGCGATAGTAAACTTAACTGCACTTAAATTTTTGCTAGCTTTAACAGCGATCATCTTAATGCTAAAAGCAAATATTTGATGAGATTCTTGCGAAGCTGCAGCTAGAAATTCTCTAGAGCAGCTGACCCTGAAAAGGTTGAAACAAATGCTTAAAACTTGAGATTGTCAAAGTAATCGGTTTGCTATTTTTGTGTAAATCTATACAATTTTAAACCATTTATATACTTGAAATAATTTAAAGAAATAAGATATATGCAAGTAAAATTATTTTATTTATGTTCAATTTATACAAATGGATATAGCTATTATTGTTATTATTTTTTAAAAAAATTAAACTATTTTAAAAACACTGTATATTGCTTAAATAGAAGTTTGTCAAATTAATGATGCCACAACTTTTTAATTTTACAGCTCAACTTGCTTAAAGATACAAAATGTCACCCACTCTTTAACACATTCAACAAGCCGTTCAAAATTACTTTAGACAGCTGCTAATAGCTCCCCAATCAGCAGCAGCAGCAGCCGCCTTAAGCTTTTCCCCAAACACTTATAAATCGAAAAATCAGTCAAAGTTCAAAGCGTTTTCATTTGTACAGCAGACATTTGGCATCTCATTGCGTCGGTTTGACATGATTCAACTATGTCATGGGATAGAATTTAGTTTTTGTCTTTTTCGAACGTGAATTGGCAATTGAACCACAAAAGTGTTTATATATATTTTTATGAAAAATTTCGAAAACTTGGGAAGTGGAGCGCAACAAAGTTGAGTTGTTGTTGTTATTGTGCGTGTAGCCAAATTGTTGCCTGTCAACGGCAAGGGGGCACATCCAAATAAATATCTCTGTAGACAGTATACATCTATATTTTTAGCTGTCAGACATTTGACATGTAGCCCTGACATGTCTGCCTCTCGCACATATTTCAATTAGTTAAAGTTAAGTTGTTGAGGGCCAAGAGTTGAAAACAAAATAGTAGCAATACAGAACAACAACTACTTAAAACACTGACCAATTCATGCGCTCCATTTGCCAATGTAATCCAACAGATACATTTCATAGCATTTGCGCCCGCGTAAATGGTGCAAAGAGCGCTTAGTTGCATTCGCAATTAATTCACAGCAAACAGCAAATGTTGCAAATAAATTAGCAGGCCTGAACTGAATTTTTCTCTGTGTGTGTGTGTGTGTGTGTGTGTGTGTGTGTAATTGTAACGTGGCAGAAAAAAAAGAGTGTATCTGTAAAGCAACAAAACACAATAAAATAAAATAAAAAGTGCGACGCAGTCGCTTATCGACAACAAACATTTGCAACGTCAGCAATTTTAGTTGTCGTTGTTGTTGTTGTTATTGCGCGCACACGTCATAATTATCGGCGCAAATGAATGCGGCGTCGCACAGCAAAACACACAAATGCAGATACGGATACATTTTGTGTCTATGTGTGTGTGCGGCATAGCACAATGCAAAATATATTGACTTAGGTCAGTGGCTCATTGAACGCAAATGCAAATTGTTGCTGTTGGTAATTCGCACTTCACACTACGGCAGCAAAAATCGTGTGTGTGTGTGTGAGAGTATCTGCAAGATACTACAAGCTGCAAGTAGCTGACACAATGTGATAAACAAACCAAACGCCCACCTTGGCGAGCAGTTAAATTTTATAAACAAATGCAATGCGAAAGCAACAACAAAAACATTAAAAGTGTTACCTCATCAGTTTGAGAAACAGATGCAGTTACAGATACATTTTAAAGATGCATTTTTAGATAAAAATATTTATGTAATGCTCAATCGCTTCAAAGGCTATAAAATTTATTGAATAAGTTCGTGGCATCTTCAATTGTTTCTCATTTGCTTTTTTGGATCTCTGACCATTGAATATTAGGTTACAATCGCCCCTATGAGAAAACTATCGTATTTCAGAACCCAAGCTACAGTTGTCTATGTTGTTTTTATGGTTAACAAAACCTTTTATAATATTTCCAAAGATTTTTTATATGCTGACCGCTGTCGGTCTTTATTTAAATTAGAAACACATAAATTTGAACAGAAATTCCAAAATTTTCATATAATTGGACTATAATTAAGTTGTCATAATAAAATAAAACTTATATAAAACCAAAATAATGGTTAACTTATTATCCAATCTTATAATAAACCAATCAAAAATGTGTCAATTTAAAGCTGAATCAAAACACGCAAAAGTTTTCAAAAATATGTAGATGAAGATACAAATATCAGAAGTATTTATACCAATTTAGATAAGTGGAAAAAGAAAAGTGAAAGTATTTGCTTTATTCACAAAAAATCGTATAAAACTTGCTAAACACATTTGTACTATAAACAAAATAAACAACAGAATTATAGAGATAAACCTATCTAACTGCTTGTATCTAATGCAAGTATCTATGTGTGTATCTTTTTGGCTTTTATTATTGTCTCCGACATGCGTCATAAATGAGAAAAATTGTAGCTTTCATCGCGACCATCTGTAAATATGTTGCCCACTTTTATGGTTTCTAAGTTAAATGGTATTAGGGTATGCCCAGCGATTATTTTTATTGAGCTGAGAAAATCTTTACGATGTGTTAAGCTATTTTCAAATTGTGTTCTATATTTGTGGTTCCTCCAATTTATAGGGAACGATTTTGTTCTCATTTTTGTTAATGATCAATGCTTTATAATTATTTAAACGTCCCCTTTAATCGACCTTGAATTTGAACGCAGAACGTTTTGCTCGCTTGATTTAATTAAGAACTTGATTAAGTTAGGTGCTTAAGATACAGAACAAGAAATAGTAAAAAGAGAAAGAGAGAGCGAAATTGAGAGAGAGAGAGAGAGAGTTAAAGCTGGAAAAATGTGGGAATACTTAATTTACTATTAATATATTTAACTTGATTTACTTAATTATTAGACTCTAAAATGGTTCGTATTTTCAAAAAGAAATAAAAACTAGTTGCTATCAGATTAAAATTGCATCTTAAGCCCAAAGGACTTTCTACTCTGAAAAAGTTGCAATAAATTATATTGTTAAATGCCCGTATATCATTTGTGATGATAACTGTAATAATAGTGCCGCATGATTGTTAGCCAGTTGTCAATTGCATTGTCAGCTAATGCCAAGACCACCTTGTGTACACATTTTTAGCTAGACACCGGACAACAACAACAAAAGCAACAACAATTTAGCATACTGTGCAATCAGTCGCAACTGGCGTCTTTTGTTCGGGCCACCATAAAAGCCGCCCATTTGGAAAACGTTTAACAATGCTTTAGGTCTGGCGTTATGCCAACTGGAAAATACTTTATCACTCCTCTCCCTTCACCTGCCGTGCCCGTCGTCTGGCTTGTGGCAAAATGTTGTCCAGTGCAACATTGAACATTTGTCACGTGCGTTGAGGCCAACAATTCAACACTTGTTTTAGTAGTCGTTGGTTATGGCTATAACTGCATTTTGTTTTTTTTTTTGCGGCTGTATTGTGTTGCATTGGCCACGTTATGCTCACACTTTGCCGGCGTGTGCGCTTGTTAAGATCGTTTATCGATTGACAGGTAATTGTGATTTATGCAAATTACAGCTCCGACACCTATGCAACAAGGCAGGCAGGCAAGAAACCACAAAAAAATACAAATATAAATACAAATACAAATGTGGCATGATGAAAATTCTTTTTTCATGCACTTTTTGGACTTTCTTCTTTGGTTTAGTTTTGTTTTTATTGGTATGTTTTGCTAGGGTAGCTTGTTTATTGACTTGCCCAGTTCAATGAAAATAAAGTCAAGACAGTTGGTCTGTGTGTGGTTTTGGTATATTAATACACACCACACACAACAAACACACACACACACACATATACGAACTTAGCCTAACAGTTCGATTGTTTTCATTTCTATTAATATTTTCGATTGGAAAATTATTCTTTCACCCCATAAAAATTTCGCACACTATTTCTATGTAGCATCAACAACTGAGTAGCACGGACAGGCATTAATCACATGCCAAAAACCCAAAACCGCATTGCTATTGCCATAGAGCCGAGCCATCTGAAGTAGATTCTGATTTCTAGCTAAAAACTTTTTTCACTTTTTTGTTTAATTGTTATTTATAGGCCCGCGAGCAGACGCCGAAATGAAAACAACAGCGAAAACTAGCCAAACAAGTCGTGGTGAGGCCAAAACATGCGTCAATAACCCCATTTGCTGGAATCCTTTTCTTTTTCAAACCATTTATGATATTCGCACTCATAATCTAAGTCACCAATGAATTTAACTTTAAGTGCGCTCTCTCATTCGATATCAACACGGTAACTCAAGACTTATCTTTGTGCAGCGATCGAACCACTTTTCTAGTCACTTAAGTTGAGCGCAAATCGTTAGGCCATTTGATATGTGTTTAAATGTTTATGCCCCTCGCGATTTTGTGATAACAAAGCTGTTCGATTATCAAATGAAAAGCAGTGACGTTTGCAAACCATCTTATAATTTTAACAGAAAAGTACTTAGCCAAAGCTTAACTTGTGGATAAGACTGTAAATTTCGAAAATTTAACTTTTTCAAACATATCTTAAGATTATCAGATCAGATATTCATTTCTTAAAAGTATCTAACCATTCTTAATGTAATTATTGAATTTTTATAATCATCTTTAAATTATTTAATGTTTATTTACAAAGTTAAAAGCGAATATTAATAAAAAGATTTTATTTATTTTATTTTAGGGCACTTAAGTTAAGAAGTATTGGTTATGTATTTGTATGTAATGTTTGTTTGTTTACATGTGTTTCTTATATTATTCTTTTGGTCTTTTGGGCCCCTGCTCAAAGAAATACCTTAATTAGATCATCACAAAATGAATTATTTGTCTAAGGAGGTGTTTATAGGTATAAACCAATTCCCACAGCTAGAGAGACAACAATCATTAGATAGTCTCAACTTAATTCATGTTTGCACAAATTTGCCCCACCCAAATAAAGAAAATATCAAAGAGAAGGAGAAGAAATGCAACAAAATGCGACAGCATAATTGATTTGTCTCCGCAACTCGGCCTGTGCTTGAGCAATTACTATGAATGCAGCGTTTAGTGTTGTGCTGTTTGTTTTTCCATAGATGCAGTTGGCAGATAAAAAGATACAACGATACATCTCTGCTCGTTTAATTGCTGACTACACGCTGTGTCGCCCCCCCTTGCCATGCCAGGGCATGCCCCATTCTTCAACTGCAGTTGAGTGCGCTGATTAGCTGTTGAGTTATTAGCAAACACAGACATAGCAGAGACAAGAGATCTGTGTGAGATCTGTGCATTCTATGTACGAGTGTGTGTGTGTGAAAGATCTGATAGATAAACTGATGGCAACAGTTGTCGGCAATCAGTCATTTCTTCATTCACTGAATGGTCACAATGTTTGGCAATCAGCAGCAGCAGCAACAGCAGCAGAAGGCAGAATTGTGCAAACAAAGGTGCCACACGGAGCGTGGAAAGCCGGCCCAGGATTGACAGCAGAGAATACAGCGGAGACATTTAGCCAGCCCACTTGACAAAGCTAAACAAAGCTCAAAGGTTTCATTGCTTAATGTCAGGGGCTCTGCAAGCGACTTAAACTGATTTATAATTGCGATACGATACATTCTTTTCTTTTAGTGCTCTCTCGCTCTACCTCTTTCAAATAAATAATACATAAGCGCCTTAGCCAAGGCGATGACAACGACGGTCCTCTCAACAGAGCAAATATACCATACCATTCAACTGAATGTGGTGGAATGAGGCGACAAGTGTGTAAATTGAAACCCATTTGACTGGCTTCGAGTATGGTCCATGGGTGTTAAAAACAAGCCAGGCACTAGATCGACACAACGGACCACCGACTGTGTCTGCTGGCCATTTAACAGCTACTAAAAACTCAACCGATGGCCAATCTCGCATGTAAGAAATTGAACTTTAAGCATTTTACGAAACGGTTTATTAACAACAAGCCGAAGTATTTTTGCTCTCAAATTAATTTTTGTTATGGCAGGGAATGAAAAAAAAGTACTGTGTGAATTTTATGGTGTTTCATTAATATTTCTGACAACTTATTTAGATTGTAAGTCGAAAAGAAATTAATTCATATGTGCAACAGTAATTATTAAGTTATATCTAAGCTATTATATTTAATTATGTCTTGAACTGTATTCAAACTCATAAATAAACTCTTCGTATTTTATATTTTTCTAATATTTTAAGCAACACAAACAAATCTCATTCATAAAAATCTTAGGCAACCTTTTCCCAATCAAGGACTGACTGTTTTGGTACTGCCTTAAATAAATTGTCTTATTCTTGGCAAATTACTTGACCAATTTATAATACCCTCAGGCAGTGAGGGCATACAGCAACAGCAACAGCAACAACCACAACAGCGACAAAAATTGAATAAAACTAAAGAGCGCCGTCAAAACAGGCAACAAAATATGCGTAATTATCAGCTAGTCACTAGCCAGCATGCAGTTCCGTTTCGGGCTAAAATCGCTACATACACCGATTCAGTCGGGCAGCACACGGCTGCCGTTCAAGCCATGTCTTAAGTTGGAGTTCGAGTTGGACTCGAAGTCGGAGTCGGAGTCTGGGCCTTTGTGTCTGAGCCGTCATGGCCGGTCCGTCCACCTGTCCGGGCTGTTGTTCGGCTTGTCTGTCTGTCGATTTGGCATCCTGGCGCTAAACGAAACCTGCGAGCGGCAACAATGCGATAAATAACCCGGCAGCTAATTTAAATGGCGTGGCCAATGCGGGCAATGCAAAGCAGCCATAAAAACCCAATCGAAACTAGATCTGATTAACTTTGATTTATCGTAGGCGGCGGCGGCGGCGGTGGCAGCAACAGCGCTAAATTTAACTCAACTACATCTCTATCTCTCTCTCTCTCACTCTCTCTTTCTGTCGCTTGAAGATTCTACCCGAGTATCTTTTGCAACTTCAGTTTGGGCTTCAGCTTCATTAGGCTACGGTTAAAAGGGCAACTTTTGAATTGAATTGTAGATCGCGTCTTTGGGCGTGAGTTTGAGTAATGTGGAGGCGTTGCCTTGTGGCAGGCCCGGGTCACATATTTGCACTTTGCACTGCCAAAGTTGCCACCAACACGACGACGAGTTTTTGTTCGCCAACTGCTGGCCAAGTTTAATGCCCTTAACGGCCTTGTTAGCGCTTAACTTCCTTAAAACTTTTTTTTTTATCTACAATTTGCATGTAAATCGTTGACATTATATTTTTGTTGAAGTCTCTCATCAAGCTGGCTCTTTCACAGTTATGGGCCACTCACGACTCTGACGTCCTACACTAAGGAAAAGCATTTTCATTCTTTATTTCTTTATTTTGTGTTGTCATTGCATTAGCATAACAATAAGGTGGGGCCGCCTCCTGCACAAATACTGTTTCCTGACTCAGATGAAGTTGAAGATTTAGTGGCAGCCTGCTAGATTCTTAAGACTTAAGTGACGCCACCTTCTCAGAGATTAGATTACATAAATATATAAAACTGAGTCTGAATATGTAACAAAATACTTGAAAAGTTCAATGCCATTTGGTGGCATAATAAACGACAACAATCGAAATTCGCATGTTGCGCATAAATCGCATGCAAAACGCGCATTATTCGACATGAGCAAAAGGGGCCGATGCAATTTGTCAGTTAATAATTTTTTTTAAACGCAATTAAGCCGCTAACAAGTCATATATGGATATGAATATGTGGCATAAATTTAATTTCAGTAGCACAGCAACAACTACGAAAACTTTTGCATTCACTTAAAAGTTGCTGTCAGATGCACGCGCGGCGGCAAACAAGATCGGTTCGGTACGGTTCGGGTATGGTTTGCAATTCGGTTCGGCGCCATCGACATTGATCTTGGCATATGTTCGCTTTAATTAGGCTGACATCTCACAACCGGAGTATCGTCCATTCGAATCGAAAAAAAACAAAATGTGACAAAATATCGAAACAAAACCGTTCGATGGGTATTAAGTGAAAAAAATAAAATAAAATAAAAAAATGCATTCCCTGTTTTCCGTTTCATTTGCGTATGCGTATTTACAACTTGTTCGCCAACACTTTTTAATCAGTCTGACAACACACTGTTAAGGTCACTGCGGATCACATTAATTACAGAAATCCGCAACACGTACTGCCCATTAAAGATCGTTTTTATTTGGGTGCGTCTCGCACTCTACGCCTAAAATGCTAATGAAAGCTACAAAAAAGAAAAAACGAAAAAATCGCAAAGCAACGCACATCCAATTAGCTGATTGTGCGATACGTGTTTTGGCAAAGGACTTGCTACTGAACAATTTAAAAAGTAGATTTGGAAGTGGGTTTCACTCCGTTACTCTGAATTATGCGATTGGAGCATGAGCTGAAACTGCTTAGCACAAAATGTATATCGGTCAATGGAGCAACTGCGTAAATTTCAGAAAAGTACTTAAACTAATATAATGCTATGCTATGCATTGAATGCAAAGAAATGAAATCATCGAATAATCTTAACTCTGGCTATTTTATTAAAGTCTCGCCTGTGGCAAAAAGGAATCACATAAATTTATCTTGTCTAGAGTAAGTTGTTGCTGTTGAGCTAAGGGCAAATATTCAATTTCAATTTGTTTGCCACAAACACAATAAACTTGCAATCTTAATCTGTTGCAAGTGTTTGGCTTAGTTAGGGTTTACAATTTAGTACTTGCTAGAGTTAGGACATAAAACCTTATGTATAAAACAAGGTTCTTAAAATTTTTATTTTTATTTGTGTTTGTTTTGACTATAAAAGTTATTATTTAAGGAATCGGGATTATTTGCACATAACATATGTTGTACGTAATTTGTATGATAGAGTTTTATTTAAATAAATCTGTTTCTATTAATATATTTTTGGTGCAATATAAGAGTTTGAATGTTGTTTTTCTGTATACAGAAATTCAAATCTTTCTTATAATTAAATAAATAAATATATATAAAACATTATTATTTCATTGCTTTTTAGATACTTATTTCAAAAAAAAATCAGCTCTTTTCACACGCTTTCTACCGCTCACTGTCAAAGCTAATAACAAACGTATACAAATATTATAATACAACTCTACACATAAATCTACACACATCCCCCCTCAATAAACCAATATCAATAATTTTATGTCTATTGCTAACAAGCTGCAAGTACTTGAGTCCCAGCAGTTTGTGTGTGTGGGATCGAGATTGAGATTTAATATTGAGATGGGCGCTTATCAACAGCAGCCACGCACAAAGGCCGACAAATTAAAAGTCATAAATTTAATGAGCGATCATAAAAATGTACTTGAGAGGGACAGAAAGAGCGACGTTGACGACAATTACGTTGACAGTGACTGCGAATCGAGAGACTACTGTAGCCGCATGTCAGGGCACATAAAGTAAACAATAAGTACAACTTATAGATAATTTTGTATCTGGGCGATAATTAAGTGGCGCACTTCGGATTACCACTCATAATGCAACACAGAGGCACATAAAAGCCAACTGCTATGATCTCAAGTGCCGCATTTATACAGCCGCCTTGCGATTGCATCTCTTTCTCTCTCTCTTTTTATTTGCCTTTTTGTTCATTGCTTTTGTTTATGCCAAAATAACTATATGTATGTGTGATTAATACATCTGCCTTGCATTCCTTACATAACCTATGAAGTATTTGTGTGCCCTCTCTTTTGATTTTAAATGAAGCTGAAATCATTAGCCAACTTATAAATATTAAAATCTTGTTCGAAATGTTGAAGGCAATATTTAGATGAATTAAGTTGCAACATAATTATTTTTGGAAGATTGCAAATATATTTTTACTCCAGATTATGAACTCATTAATAAACTTTAAACCTACTGCTACAATATATGAGAGAACAATGTACCTATTTATCTATTCTATTGACGATAAAACCTTAGGTTTGTTGCTGCTGTAACTTTAATTCTTCTTGGTGGCAATTGAAGAGCAACGAGTTATTGATCTTGTCACAGACTCTGGGTCACTTTGTCAATCTGGCTAGCAATCAGCGACGAGTTCAGATCGCATTTAGTGTGTTAGGAGTGTCTCCAATCGATGCGTATTGAAGTTGATTTACAATTGCCTTACTAACTTACTGGCCATTTAAAAGGGCCAACAAGCGGAGCCAGCAAATTCAGTAAATCAAGTGATGGGCAATTGTGCTTCCATAAATTCAGTGATCATTACGAAAAATTCCGTGGCACAGGGTCATTAACTGGCCGCAGCGCGTTGACTTCTACGGTCAAATTCATAAATCAGTTGCCCTCCAACATTGCACACACCACCCAAAGAACACTCCTGCCAATTGAACAGGAATGCATTTGCAGCTCTGAAGATAGATCGCATTCGCTGTTGCTGTTGCAGTTGCAGTTGCAGTTGCAGATAAATTGATGATATGAGGCGGGGCGCAGCTGTTCAACTTCTAAAACGAGATCTATTGACTAATAGTGTTAGATTCGCCCAATGCCGATAAGCGTTTTGTTGAACAGCCAAAAATAAAACTAACTTGCCAATTGTCATCAATTATATTGATTAATAGTTTTACAAGTTTGTTTTGCAGTAAAAAAATTTGTTGAACTATATATTTAAAAGAACTGCTTAAAACGAAGAAATGTTCACTTTTATAGCTTAAATAAATAAAAATCAAAAAAACTATTCTTGCTAAATATGTCAACGCTTATCGGTTATTGGCCTCGGGATTATGATAAGACATTTCGTACGAATTGCGCGGTCAGTCAAAGCTAACGATGTGCCAAATTGTTAAGTGTCAGCTGACTTTTTATTACATCCGTTGACTTATGCAGAATTTAAGCCTGAAGGCAAGTCATGTGAATGCTCGTTTCAAAGAATCACAGGATTTTTAGACTTGAACAGTTAAGCTACATGAGAACATGAGCTTAAATGCTAGTTGAAGTGCAGCAATTCTTTTTTTAAAAAAAAATGTTGTAGCTTGTGGGTTACAAAAAAAGGTTAAGGCAAATCCAAGAAAATAATTACAAAGCATACCGCTTTATTTATTTGCTGATTTTAAATATTAACAATTTGATACCACGACAAAGGTATTTCAAAGCTAATTTAGTAAGCAATAAAATTGGGCGATTTCATTTAAGAAATCAACTCAAGAGCTACTTAAAAACGCGCGCGTTTTCAAACGCACAAAATATGGGCTTGCAATAGTCGTGTTTATTTTTAGTTTACGCGCGAAGTGTTAGGCTGCCACTTGTGCCAATTTGTGTAGAGCATAACTGAATACACACACTCAAATGCACACATAGATCTGTACACAAATAAGTAGCAATAGATACTTAGATACATAAGCTTAGTAAGCCCTGCTTTCTCGCTCGTTTCAGCGTGTTTATTCAATTAGCGTTTTTTTTTTTGTGTCTTTGTGTTTTGTTTTTTGTTTTTTGTGTATGCCGGCTGTGCTGCCTTTGAACCAAACAATAACAACAACATCGATGGCTGTAGATCTTGATGCAGCAGACATAATTGTGGGCGATTTATCATAGTGCAGTTGGCAAGTCGGAGACAACGCACTGACAACTCAATGAGCAAAGCGCGGGCACAACGAGCTACGCAATCAGCTCGAATTAACACACCTACGGCACGTAGTAGAAGAGCCGACATTGCAGTTACAGAATCGGAATCAGAATCAGGCTCCGGATCGCAGGCCAGGCTTAGTTTGGCTCAAAGACAAGTTCGAGCCACCTGCCGCTGGGCCAAGTTCAGGACTTGGCCGTTGATTTTGTTTTTGTGGTTTTTTTTTTGTTCCCTTTGCATTTAAATGCAGACAAAGTAATTTTTGTGCGCAGCGCGCGCGCTGATTAAAATGGATTTTATAAATTATGCAGTCAAGAGGCCGACGGCGACGACGCGATTAAAATCGCCGCTTTACAGTCGCGTTGGCGGCGGCGCTAACAAAGTTGTTGCTTTAACTGCTGCTTCTGCTTTAGTTGTTGGCCAAGTCTACGTGCGCACTTTGGCTAATAGATAGATTTATCACTTGACTAGGCCGCTTGCATTTTCCTTTTAGTTTTGTTGTTGTTGTTTGCCATTTCAATTTTCATTTCACTTCATTTGCACGCCGCGTCAATTTGGCTACAAACGCACATTATTTATGCTCTCGATTCTCTTGGCTAGCGATTCCTGTTAACCAATTCAATTCTCGCTTTGTCTTTGCCTTTTCCATTTAAATTTATCGCTTTTAAATTGCAATTTCTTGTTTTTTGTTAGCTGCAAACGTTTGAGCCATCTTCTTACGACTATCTGGCACTCGATTTTTGCCTCTATCCGGCCTGCTCGTTCACACCTAAACTGTAACGCATTTTGGGCGTCTAAAGTGCTTTTCTATTAGCATGTGGCAAGTATGTATGTGGTTTGTTTGCATGAGAGAGTGACCAGTTTTCGCTTTGATTTGTGTTTAGCTTTGGCCACAGATCACATGAGGAACCAAATAGATAACGGTTGGTTCTCACAGCGGTTCCCCGTTGTTTTCAGGCAAATATAACAATTATTATTGATAAATTGCCAAGCTTTAAGTAAAGCAAGTTCAAGTTGAACAGGTAACAAATTGCAGTGAACTTTACTTCCAACAATGTATAAGTTTTAATCTTAGTAGAGGCAAAATGGGAAACTAGAACAAAAAATTAAGATATATTTAACATGACGAATAACACTTGTTTTAAACAAATTTTAAGACCCAAAAATCAAATAAAAATGTTAGAATAGTATTTTAATAGATATGTCATCATGAGCTTTGCAACACAGCGTTATGCTATCTTAAAAAACGTGGAAGTCCTTTTTAATTCAATTCGAAATATTAGTTAAGCTATCATTTTTGTTAAGTTACTTTGAGAAATTAGAATAAATTTCAATTGAAAATCTCTTTTTTTATTTTCTTTAGCTAACAAGCATAACAAATCTACATGTTGAACTCAAACCAATGACGCAAGTGCAAAACTAAATCGAAAATTGCGCATACGCACGTCAAAAAAATAAATAAATATGCCTTACCCTCCCATTAAAAGCAATGTGCCGCAAAACACTCACAGCTGCCAAACTGAGAGAGCAAGTTAAACTATCGCGAGAGCAATTAAGCTTAAAGAAAGCTCTGCCCGATTTTTCATTGATTTTACAATATGTTCAATTAATGGAATTAATTTTGTGGCCATGCGCGCCCGCCTTACATATCAATTGAGCAGCGAGAGCAAAGACCGCCCAGACTTTGCAGACATTTGTCTTCATTAGGCCCCGGCCGAGATACATATCAATCTGCCAAATCACAAAGCAGCAGCAGCAGCTAGTAAACGGTTTTTCGAGTAGAGATAAATGTAAATATCGATTGGGCAGGCTGATGTTATGCCAAAGATAGGCATTGATTTCTTTTGGCCAACTGTGTGGCAATAGCGGTGTGGAAAGCCAGCCCAAAACAAACACACAAATACAACAACACATCGACAAGTGCTGATAGGCAAATCAACAGGTTCAACTAGGCGCCGCTAGATAAACTGGTTGCCAAACAAAAAACGAGACAGAGAGAGACTCAATCAAAACAAATTCGTAACGAAATGAATTGAATTGATAGCGGGCCATAAGACTCTGTGTCTTTGTGTGTGTGTAGGGGGTAGGAGAAGTTTATCACATTGAATTTAATCAAAGTGCCGTTAGACACTGGTTGGAAGATCAGTATCTAATGCTTGTCAGCTTGTCGAAAGAATTTTTAAGCAATTAAAACTTGGCTAAGCCACGCACGGAGGACTAAAGAACTTCGTCGTGCATCGTGTATGTAAACAGCTTGGTGCTGATTGATGTATTCAGTTTTCCAAGCAAAAATCCTCTACAAATGCTTTCAGTCATCGATTATAAACCAGTCAGCAGACATACACAGACAAACAATCCAGCCATCTAGACTGAAGTGTCGTCTCGAAGAATCGAAAAGTTGTGCAGCTGCTTGCTCAAACACCCACTGTGAACTCCTTCTTCGTTAATACTTTAATGGCGCATAATTGAGTCGGGCCTCTAAGTACATCACTTTACTTATTTAGATAATATTCCGAAAAGAAAACATAAACAGCAGCTGGCATTTTGAAGGAACACCCACACAGCTGGATATAAATAAAATGCAAGTTGTGCATGTAAATGAGTCGAGTTAAGCACTCGATGATTATCGGTGCAATGAAAACTACATATTCCGTTTTCATTTGTATTGTAGGCTATAATAGTATGATTAGCCCTTAGACATGGTTACAATTGAATGGGTTGATCGTTCTATGCGGGTGCTTGTTGCAACGCGTGCCAGTTTCAAACAGCGTTGATGGGTGATTAGTGTTATTTGGTAGCAGTGTTGGAGATTACCGAAACGAGGCCTAGATGAGCTCTTATTTTCACTTTAAAACATCAGCACTTTGTATGAGTATTTAAAGTATGTACATTTTAGTTTTATTTATCAAAATAATAGGAATAACAGAAATAAAAAAATTGTCAAAAATATAAATATATTAAATATAATATTTCTATAAATATAAAATGTACATATGCGAAAATAATTTGGGAATATTTTGTCCATATTTAAGTCTGTTTCTTCAAAACTTTATGACCCAACTAACTTTTTAGGTGAATATATTGTTAAAAAATTCTTCATGATGATTTAACAACTCCTAAATAAATAGCAATAATAAGTTTTTGTCTGCGTTGCAACAACTTGTAAAAAAAAAAAAAAAGTTCAATTAAATGCCTGCAAATAAATTGCATATTTGAAAAAATTAGTCAATGTTCAAGGTCTGAAAAACACTATGAGCCACATGCTTTGGATATATTCGAATAAAATATTTGTGACGTCTGAAACGTCAACTGAAATAGTTATTCTTTTTGTGGATTCGCGTAGCACTCATATATCACGGCGTGATCGTCTAGTTGTGTGTTTGTGTAGGCGTTGGCAGTAGTCGAACAAACTGTCAGAGCTGTCAGAGCTGTTGCAATGGTAATTAGCATAGCACCCCACGTTTGGAACGAATAGTACGGATCGGAACGGGGCGGGGTTAACAATGCGAACTCCCGTGACATTTGTCAACAATCTGTCCAAACGAAATGCGCAACTCTGTATGGCCTGGCCATAAATTTCAATGTCTATGGGGGCAACAGCACAATGGCTAATATTAAATGGCCATATTTACAATGGTTATGGAACCACCACTCCACTCGGCTCAGCTCAGCTCAGCCCAACTTGGCTCGAGTGCGATATGCGATATCAGTGAACAAAAGCACAGCACTACCATCAGAGTGGTCAATTAGCGGCGCACGATTTAAGTAGGCAGCGTATCGTATAAAATGTATACAATATTTATTTGTTCAAACTTTATTACTTCTTTTGTGCTATAACAAATTATGGTGACTTTTTTTAACTGGGTCACACGCTTCAGAGAGAACTAAACAAAAAAAACCAAAAGCCAAATGAAGTAATCGAAACAACTTGCAAAATTACTGCAACAAAAAAAAAAGAAAAGAGAAAGAAAGGCAGCATGTACAAGTACATGTACAAGTTAACAAGTTGTCCGGCCCGGGGGCCCCACTTTCAATTGTCGCACAGCGGGTCTCAGGACAGTTGAGAACCAACCCAGACAACAACGGACAAGACACAGTCGCCGCAGCAGTAGTCAGCAAATTTTGATGCAACCAAATTGGACGGTTTTTTTGTTTTTTTTTTTTTAAATTGATTGTCCACTGTCCACGTGGGTGGGCGAAACTTTTTCCTTAACGGCAGCAGAGCAATAATTTTTGAAAGTTTGCTAACTTTTCGTACAAAATATTAACATAAGTTTAAACTAGTTTATTTTGTTTAGTATTGTGTTCCTTGTAGTTGTTTGGTTATCTTTTTAATTTAAAAAATAAATAAAATTGTTTTTGTACTCGTAAAACTTTGTCATTATAAGACAAAAACCTTTAATCTGACAGGCTAAATCCTTGTATTTTTGCAAGTGTATTTAAAATTCGCCAATTCTCTTTAAACTGTTCTTTATTATACTTTGTGTATTGTTACTGGGTCAGTGGTCCTGCCTGAGTTCATCATTGAGCAGCTCATTATGCAATTGCTTCACTCACATAAAAACAAAAAGCCTGGCCATAAAAATCGATCTGGTGTGTGTGCAGTTTGAGCCGTTTATCTGCTCTTCAATTAAATATGTTTGCTCTGGCAATTGACTGGCCAGACAACCATGGCAAGATCGCCTACACACACTTGAAGACTGTCTGGTGTGTGTGTGTGTTTAGTTCGTGTAAATAATAAAAGGCCGCATTTGGTGTTTGGCAAATTAGCGAGATCGTTAAAAACCAAAGCATGGCCATAGCCAAATGCATTGGGCGGCTCCATCTGTCACTTTGGGTGTCTGTCAGTCTATTAGCCCCGCGGTTTTTCCAATCACTAAAAGATGCCATTGAAAACAAACAAGTTGAGCTCGGTGCATGTTGCACGTTGCACGTTAAACGTTGCACGTTGAACAAGGTGTAATCAAGTGCCAGGCAGTCAGCCGTCTTCTAAGCTCATAAAATGCCATTTTTGCCACAGCTCCGCCTCCACGGAAGCATTTCGCCTGCTGTTTGGCTATAGAAAGTGTTTGATCCAAATGGACTGGTTAATACACATTGAAAGTGCATACAATTTAAGTACTCCGCTCATAAAGTCTTTGAGTTAGAATTGTGATGAAATTAATCGAGGATCGTTCATTTGCCAGCCATTTAAAAGTCAGCTCATTAAAATTGTTAATTAATATGCGATTTATGAATGCATTGAAACAAATAGAAACTTTTATTAAATTGCGTTATTTTTATGTATTCAAACAAACGTCGTGAAGTCAAGTTTAAGGTACTTAAATGAAGATGCATTTAAAATTTCACTTCAATTCTTTTTGTTTTCATTGTCGCAATTCTATAACTTATTGTCTTCAGTGTCATATAAGAATTAACCATTTTGTGTGCAAACATTTGTGCAAATTTAATAGCAAATAACTACGCACTCAAATGCTTTATCATGCGCGGCAATATGCCGTTGCAAGTTCAAGCACCCAAAGATTGCGCCATCAACTCGCCTCGATCATCGCTTAACCCGTTCGGCTCAATCAGCAAGCCATTCAGACTTCCTCATTGCATGCCACATACTAGTATCACAAAACGGAATCCAAACGTGGCAACTAATTGAAACTCATTGTTCATTTTGACGCGCATCAATTGCCCAGTTACAGTGCCTCACCCCAACCTCTGATAGAACTATAGTTTCTAGAAAGCAATTGACACTTTTCCATGTGCACCTCTAGAAAGAGAGAGAGAGAGAGAGGGCCCGCACACACCTATCATATGGTTTGCGTTATGCGGCGGGCGTCAATTAGTTTAAATAAAGCGGCTACAACAGCAAGTCAATGGCCCAACTACTATATAGAGATACTAGGTGTATACACTGTAAGTAAATTAAGACTTAATATAATGTTACTACACAGTCGTTCTTCCATATAACGAACTTACGTTTAACGTTTTCAGTACCCTGAAATTTGATGGATCAAAATCTCATCTACTATTATGATATTCCTCTATGTGATGTATTATATAATATTATATTGATATTGGAGCACCTAAATAATTAGCAGTGTAGCATGTGGATACCCGGTGCCACAGACCAGACCCGATACCAGACGCACGTCTAGTAGCGTCTCGTGGCACGCATGCCATTAGAATATTTGTATACACTGCCAGCAAACACACTCGCACACACACTGTGTGTGTCATCACCTCAATTGGGTACACTTCCTACTTGTAAGATAGAAATGTATCTGCAAGATACGGCAGCAGTGCCATTAGCCAAGCGCTTCATACTTTTTTTTTGCTCTTACTTCTTCTTATGTCGATTGCGCGACTTTTCACTTTTCCAACGGAAGTCATTTGGCCGCTTCAGTTAATTTTGCGCCCCCAAACACATCGCCCCACCCCACCCCGTGCACCCGTTATATATATTTTTTTTAAGCCGAAGTTTGTTTTATCAGCGCAAATTGCACGCACTTAACCCGCTTCCAGTAGTCGTCGTCGTTGTCGTCGTATCGTCATTGTATGTGGAGCGGGTTTTCCAACCCAAACAAAAAATGCCGCCGCCGCTGCCTGACGTTGCCTCGAGTCGATGTTTATTGCTTGAGGCATGTGGTGCGACGCATATTAAGAGCCGCCACAGTGTCCTACGTTTCATGCATCACCAAATACCTCAAGACTCAAAACAGAAATGTTGTCGCTCTTTGTTTTTGCAGAGCATAGTAGTAGATTAGCTCGCCAATTTGTCGATTGCCGTAAACTTGAGCTATTAAGTGCGAACATATCTATGCGTAAGCTGCACTTGCCAACAAGGCGTTTTATCTATTTATTTTTATTTTTTTTTTATATGTAGCTATATATGAGAGAGTGCTTGTTGACTGGGTGGCTAAGCCTTGGCTGTGCTCCGGCTTTCATTTCAAAAAAAAAAAAACCGGATTCAACGTACGCGATATGTAATTGAAATTTTGCCATTTTGTGCGCGTGTGCGGCTTGCAACGTGCATTTTCGTTGTTGTTATTGTAGTTGTAGTTGTTGTTGTCGTGAATCGGTCATTAATATATCATTTACAAGCTAGCAAATTGTCGCTAATAAATTGTTTTGACTTTGGCAAAAAATTCGAAGGATATCTAAGCGAATAAGTATGTAGTCTCGCCACGCAAATATAAAAAAAAAAAAAAACAAATGAAATCCCTGAATGTCGCTGTGTGGGTTGCGTTTGGAAAATTCATTTGGAAAATGTTAGAGACCATACCCTAATGAGGAAGCTAACAAGTAGAGAACATGTTGTTGGAAAAGTGTTGGCAAATAAATCATGCTGAGCTTGTAAAGAGCCTACTCAAAATTGTACATTTCGTCAAGACTTTGCGGAAGTGAAGTAAAATATGTTAAGATCATTTTCAGATTGCATTGCATCTAATTAAATAATTTAACAAGCTGATTTTTATAAGAGGATATCATTCAAGTTATTCTTACTTACTTCCTAAGTCAAGATGCTTACAAATTGAGCATTGGCTCACGACCCAGCCAAACATATTGTAACATGGAGTCGAATAACACAGCTTCCCAACACCTATCCAAACGTTTTTTTTTTCTTTCAAACCGTGTCCACTAAGCAAACACTTTCTATACACACGCACGCACACACAAAAAAGCTGAATTAAGATACTTTACACAGATCATTTACTTCATTTTTCTCTCAAGTGTTTCGTTTCGTTTCATTTGGTTTGCATACCAATGCGATAATTTACTATTTATACCAATAAGTACGTACTCCTCATACCAGCACGTTCATGGTCATTCGAGTCGTAAATCTTTTTTGGCCAAGACACACGTCTCGCTCCAGCCAAAATCAAATAAATGAAGAAAACTGAGACTCGGGGAAAATTTGGGTTAGCCACAAGAGAGTACAACAACAACATCAACAACAAACACATGAAATTCAAGTAGAAAATCGGCCAACATCACAGCGCACAGCAGCAACAAGTGGTAAAACAGCCAAAAAACATGGCCACCTACAAGTGAGTGCTATATGCATTACAAATACAGAAATAACTGGATCAATTAATTAAGCCAATTTGCATTGCCTAGCTAAAAATTGTTCAAGTTGTTGCTGCTTTTTTTTCGAGTCTGCAACTTGTTTTGAAATTTGTGCAAATTATGTGATTAATTTACATGCCGATTGGAGCCGAGTTGCCGTTACTAAAATGCCAATATTAATCAAAGTGCAAGTGTTTCGACTAATTTGTCCAATAAGATAAAAGACGCCACTATCTAAACAAATTATTCAGCTTTCTGGCACTCGTTTTATTTATGACACATTACTTAATTTTTTAAGCTTAAGAAACTTTCGTTGCATGCACCGGCGCCTGGTATTTGCCCACACTCATGCACCTGCTGCCCCATCATAAATATCATATCAGGGATTAGGGGGCGTTGGCAATCACATTATCGTTCATATTGCCACACATATAGTACATATATAATATGTAGAATATACTACATTGTAGTCGAAAGTGTGTCAAACGATCGTATGTGGGGCTTCGTGTAGTGCCGGAGATTATAGTTTAATTGCACTCTAATTAGAAATCGCGAGCGCTATCATAAATCTAAAGTAGAAACGGGCACGAAATGCTCTCACTTATTAATGGCACATCGAACTTTGGATGCCTTATAGATAAGGTCTTTTAATGAGCTAACAAAGTTCATAGTTATGTGAGCAACGAAGTAAAATTACTTAAAATTAACTACAAGTTTAATAACTAAAAGTATTTGGAATATTTTTTCAATTTTCCAATAACTAAGTACCAAAAACTTTGAAACCAAATCTTTTTAGTAAAACCCTTATAGTTTATCAACGGCTAAAAAGATTCAGCAGTGAATTAATATTTATTTACGAAACTATAAAAATAAAATTATTAATAGTCGTGTCAGCTTGTTTTTTATTTATAACTAAAATAAATTAAGCCTGCACTTTTATAAAAAATTTGACAATAAATAATGCAATTAACAAATAACACCAGCCTATTAACCATAAATCTAGAAACAGTAGCCAAATAAGCTCAGATTACAAATAACGCATACGCCGCATGAGCCAATCAAACTTCGTCTTAAGTCATATACTTAAAAAAAAACCATGTTGTTAAACAATTTAATTGTTAATACAATAAATTTTCAATTTAAGTTGTTGCTGTAGCTGTAAGATTTTCGTGTAGTTTCGAATTCTGTGTCAATGTTTTTGCCACTGGCCAGCGGTCAATATGTGAGTGGTCTGGCTGCTGCATTTTAGATCTGAAAAGTAAAATGAATTGCTCGTAAAACTGCTTGTAAAACAACAAAAAACAGAAACAGCAGACAGAAGCCAGCAGTCAGCAGCTTGGCAACAACTGCGTGCAAAATATCATTTATCATGGTAATTTATATAGGTTGGTCAGCTTCATAAATATCACGAAACCAACCTGATTGGCTTACGAACTTTACGCATTACATTAACATTCTTGCCAATGTGAAGCCGCTGGTCATCAAAAATGTGGGTGACTCCAACCAGTTACCAATTTAATGGCCTCCTCGACCATTTACATAATCAAAAAGCAAAGAAAACACTTGAGCAATTTTCAAAGCGAAAAGCAGTTCATTGCCATCAGAATTAAGAATAGCGTTGCCCGGAAATCTTTTGCAGAGCATCTAACAGCAAAATGAAACACTCGACGTCAACGCCAACTATAAATCCATTTGACATATTGCGTTGTCCGTGTTTCAGTTTCAGTCATACCAACAACACTACAAACATTATCTTATCTAATACAAAATACTTTCACGCCACTTTCCATATTGCCCCCCCCCCTCTCCATGCCTCATAAATCACCTATAAAATACACGCGCATGCCACAATGTGATGAGCCGACTAGTTGACAATGGCACATCAAGTGGTGCACCCTCAGCACACCACCCACATACACACCGTCTGTGTGGCAGTGGCAGCCAGCTCATTAGACTGTCCAAAAATGTGAGAATCCATTTATCTAAAAAAAAGTTGAATTTTCAAAGAATTTTTCTTTCTGTTCTTTGGAAACAGTGCTATTAATGAAGCCTAATACATGTTGTGACGTTTGAGCTTGAAAATTTTGTTGTAAAAATCTAATTTATTATGCTATATGCTGAAAATGAAATAATCGCTCGCTGAACTGTCAACGAGAATTATTTACTCGTTACACATGAGTCTATAAATGAGGTCAAAATGTAACTTATTTAAGATCATATAGTAGCAGTTTGAACTCAATAAAAGTATTCATAATTCATTATTAACAAATCATAAATTTTAGGAAATAATTTGAGCTAGATTTTTTATATTAAAATATTTTCAAGTTTAATAAACAATATAAGCAACAATATAAGCCCTTACATTATCAGATGTATCCTATAAAAAGCATGCCTTTTGTGTGTGTCTGCATGTATGTGGTGTTGAAATTGCCTTGAATAGCCCATAAGCAAATGATTACAATATTAATCATGATAGAGCTACAGGTAGAGATTTATGCAGCTTATGCAACTTGTCTGCGCTAGATATGTATGTATTCGTTTGTCTGTTTGATGTCCAGCAGGGTTTGGGAAGTTCTTGGAGCTATAACTTAAATGCTTAATGCTCAAATCAAATTTTAAATCGAATGAGAATAAATATAACATTTATTGCTCTCTGGTTTTTGACATTTCAAGACAAAATATTTTGAAAGCACTGTCGGAGAGCAGAGTGCCCTTAATATATTACCAAAAGTGTGCTACAGTTAGGCCTTAACCAATTAACACTCATGTCAAAAGGCGAGTGACAGTGAAAGTAACTGAAAACCACACCACGCAGCTAAAATCGATGCAGCAGCAACTCAACTTCATCAACTCGCTGAAGACGTGCCGTAAATTAAGTTATCAAAAAATCTGTCGGAAGCTTTTAGCATCTCTACACTGTTCGAACGAAAAGACCGACAACATTTATGTACATTAATATTTTAAGTCAAAAGCAACTTCAGTTAACTTCACACCTCGCAGCACGCTTTAAATCAGTCACATAATTGCCCCCAAGACGCCGAAGCAAACCCAGCCAAGTGCTGCAGTACTGTCATATATCATTATGAAAATATGCACGCCCCACTGCATTGTTAAGGGTTTTGAGAATCCGGTCTCACCGTTAGTCGCCTCAGTAATTTTAGCAACTTTGCAAGTTGAAAGAAGCTTAAATTTGTTGACTTTTAGAGGTCAAATGCTTGATGAACTTGGTGGAAAATGTGTAAAAATTTCCGCACAGCACTAACATTTTAAATTGTGTGTGTGTGCTTGTCTTATCAGGTCGAAAAATAAGGTAACGTTAATTCTAATTGCTGATAAACTTGCTCTACAGAAGTCTTAGTCAAGTGCTGGATTTTTGTTTGAAAGCTCATAAAAAACTCACCCACTTCACACAACAAGCCTTTTGGATTGTGAGAAAGTGGTTGAGTGGTTTGTATTGGGCTATTGCGCCACTATAAAATCATTTTCAGACGCCTTATAAATTAAGCTCACCCAAAAAAAAAAAAAAAAAAGACACACTTTTGCGTCTAAATCTTATCGCATTATCGCGTGTGGCAGGCGCATGAAATCAAATTAACACCCAAAACTGCAGGTGAAAAACATCAACATAAATTGTGTATCAGTACACAACAAAAGCAACAGCAACATACATACATACATCTACACTATCAATGCGGCATCTCTTGGGTTGATGTCTCAATGACGATGCCTGCGCGCGATAAAAAACGCGCTCAAACCGAACGCAATGCTTGCTTGCCACTTGTACAACAAGTTTTTTTTTTCGGCTGCCGCTTTTGTTATCAGCCTTGCAAATTGCTGCAGCAAAAAGGGAAGGGAAGAAAAAAATAATGTAAGAAAATTAATTTGGCAAAACAAGTTGCTATTGGCTGCTTATCGCTGATTGAACGATGAAGGAAAAGAAAAAAACTGATTGCCCGCCACGTTATGCAAATGGCCAGCTGACGGGCCAATTGATTTGGTCTCTGACTCATAGGCAGACAGGTAATCAGGTCGCTCAGTACATTAAAACGAAATCTATGCCAGCACTTACACATGCACATACGCACAACATAAATTTATATGCCAAATAAAACAACAGATTTTTATTCTCAGCAGCAGCAGCAGCATCAGCGGCAAGCCGATTGCCAAATCAATTGTTTGACTTAATGATGCTCAACATAAACAGCTCGAATACAAATACTTTTTTTTTTAAATGTTTTCAAAAACTTTTCAACTTATTTTAGATATGTGTGTGTGTGTTTTTTTTTTCTTTTTTGTCAGCCCCCCTTGAATTATTCATACACTTAGGGTGTCTTACGTAGCTTTCTGAACAGCACCTTTTTTATGAGCACTTTCAACTTGTTGCCTGATGCCATGTGGGCGCTTTTATATGTTTTCTAAAAAAATATCTTTGCTACAAATTATAGCTGAAATTTCAAATATTATGTTTGCCTGTGCGCATTAGTTTATTTGCTTGTTTATGTTGCAACGGGGTGTCAGCTCTAAAGTTCATCTTGACAGCCCGTTTATATATAAGGTCAAAGTTGCAATCTCAAACATAGAAAAACCAAAGAGATTGAATTAAATTTTCAAAAACATATAGCTTAATAAGATAAGAGTGATTTTTTTCTTATTTAAATGCTTTGCATAAAATTTAAATAAAAATTTAGTTTCACAAAAGAATATATATATGTAATATAAGTTATTTTAATTGAAGACTAGAACAAAAAAAAAAATATTTTGTCTTTTAATAGAGTGTCTCAGTTTTGTTACTAAAATCATATCTCCATAAATGTCTTAAATGTGTTTAATAAACTTATTTATATTGGATTCTATTCTAAGATGAGTTTTGTATCAGTACTTTTTTACTATCTTTCTCTAACGAATCTCTTTCAACCCTTAACAAGCCGACTAAATCACACTTAACCATTTGACACTCTACCCCGCATTTAATCAAAATACAATGTAAATGTATATTTAATAATTTTGTAAATAAAACAATAAGTACTCACTGTATTCACTTTGCTCGTCCTGTGTGCCATTGACGGTACCATCGCGCAGCACCTGAAGTATACGATTCTTGATATACAACTGTATCTTGCGAGATGGACCCGCCAGAAGGGAGATGGTGGAACGTTCATTACGATCCAAATTACTGGGATTATTGTTATTGATATTATTGTTGCTATTGCTGTTGATATTGGGATTGTTGTTACTGCTACTATTTATGTGTAGATTATTTCTAGAGTTATTCAGTCTTTTCGATTTCGAACCAATGAAATTGTTGCTGCTGTTGCTGTTGCCAGTGTCAGCAGGCGATTGTTGCTGTTGCTGTTGATGTCTGTGTTGTAGTTGCTTTTGATGCTGATGCAAATGCTGATGTCGTATGCTGCGCTCAGTGCGTGAAAGTATGGCTAAATGTTCACTTGGCGCCACCGAGATAGAAAAGCCCAATCGATCTGTATCAGCAATTGTTGTGCTGCTGCTGCTGTTGTTGGTTATTGATGTTGTTGGTGTTGTTGTGATTATTGTATTTATGACAGTTGATTGAATTGTTGTTCTTGTTGTTGTGTTAAACGTTCGCATATTAAATTCAGCACTAATACTTTGATTTTGATCTAAACTATATTCATTCTTCAGCACTAAGAGACGACTATTACGACTATGATCACTTTGTATAGAACTATGATTACTAATATTTAATTGATTAATGCTATTGTTGTTGTTTAAACTGCTGATATTGTTACGCATATTAATGTTTGTATTGTTTGTGTCTTGGTTCGACATCGTTGTCGTTGTTGTTAGCGCTGGCATGGCAAACACCACACCCGACCAGGCTATGATAATCGAAAGGAGGGCGCCCAGCAGCGCCAGGGCCCTCCAATTCAAACGCAGGTTTCTTCGCATGTAAGATTACGGCTGCAGTTTCACAAGAGTCTTTAACTCGTTGTTGTTGTTGCTGTTGTTGTTGTTAATATTATTAACTACTGCAGTTGTACACTTTAAGTTGTTGTTGTTGTTTATATGATAATGTTGCTGTTGCACTTTTGCTGTTGCTGTTGGGCAACGCCCCCTCAGTTTGTCAGTTGCTGTTGTTGTTGTCGCTGGGCGTGTGCCACGCCCTTAAATATCGTTGACACATATGAACGCCCAGTTTACAAGCAGCATAAAAAAAATCTCTTTACTTTCGTTTCGTTGTGTTTTTGATGTCGTTATTTAAAGTTCTCCGAGTTCCAGTATAAAAAAAACGCACAGCTTGCTGGCAGGAAATTAGGTTATCATATTGTAGACTTGTTTAACACTTTTTAATTTCATAGCTTTGCGTTCCACTTGTTTCGGTTGCTGTTGCGGATCTTCATCTTCGTCTTCTTCCCCGCTGATAATGCATTTTATCAACTCTAACGATTTTCTTGTCATGTCAGAGCAGTTAAGCAGTTGGTCTTTAGGCCAAGAAATCAAACTAACGCAGCTTCTGTTTGCTGATATGCTTAGGTTTGTATTTGCAACAACAACTTGTTGCAATATCAAAGCTGTAAAAAGAAGGAGAGAGTGATTTAGTTATTCAAGTAATTAAGGCAAATTAAACAAAAGAACTTTTAAAGTATTTTATATTGTGACTTGACTTATCTTATTTAAACTTATCTTCAGCAATTTGTCTGCAATTTTTTCTTGCTAGGAATAAGTCAAACTATATATCCCAGCTAGCTAAAAAATGAATGATAAGCTATTTTGAACAAAATATTTATATATCTTTATCAGTCTTCATTATCATTATGATCATCAATAAAAGCTATAGCTATAGTTTTATGTTTTTTTTTATATATGTATGTAGCCCAACTGTCTGTCATATGACATCTAAGAATGTATGTTTTTTTTTTGTGTAGAGCGCTTAACACACAAAAGTTATGGCATATTTGAAATTGGCTTTGAAAACTCCAAGATTAGTCGACTTGCAGAAATAAATTCTTCATTCGAAGCGTTTTTATTCACAATTTTGACATTTAATTAGTGTGCGGCTATATTAAGCAAACGCCTGACGATGGCGACAAAGTGGCACAGTTTATTTTTGGCAACGCCAGCGAACAAATTTGTGGGTGCGTCAAATGGTCAGCGGGTTACATAAAACACAAAAACACCACCCAAAAGGGTGATCGGGCATCTCATGCAGAGTTATGCAAAAAACTCGGTGAATATACATCGAAACATCCAAAATGACTTTCCCCCAAACCCAATAACAACAAGTACACAAATTAGCCAATAAAGAGAGAGAGAGAGAAAGTGAGAAAGAAAAACTAAAACTGAAATCAACTCGCAAAATGAAGCTAAGCAAGGGAAAAAACTCAGGGAGGCAGTGCGACTGGCGAATTGTTTAAAAATAAATTGTGGCAACAAAAACAATTTGCGCATAAAACTGTGTCGAATTTGAAAATAATCACGCACTAACTGCAGCAACAGCAACAACATCGGCGACAACAAGTGTATCTATGGGAAACACGATCAGATCAGGAAGTGGCGCAGGGCGTATAACGGGGCGGCTGAGTGACGTTGTCGTTGCACTTAGACTTCGGCTGACTTTTTGGCACGTGTTCAGATGCCTACGCATCAGCATCAGCAACAGCAACAACAACCGCAACACACAGTAGCTGCATTTTCTATGCAACATTTAAGTGCACTCCGTTTTAATTACTATAAACAACAACAATTCAATTGCCAACAACTCGGGGCAAGCGAAAATAAATAACAGACAAAACTCATAAGTTGCACGTTGACCGTCCCGTCCCTCAGTTTATCTGTTTGTCAGCTTGTTCATTTTGTCTGAGTGTGTCCGCTCTGGGCCAAATTTCAGGCATCAAAATGTTAATTGCTTTGTGCTGTGATGTAGTCGCACTGCAGTTAATCATAACACTCACTAACACACGCAGAACATACAAACACCCTCGCCACCACCCTCACCAAAGGCGTTGAAATTCAAATATTTTTGTCGATGCCACGCGCGCGCGTTTAAAAACGCTCATAAAACGCATACAGTAACGACAGCTCAAATATATTGTCAAACAAAAAACATATAAAAACAAACGGCATTTGCGTGCCAACAAGCCAGGGCTGAAGAAACAGTTCTAAAAAGGCCTTTTAAAAAATATACAATATAAATTTATTGCCAATATACAGTAACTAAACATAGATTTTTATTCATTTAAAAATTAGCTTTAACGATGATATGCGGATTTAAGATTTTTAAATATTTAAGAACTTTCACTCCAAACTTGAGAATTGTTTTTACAATTAAAAGCCACTGAGCTTCACACCCATCTCAAAAACAAAAATGTGAATTGCTTAACCCCTTGCCATCTTGCCATGACTTTTTAACGCCTTTCACCCAAAAAAGAAATGAAAAAAAAATAACGAAAGAAACCGATGCCAAAACGCCGGCCCAGCAGTATGCCAGAATGTATGCCACGCGACGCCAAAAGTTTTTTTTTATTGTTAGCCTTGTTGTTGCCGTTTATGCTAACTGATGGTAGAATTTATGTTAAATATTCTATAACAGCATCAAAAGGCAACAGCCGCAGCGGGAACAGACACAACTGCAACAATAATAAAGGTACAACATGGTACAACAACAAAGGCACAACAAAAATAACACACAACAAATATAGCCTTTAGAAAAACAAGACTATTTAGGGACACAAGCGACACTTGTGTGCCAAGTTGTAAAAAAGTAAAACAGCCAAAAAAAATATATATGTATATACAATATACATATATTTATAGGTATAAGTTGTACAAATATGTTCGTGCGGTTTGTCAACAGATGTCACTACTAATGAAGTTTTTATATTGTTTCATCTGGCAATTCCCTCATTCAAAAGTATCATCACTTAGCTTTTTTCACTTTCGATCAACAAAGTTTCTATGCGCCTCGAAAATGCCAACTTTTGTACCGAGAAAGTTGTTGCGCGGCTAGTTTTGCTCCAATGCTTCAATATGAAGAAAACGGCTGCCGAAAATCTTGGTTTTTTATTGAAAACTCATAACTCAAACTAAAATAATAAATATCAAAAGTAGTTCGCACTTATTAAAGCCAAAGTTTGAGGGTGGGGGAAAGGCTTTAAGTTTCACGCTTGATGGACATTCACCACAAAGATTTTTTAAATAAATTTATTTTCTTATCTATTAAAATCTAACCGATTTTTCACAAATAACTTTACACACGCACTAATTTTTTTTGAAGGCCCAGAAAGTATGCATCTGTACATATCTACATCGTACATAAACCAAAATGTAGACAGCGGCAAAAAAACAGCAGACAGCAAATAGATGAAATGTATATTTTAATGATCTGCGTTCCATTTCACTTCGTCTGCTGTCTGTCACTGTTCGTCAGCCCAACATATTATGAAGATCGTAAAAAATAATGCGCCATATAATTATGTTTTATGATAATGATGATGGGATGGCCACATTATTTGATATCGATGCTGAAGAATAGTGGCACTTGTGTTTGGCTACTTATTAACAGTTCGGCCTTCCGAACTAAACGCTTCGCATTCTCGTACTCTCCTACCTTTAAAACAAAACTTGCTTAACTCAGAAAGCGAAAGTTTTTAGTTTTGATAAGCAAAACCAAACCCTATTGCGTGTTTATTGTGAACGTTTTTCTTCTTAAGAATCAAAAATAAATAAAATTCCCTGGGCAATTCACTTAACCTGGTTTTGCGAAAGCTTTATTACTATAATGTTCAAATAAGAGCTTCAAGTTAGAGACGACATATAAATAAATAAATAAATAAATAAATAATACCAAAGCTAGAAATTCATTCATCAAACTGCCGGACTGGCCAAAATTTGATTTGCAAAAAATGCCAAACATTGAAAAAGAAATTTCTTGTATATATATTAATTTTTGATATACATACAATGAATGAATAGCTGCCTTAAACTAGATATGGTTAAGTTTATTTTAGTATTAAGCGAACAACACACTTATAAGAAGCTTAAACTCTTGATAGGATTTCGTTTTGTTGCTTGTTTAACGACAACTTGCCACTGTCATAAATGACACGTGTGTGACTCGAAAAGCTAACTATATAGACTGTTTAATACCCTGTACTTAGTTTTCAACTCTTGGCATATATTTAAATAATCGATCAAAATTCATTGTTAAGGGGTTTCGAATTTATTTATTATACCGTATGTGTTGAGGGGGCTGCCAAAAAATTTATTCACTTCAAGTGTGATTTGACATTGTTTTTTTTTTATCTTGTCTTGTCGCTTTGTTTTAAAAGGGAATTGAGATAGATGTGTGAACTTTACGGTAAGGCCACTCTTTTTTTGTTGGAAAGTATCGTTGCGTATCGGTGAGGCAAACTGATCAAAATGCGCAATTTAATTAGTTCACATCAAAGGCAACTTGGCCTGGGTCAAAAAGCACCTGAGCAACGTTTGAAATTTAAACACGATTGTTTGATATTTTTTGTATTTTATGTGGTTTTTATATGCAAATTTTCTAGTTTAAGACTTGGTAGCTTAGAAAACTGTATAAATTAATATTCGCCGCTGAATTAACGTTTATAAAATTGTTGTACATAATAAAAATATGAATAAATATTTGCTTAAAAAACATAAACGGATGGCCTTTTTAGTTAAACTTTTGAAATTTACGCTTGTGCTTTACATTAAATTTATTTGTGTATTTTGTTCTCGCATGCGTATTAGTTTTTGTTTCTCTATCATGTTTTCAACTCATTCGACGTCATTTAAATAATTTATTTTATGTTTTATCATAAAATTATAATTGACTTAATGAACATAACAAAAAAAAAAAAAATGCGAAACCAGTTTGGCCAACAACAATTCCTGTCTCATTTAAAAGTATATAACCGCTATATTATGTTGAAGTTTGATTTATTTTCAGACCTTGCTACATATTTTATAGATTCGTTCATGGCAAGTATTTAAATATTTAAATATTTAAAGACATTTTTACTTTTTAATTATAAAAAAATGTGGTTATTTTTGAACTTTATCGAATAACAAAGTACAATGAAATGTACATCATTTATGTTTATTATATTTTTTATTTTTTACCTTTCAATTAGCTTCTTAACTTAATAATTGGTTAACCACAAAACTCATAACATATCTATTCACTTATTGCCTTTGCTTACCACAATTCCAACTTGGTAAGCAAACTACTATTAAAAAGCGCAATAGACCACAGAACCCAATTATATATCACTTTATGTGCTAATTATTCATTTTTCTTAAACTTCTTCACATATACTATATTATGGTGGTTTAACTTTTCTGCTCAACACTTTTGTAGTACTTGAAATAGTTTTTTTTCGTATTCGATGCTATAAAAATAAATTGCCCAAACAAAAACTCAATGAACAAACAAACAAAAGTCAAAGTTAATGGCGTGTTGTAAGAATATAAATTTTGGGGCACTATTTATTGAAAAACCTTTCCATTTTAGCCATTTCAATGCCAAAGTGACCCATGATGTGCAGATTGATACCCTGGATAACAAAACGTATACAAATATTTTGCACATAAGTAAATAAATAATTATTAAAAACTTTCATCTATTCGTTATTATTTTTAACTGAGTATTTAACAGCCGAGCACTTTCTCTATTATATTATCTAATTACCTTAATAATAGATTTATAGATCTCGCGTGATGTTAGAATAGTTTATGCCTTGCACTTTTGTTGTGATTTTGTCGCAACGTCACCAAAGTCACAAGATTAAATGTGAAATATGTTATATAGATATATATATGTATAATGTTATATATATAGTGTGTTAGACAGTTATATAAGCTATTAAGCACTTTAGGATGTGATTAATGTGCGGTGGCTTCTTTGGCTGACAGCAACCTGCCTATAGATAAATGTTTGTTCGAACACAAACACCATGATATTGAGATGCATTTGCCTACAGAAATTGTCGCTGCCAAATGAAAAATACTTTTCAATAGTAAAAAATACATATACCGATGTGTATATAAGGAGCTCCGTTTCTGTTCAGTCTCACGGCAATTTTCAATTTCAATGCAATGCTTTTGTCAAAAAAAAACAACTCGCGTGTTTACAAAACAATTAATTTTCTTTGGAAAAACAAGAAATGCAGCTACCACAAGAGAAAGAAGAAGAAAAAAATGAAAAAGATACCGATACATAACTCAAACAAAAGCGGCGGCAGCACTAATCGATGTGCACTTCATTTGTATAGACAAAAACGAGAAGAGCATTAGATATGTACTTGAGCGGATTCGTTAAGATACTACTGAGTATATTCAAATGCATCGGAACCAGATTCAACACAGACGAAATGAGAAGGAAACGAAGAAGACGAAAAAAAAAAGTGCAGCGCGCTTTTGTGTAATCGATTTGAACCGGAAGCAATTGGGCCGACGCATTGCTGCTGTTTCTGCCGCAAACCTCTCAAGATTCAACTATTTTAAATATTTAGTGCACGAGACAAGTGAGGGCAAAGCCACAGTTACCGGTCCGAAAACGAATCTCATGCGCTGTTTGCTGCTAATTACAAAGCAAATACATTTATGCCTGCGCCATTGACAAGTGTATCTTAAAGGTAGTTTTGTTTTTTTTTTTTTTTAAAAAGCATACTTTGTTTTGCTTTCTAAATGCAAATTTAAGTGCTGTAACTTTTAAAAGTATATTCTTACTGTTTGACATTATGTCACATATTTAGACAGATTCAGCAATTTGTTGTTAGAAAATAAATAGCTAGAATAATTATTTTCCTTCATTTTCCATATCTGTGCGCAGGAGTACAAATTAATAATTTATTCAATGTCGAAAACTACGATTATTCCATATTTTTATAATTTCAACAGCCGTTTTAAGTATCAGAAAATCATTGAAAATGACATACTATTTAATGTGGCTTTCCAATGTAGATTCTAAGACTTTCTAAAAACCTATCCACCTTGAGCTTCGCAAACTATTCATGCTTGTTATGCAATGAGCTCTGAAGCTGGCTGTCTGTGTATCTATAAAACTTGAACGCACAGCAATAGATACGAAAGTACATCAGACATATAACAACTCCCACATATGTTTTCACACTTTTTCGTACTATAATTAAAAGTCACGCACTTTACGCGCGAAATTCTAAGTAAGAAAATAAAGGCGCACCTAAAAGCAAATCAAAGACAACGCGACGTATTAGTGATGTGAAAAAAAGAGACAGCAGCAACAACAAACACATACAAATAACGTCTAGTAGGATATTTTTAAAATGCGTCAAACAACCAACCAAAAAAAGTTTGTGAAGCAAATGCGCGACAATTTTCTCAATTTGCTGTTGTCTTATTTTATTTTAAATTATTTTTGTTTTTTAGTTTATTTTTCGGGTCTACGAAGAGTACCTAAAGCTTTTTTCTCTAATTGTCTTTGTGTTTGTTAGTGTTGCTGTTGCTGTTGCCAAATGTGTGCCGCACATTATGTGGTCTAGTGTGTTCACGCTTCGTTAATAAAAAACACTGCATTTTTTTGCTGCAATGTTTTGTGGCAGTTGCCCCACTGGCCCCGCTCGCTCTACCCCATTCTCTTCATTCGTTTTTTGTTGGCGCTGCCAAAGGGGCGACAGCTTTTGCGCCACTTTCAGCTAAGTACTTTACACTATTTACGCAGGGCCATAAAAAAACTTTTGCGTGCGATAAGCATTATCTGCTACACTGCCACGCCGAGCCCCTCTCTTTTCTTCATAATTATACAGTAAATGATAGTTGTATTTAATGCTGTTGTTGTTGTTGATGTTGCTTTTATTATTTTGCATAGGTTGCCAAGTCAATCAATCAAGCATAAAGCGAACAAAAAATGTGTTAAAGTGCAGTTGACATTATTACCGAATAAACAAAATGAACAACAACTACAATTAATAAAAAAAATTACATAAATTCAAAACGTTCATAAAAATAGTTTGGTTTGAAAAAAAACCTGCAACTTTCTAGAGTCAAATGATTTTGGGCTTATACAATTTGGGATACTTTTACTATTTATATAGGCATTATTCAACACTTCTATCGTTAAGTTAGTTTTTAACAAAACTTTGACAATTCGCCAATACGCCTAAATAATTTATTTATTTTAAATATCTTTGTGTCATCTAATTTCTGTGCGCGTCGTGTGATTAGCAGTTGTTGAACCCAACGCAGCCCACTTGACGTAACACATAAGTAAATTCGTTTTGCGCACACAGACGACACAGATCCTAATGCAAAAACACATATGCTGATACGTCAGATACAAATGCAGCGGCAGTTGAGCTTTGATAACTTAACTGTTAGATAACAGAAGCCAAGTTTTTTTTTGTTGGAAAGAAAAGTAGAAGAAAGAATCAAGAACAGTTTGAAATTATTCAAGATTAGAGACTCGTGTGTTGTGTGTACGGAAAGATACGCATGCCGGCACACAGAAATACAACTTGAATAAGAGATGCGTTGCTTTTTGCAAAATTAAACAAAAAATACCTATAAATAAGTAAGTAAGAGGCTGCTCAGCACGCACATAAAAATTTTATTTCTAATGAATTTCACTTTCATGGATGCGACTCAACTGCCAGAAGGTTGTTTAAAAGGAATTTATTTTGTTTGCCTCATTTTTATCTGAATGAACCGAAAATTACAGTAAATCCGAATTGTTGCTGACTTTATGTAATTAACTCAACATAAATCAAAACTTTAACGAAAACAATTTAAATACTTATAGCCAATTGCATTTGATATTAGAATTGGATCAAGCTGGAAAGAGTTTCTTTTTCCTGGTTTTTTGTCACGTATAAGTTTTTTTGATGTCGTTTTTTCTTTTAAGGTTTTGGAATCTTATCAAGGTTAATGAAAAGAAATTTGCTGCAATTAGCAGCTAGCTAATAAAGTGTATGTCTTGCCAATTTTGAGAAATAAATATTCAGTTTCAGTTAAAAAAAAAAAATGTGTTTGCTTTGGGCTGTCTGTCATCTTCAGAGAATTTTAGTTTGTTAAACAAACACACATTTAAAAAAACATTTTAAAACTAATTACGATATTATATTTAAGTCAAGCGTCAGTAACAATGCAATCTTTTTAAGAAAATTCAGAAATATTTAATTTATTACGAACTTATTTACAAATCAACACAACGAATGTATTTCACATCGATCCATAAAATACGCACCTTTTTCCGTTTTTTTTTTTTTTTTTTGTTAAATATTTAAATATTAATAGTTGTTTACCGGTGTTTATTTATTTTCTGTGTTAATTGCACATTAGCACACGTTATATAAAAAATTTGCACAAATTTAGTGCAGCAACAAATCAACATTTTCATTTTGTTTCTTGCACTTATCACTTCAACATTTTTGATTAAATTTTTTTTCTTTTGGGTATTTCCAAATATTTGTGGCAATTCTTTTGAATGGTTTGACACGTTTCTTGCCAATTCAATTTATAACGACTTTATTATACAGCACATTAAAATTTGTTTAGCTAATTTAAGCTGCGTGACCATAGAAATCAGCGATGCCGATTCCAAAACTTATCACGAGCATTGACCGGCAAGGCACACTCTTAAGATGCTCAATAGATAAAATTTAGTTGTTGCTTAAAGTTAGCACCATTTGCACAATATTTCTTTTTATTTTTTCGTTTTATTTTTCACAAGATTTCGTGGCTAAAAACTGTATGAAATAAACCGGAACAGCGTTGTTCAAAAATCACGATCGACGCGACGCGACGCAACGACAACGTCCTCTGTCAACTAGTACCAACAAGACGAACCAAGAAGAAAAATAGTTCGATTTCGAAAAAATTAAAATTCTGCCGTCGACGCTGTCAGCGGACCCTCCGCTCAGCGTGTGTTGTCAAATCGTGTGCCAGCGAGTGACTAAAATAAGATTCCATTCAAACGTACGCGCAACCATCGGCTCTGCTCAGCTCGCCCGTTGCTTCGTGTGTGCTTTGTGTCCGCTGTTCGGGTTTTCTGTTGGGCTCGAGTTTTGATGCAGTGGTAGATGGTTACAGTATTTGACTTGCCTTTTGCCTCTACATCTGAAGAGCGTGTCCAGGCGTTAGTAATATATCTAAAGAAACCAAAAACTTATATATTAATATCTTTTATTGCAAGAGTTAAGTATTTGTTTATATCTTTCGACTTAACTTGATCCCAGGATTCAACCTTTTTATTACACAATATACATTATTCAAAGAATTTGATATTGTTGAAGTACATTCTTTGAAAGGGTTGTTAGCAAGTAATTACGTTGAACTTTTTTTTTAAATTCTCTAAATAACAACAAACTCAACTCACATAACGTACGCAGTGGATTAATTTGTAGATCTGGTTCTAATGGTACACTTTCTTAAGTGATTTGAATGCAGTTTGATATTAAATTAAATATTTGAAAAAGTGTTGATTCATCAAATTATGTTTTTATGTAGTTTCACTTAAAAGGTATTTTTTTTTTTTCTTACTTTGAATTTCAATTAACTTATTATAGAAAAAAAAGCCTATACATACGTTTTAAACGTTTATTTATTATTTAATTTACTTCTTTGTTGAGTACATTTTATTATTAAATAGAATATATTCAGTCAATCTATTATTATTTTATTTATCTCAATTTTGACAGGAACAGTAAAATAGTCTTAATTTGAAAAAAATAGTTTTTCTAATTGTAGTAATACCACAAAACTAGTATTACATTTAACGCGCAAAATTTGCATCAATTTCATTTGACGTAGTTCGAACAACAGTATTAAGAGCGCGACGGGCGTTTCGCTTGCGTTTTTATAGCGATTTTCGCGATTACCCCGTTTTGGGCTTTGGCGTTTGTGCATTTTGGCGCGTAGGCAACTTTTTGTTGCCGATTTCACAAGTGCACAAATACCAATTAACATTTGCCCAAAGCAAAAGCGTTTACGATGCACATTATGCGGCAGGGATGCCATCGGAAAAGGGGCAGTTGTTGAGAGTTATTACCAGATAAGTTAACCTGGCTAACACTAAGCTGCAATGTAATTCCTCTGATAAGCAAATGAGTGCGTGGTCGATTCAACTTGACAAAAACTGTTGATTCTTTCCACTCGTAACTAAACGATAAACCATCAAATTTATTTTTGGCAATCACAAATTGGGCTAAATATAAAATATTGGTAAATTTTTGTGTAAGCCAGCTGACATGGCAATTCAAGTTCTATGTTTATGAGAATTACTACGTTTTCAGACAAACATAAATGTACATAAGGTATCTTATCTTTTAAAGTGTCCAGCTTATAAAAATCACATGGCCCACATAAACTTTGTGTGCATTGAACTTGATTATTGCTTTGGCCAAATACTATGGCTGGCTAGCAATATTCTTTGGGGGTATACGTCTGCGTCATAGTTACCGATAAGAAATATACATAGATCAACTGATAAGCCAGTCCATTTAATAGGGAATAGCTAAAAATGTAAACTTATGACGTCTCGTTGTGATTTATTGATTTGCAAACTTAACAAACATATAAACACATTGAAGATGAAAAAAAAAAGTTGTTATGTTATTCATATTATGATTAACTCTTTACTTTAATAATATAATTAAACATGTACGAAGCATCCCAACGTTGATCTTATCTTAGATCTATATTAACATTAAAATCTTTCGTTCATACTTAACCAAATACATTCCACACACTCATTCCATTTCCCTAGGGATACAAGCTCTTAAGCTCTGCTTAATTGTATAAACATATTTGAACACCCATTTGAATTCTGTGGTATTTTAAGTGCACACACCGTTTAAAAACCACATTTATAACATTTGTGACCAACAATTCAGCGCTGTACATTTTCCTGTTCTAGTGTTCATTCCAGCACATGCCAAGTGTTAAGGGTTGACCTATTAATAACTATAGACAAACTCTAGGTCCCCCGCAGCAGTATTTTACATTCTGTTGAACGTCTATTGTCCTTGACTTTGCTCGCAAACGCACACAATTAAAATGATTAATTAAGGCGCAGAGCAGAGGGATATTTTAGAGCTAATGACTTAATTAAGCCTCGGTTCGCTGTTGAGTGTTTGTCAGCTTAATGTGCTCGCCTCAACAGCCGCCGACCTTTGACCCTTTTTCCGTGTAACCGCTGGCCTGTTTGCCCATGTAGATGTTAGATTAATTAAAGCGTAGCCAGCAAGCAAGTGGCGAGACATTTGGCTTCTTCTACGCCCGATCCCGATCCCAATCCTGCCTATGCTTCTGCTTCTGGCTTCCTTATGCTAAGGTGTTCACACAGCGCTTAAAATTAAACGAGCTGCGATGCTAGGCAGCTGCTACTATACGTATGGTTTGGGTTCCCCTTCTGCTTTTGGCTGTCACATTATTAAACGCTTCGCTTGCTGATCCTGACAAAGGGGATTGCCTATTTTACACCTTGTTTTACAGGGCACGCGTTTCAGGCGCGTTTTAAACCGCGTTCGCTTACTGCACGTTCAAGGTTGCATTTCCTTAATGTAAGCTGTCGATTTGTTAACTGTTCTAAAGTTGTAATGTTTGCAAGTTACTCAGATTGCAATCTGCTTCTTTCTGATTGTCGCAGATTAAATTACAAAATATATTGTCATGTTCATTGTTTTCTGTCTGCCACAAAGTAGTTCTGTGTCCCCAATAACTTATTGCAAAAGAGTTGAATAAGTTTACAAGATATACTTTAAAATATTTATAAAGGTTGACTTTGATTTTAAAAGTTGAAAGTTCATACGAAAATATATTCTTAAAAAATAAAAACGATGTTTTGAATAAAAAAAGCTTCGGAATTTTTGCCGGGAATTTGAAACTAGGGTATCGTTGACGCCCACATTTAAAGCTGTTAATTTTTTTATATTCATGAATATCGATAACAATTGATAACTTTATCGCCATTTGCTGCTTCAATCAAATGCGCATTCAAACAATTAAATGTTTTAGACCGAAACCATTTTGCCACAATGCATTAACTGACATTAATTTTTCATCAGTGTTGTACTTATATATTTATCACAGCTCTAGATAAATTATGGTAATGCAATTGAAACTGTCGCCTGTCAACTTATGGCGACAAAGACAGAAAACATTTAACCAGAAGGCATGCATTTCATATCGAATCGAATCAATTACAACTTGTTGCCGCTAATGTAATATCGAAAGCTGTCTTTTGTTCTTAGCCAGCTATCAGACTGATTAATACGTACTACTTGCTAGTTAAATAACTTTGCACCAGACAAATAAGCTTTAACCCATTGATTCTAATCGGTTTTAATGTAACTATTTTGTTATTTGATATGAACTGACATAAATATATTGCAATATTTGATTTTTACACATAAATTTAGAGTTGTTCAATTCTTTATGGTTTCTACAACAATCATAAAAGTGTGAAGCTAAAACCACTCTGGGAAGGTAAACTAATTTCAGTCTAACACATGTCTGCCACATTAGAAATTACTTGACTTTGTTTTAAGAGCTTTATTGACGCATCATCTTTAAGATACCAGAGACTTCCGCAATTTAAAACAGAAAAATATTTCAAACAAAAATAATAAATATTTTCTAAAATTCTTTAAGATTCGTAAACACAACAAGCTTGAGGAAAATGCGTCAACGGCATTTGTGGAATAAATATAAGAGCGTATGCAAATTTCAATGAACTCTGTCGCCAGTTGGTCGCCACTTTGAAATGGCCCCAGCTGAGTGATCGATTATGGTGGAAGTGCCAGCAGCATTTGCTAATTATAACAATAATAATTGATTTGTAAATATTTTGATTTACTTAGCTAGTAATGCTAATTAAAGTGCAGCACCGCAATAAATAATTAATACAGCCATAACAGTTTCCTGAGAGATTATTTTATCGTAAGTAATGCATAATTCAAAATATTTACAAAGATTGAAAATAACTCAACATGCTGAGTATATTATGTCTGATACAATACCAAATCGAATCGATCTTATAAAATTGAGCAAGAAATAATTCTTTTAGCTGATCAATCATGAGCATATCCATTAAAAAAGGAAAAACATCAATGGATTGCATTTAAAGAATTTCAATCATGTCGGTCTTATCAAAAATTATAAAAACTCAGATTTTGGATTTGTAAATTGAAAATGTCGGTGATCCACGAGCTACATTGGCATCAATTGCAACTAAATCAAACTTGGTGGTAAATATATTTTATTCACTCAATATTTATATATAAATAAGTGTATCTCTATCTTACTTAAGCCCTAAGCGTTTTTGGTGTCATCGGCATTGCTGGCATGTTGTGCGTAATCCCGGCGGTCAGGAGACGCATGTCCTTTCAAAGCAAACAAATAGACAAGTCAGCGAGAGTCAGTCAGTGATGGACAGCAACACCGTTATTCCCCTGCTACATATTTGGATGCGGCTAAGTGTCATAACGCCCATTGGTCAACACCGGATCCTCTGCCGTCTCCAATTGAAAAAACGTCCTGTGTTTCAGAATCTATGCCAGTTAATTGCATTAAACTGGAACGGTTTCTGTGGCAAAGTGTTTCAAAGACGATTAGGTGGGGCTGAGACTGCCACACAAACGCTGTTGACTGATCTAACTGAACACCAAAATTTTCTGCAGATTGTGCTCAATTATTTTATTATGGTAAAGGCATTTTTTTCTTTTTTGTCTCATTTTTAGTTATACAGTTGGATATAAGATAGACTTGTAGATTTTCATAGAACATTAGTCAATGGATTGCCAAGGTCAAAGCTTCATATACAAAAAAAAAAAAACTATTGAATAAGTGAATGAAGTGTTAAAACAAATTTTGTATTTAAAATTTTTTGAGAGTAACTTTCATATTTATTTATTCTTTTATGTTTCCTTTATAGATTTCGAATAATCTGGAATCAGCGCTAATCAATGCACGTTCCAGTCCTTTCAGTGTTAACATAGCGGAGGCAACGGAGGTATTTGATTTCAGTGAGATAGCCGAACAATTGAATTTTGTTCTTATCGAATATCTGGTTAACAATGATGAGTTTATGTCATCTCAGTCCCTCACTCAACTCGATCAGCTATATCAATAAGAAACTAGCACTGCTCTTTCTAAATTTTTATTCATTAAATCGTCTTAAAATCTTGCAATAAACCATCCTGGTTTTTTATTTAGTATTTGAAGGAATTAACTCAAATCGTGCATAAATTCTCTGTTCTTTTTGTGCTCTTTAGCGTTATATTTCAGTATATTTCATATATCTGGTATAGAAACTGTCTTTGGGCATTCAAATTTATAATGAAACTACGATTTGAGCTCTTCATATCGTTGTTCTTAAAGAGTATGTTGGGTTTCGACTTGCCTAGGACGTCTATTCGTTCTTATTTGTTTTGCAATCGAATCGGCCGACTAAGTCTAATTTAGTGGACTTTTCACGCCCATGGGCGTTTGGCAAACCATAAACTGAGCATAAAATAGTTAGTTTAGTTAGAATCAAGATTGCCGGGTTGATCGATGGAATCACCGCCCGAAAGTGGCTCAGCCAGTTGCAGACAAAGTTGCCTTTGCCTTGGCTCCTACTGTGTGAATATTTATGCTGGCATTCAAACCATACACTATTTGCCTATGAATGCAACAGGTGCTAAGAGTAAACTTGATACTTGATTTTGACCCATTTCGCTAAGCAATTGGAGAATGATTCATACCATAATGCTGATGATGATGATGTTGAGGCAAACTGCTTGGGCACAACTGGCGCCTGTCGCCAGCTCGACTCAGCCACATGAATGTCATCATCAACTGGTACCGAATCAAAATTATGCGTTCGACACATGCAATATTTGGCAAATACTGAATCCATTCGGTGCATTCCATGGTGCGGGTGCTTCGACGTCGACGACAGCTAAATGAATCTCATTTAATTTGGCAAAATATTTATGCATTCCACATTGGCATTGATTTCTTTGCGTTGTGGGGCTACCAATTTCCACAGCAATTGCGGCTGGGGCACGCCCAAAATGTGTGCCCTCTAATTTATGAGGCTTATGAATCAAAGAAATCTGTCACACAACTTTATGACACCATTTTTTTTTTATCTTGTTTTCGCTTCTTGTTGTTGCTGTTGTTTTTTGTTTTGTAGACGCTGCTGACATTTTAATTTGGCAGCCATCGATGGCAGTTCAATAAATTAACCGCTTGATTTTAATGGGATCGCATAGTCTGTGGCCAGTGTTGAGCAATTTATGGTGTGGAAAGCAAGTTTAAAAAATCAAAAGCCCTGAATTTTAAATTCAAGCAATTAACTAGTTAGCCATATTATTGATTAACGAACAAAACTTTTAAGGTACTATATTAATTTAAAAACAAAACTCATGTAGAAAATGTATTCAATATTCATTTAAAAATAGTTTGCTCACAAAGTTTACATTTTCTGATGCAAGTCTTTTGGAGAAGTCAATAGCACCTTCCCTTCAAACCTGTTGACTCTAGCAGCTAAAATGTGGCATATATGTTTTCTTTGTCGATTTGCACCCCGAATTTCCCTATTTTGAAACTTTGTTTGAAGCAAGCATGGATTCAGATATTTGCAACATTTCAAGTCTCTAGCTTTAAGGGTTTTCAAGAAACGACGGACATTGTACAAAACCAATATACTCTATACCTTCGGTATCCGGGTACAATGATATGTGATTTTTGATTTTAACAAAAGCTAAATTTGTTTACAATTTTTAAACACTTTTGAAATTATTTCCCCATTAGAAATTCTTTTACTATTTCTTTTAAATAATAATCTTAAATTCTTGGACTCATTCCAACACAAACATGCTCTCTTTTACTAATTTTCATTAATGTTCTAGACACATATTATCTTATTTTGTAAAAGCTAATACAAAAATGTTCAAACAATTTTTATTCATAAAAAAATATTTATTTGTGTCAACATAATTTTTATAGTTCTAAATTAGTAATAGGTTATATATCAATTTAAATTCTTAAATGTTAAAAAATTTATTAATGTTAGTTTTTGTGAAATATTCAAACCAATTAAGTTAATGTTTTTTAAATTTCTATCACATACCATATTCGTAAAGTATCATCTGCAGCTTCTTGTCTTATGGTTGATTTTCATGCAGCACCTGTCTTATGTTGCATGATGCTTAGTGGGGTTGGTGGATAGAAAAAATGTAAGAAACTTGAAGCTTAATGTGAGCAATTTTTAATGTTGCCAAGCAACGAAATCGATATCAATATAGCGGCTATTAACCAAATCAGTGGAACGGCCTATCGCTCGATAGACAACAATTTATGGAACTAGCCAGCAATAACAATTAATAAAATAAAAAGAAGAAAACAACAGAACAGAACTAATCGAAGGCAGCTCTCTGGTGGCCAATGGGGCAATGGAGCTCAAGTTACAATCATATCAAAACATATTCAAAGAGATTCATTGAGAATTTGGATTGGGAGAATATTATTGTAGACTCTAGAGTGTCTAGCGCCAGTCATAAACCGGCCAAATCTAAGCCGTTAAGACGAGCAGCCAGCAAGAGATTGGGAGAGTGAGAGAGTGTTTGTGCGTCTGGAGTGTCTTCGAGTGTGGAGTCTAGACCGTAATCCTTTGGAGATCATGTTATGTGATAAACTTGGCTCTGCGTCTGATTACTGCTGCCTAATGTGACAGCCAAGCGACGCGTTGCAGATGTTTGGTCGCCAGTTTTAACTGTAGTTTTGACTGATGCAATTGGAGCGACCAACAAGCATTGTTGAACTAGCAGCCAGTCTAGCAGCAGCAGCAACAGCATAAATCAATGTTGCAACAAACATGTTAGGTGCCGCCAAAAACAAAAAATAAAAATAAATAAATAAGCCGGCAACAAAACCGGCTACACAAACCAACACAAACTCGTCCTTAGGTAATGCGATATATATTTGTGTGCTTGACACCCGTTTTCATCTTACTTTTCTTTTTATGCTTTTCTGTTGTCTTTGAATCCATGATGAATCCCCGCATGTATAAATGCCGTTAAGAATAATGAGAGAACGCGCGTGTGGTCCTCAATTCAAATTACAACTCAATGAGTTCACCCGAACTCGCCCAACAGTTGGTTTGCACTGGAGTTGCTATAATATTCCAATCTCCAAGCCCCAAGCCCCAATAATAATGATGCATCAACTGCCACTTGACACAAAATGCGCTTTAACTGATTGAGCATTGACATTGAACTTAAAACTTTTTTTTTTCGTTTATAAGTGTTATCATGAACGGTCAAAGTCAAATCTGATCAGCATCGCTGGGATAATTCTTTAGAATTCATATCTCTATAATCTCTTTGAAATACAAACCAAAATAAAAAGATTAAAGGCAGAATTATTTTTGGGCATCCAGCGCATACGTATATCAATCTCATAAGTTCACCGTTAGATGATGCGTTAATCGCTTGAATATTTAGCTTAAGACTACCTAAACGATTGGGTAGTGCTTGGGGAATGGATAATGAAAGCTTTGTAGCTCTTAAATGCCAAACTAATTAACTTTTAAACTAGCAGCGTGAACAAAAAAAAAATGCATAACATAAAATTGCTTAATTCAAGAGTGTGCGACTTGAATATACCCTTTAATAAATAATTACTTTGATAATTTTATAAAAACATAGGAAACCAAAAATCAATCAATGAATTATTTTTTTTTTTAACTGCAATGTCGTCTTTCTTTTAAACATGATACCCTTTTTGGGGTTCAATCGAGAAACAACCAAAATAAATGAAAAAAAATGTTTGCCCTCAAGGCTGGCGCTAAGTTTTTGGCCAAGTTAAAACAATATCTTCGTAATTTGGTTGTTTTTCTTTTATTCTTCTTTTCTTTTTTTTTTGGGCTGCGTTTGCCATAAAATGCGTTTCGGCTGCAAGTCAAAAGCTAATTGAAACGACTTTATTACTACCAAAAATTAAACGTTTATTGTAAATGTGTATTAACTGTATATAGCCGGAGGATATAGCAAAGCAACGACTCTGGCGAAGGCGTCAACAGAAGTTTTTTTATGTGCCAATGGATATTTATGTGCTTGAATTGAACTTAACCAAGTTTGCAGACGCATTTAAAGACTGGCGCTAAGACTGCGCTTAGTTTTACAACTTTCGCAGGAAATGCAGGCGAGCCGAAAGGAAATACAATCCTCAAATATGAATATAATACAGAAATTCATAATTTACGAGCTCATAACTGGACAGAGAGCAAAGCGAAACCGCAGCTAAATGGAATTTCATGATTTACAAAAGAAAAAAAAAAAGCACAATGATCAACTTTTCATAGAGTTCTTGATACCAGTTCAGAGTCACGTGTGTCTGCATTGGTTGCATGTGGCTTTAAAGTGTCAACTGATCTTGGTGGCATCCGCCTGGCTAAAGGGCGCAGCTAAAGTTACCCCTCACTCCCTGCGAAGACAAGTGAACAAATCTCTTGAAATCGATATTTTTTTCATGTCTCTTGTTTTTGCTAGAACATTTCTATTGAATTTGATGACCCAAACCGGTTTTAATTTGAATCCGATTGCATTCGGGAAACATTTGTATTCTCTCAAAATATATCTCGACGTTTTTATTGACTTTTTTTTATTTATTTATTTATTAAAGAGAAGGACAACAATGAGTTCTTAACCTAATATGTATTTATTTTTAAGAGTGCTAGCTTCAGGGCTTTCGGTTCGGATTTTATTTCAATCTCTTTCTAGGCGTATTTTCGTCTTTGGGTGTGAGTCATTTGAGCTTTAGACTTCATGTTGACGAAGTTCCATTTTAAAGGGGCATGTGTGTTTGGACATGCCTAACAATAATTTGAAATAAGCAATAATGCGTCAGATGTTTGCCAAGTATATTTTGGTATACGTTGGCAGGATTTTAAAATAGTTGTTTTTCAGAATTGCGCAAATGGGAAATTTGTGTGGATTAAGGCACGTAGTCCCCCTAGGTAAAGTGCGTATATATGGCCTTGGCGCCAGTTTATATATGTAAATACATTTATTTGTTTATAGAAGTCAAGAAATATTATAAAATGGTTTGAGTTCTTATTTACTGTTTACCTGTTGCTAACTGCTGACAAGGAAAGTAAACAATACATTTAATGGGAATTCGATTACACGCTTATTAAATTTTTTTGGATTTTTATGCGATTACTTTGTGTAAGTAAGATTGAAATCATTATCATTATCTCTTAAGCTAACACGTATATTGTCTTATGTCGTTGATTTGAACACAATAAAATTGCCATAGTTCGATCGATTAGTAGTAGTTTTATTTTAATTTTTTCGTCAATACATTTGAAACACGCGCGCATTGTTTTCATGACGCATACAACACTGTTCAATAGTATGCCTAGATGGCAACGCTATGCGCATCTTACGTGATAAGTGGTGAACTTACGTTTTTCTATTTGTCACTTCGTTTAGATTTTTCTTCCAAACATCGCGCAGAGGCCTATAAAATGGCAAACGTAGTAGCGCGATTAAGTGTCAAATCCAGCACACTTCTAACTCAACGACCGAGTGCAATTGTGTTTAAATCAGTGTCCAGAAATGCCAGCAACGGCTTTGCCAACAACAAATTTCCATCAAGGAGCACACGTCGTCTGCTGGCGCTTGTAGGCGGCAGTGTTGTTTCAGTTGCGGCACTTGCTGCATTTATCCGACTGCGAAGTTCTGCCAATACAGCGAATGCACAGCGAAGCAAAAAAAGCCTGGTAAACAGCAACAATGGAAAATATTTTGATAACAGTGCATTAGTGGGTGTAGTATTGAAAAGTCAATAAATGACCGTAAAAGTCTCGCGCAGTTATTTTTAGCTTGGGGCAGCTACGTTACGCTGCCGTGCCAGCTGCTGCGTTTGCTATAACGTAACGCTAACAGCTGATTGTGCGCCTGGTGTGTGTGTGTGTTGTGTTTATGTTTGGCTCACCACATCGCTGCGGTTTTTAGTTATATTGCTTAGATTGGCTTTTAATAAACCAATGAAATTACGGTTACTCACTCTGATATTACTTTTGGCCTTAGAAGTAGTTCACAGTCGTTACCGGCTTTCGTTGGCGGCTTTTCTTATTATTTGTTGTTGACGTGCCCAAGTTCATTGAACAACAAATAAATAAAAATAAACAACAACAAAAAGTTGTCGTTAAACCTGTTGACATTGTCAGTTTTTTTTGTGGGGCTAAACCTCAAAATTGTTGACATGCCTTGCGTGTCGGCGTTCTGATAAGCATTCTCTCGTATTCTAGCATTTTTTTGTATACTTGGGTGTTAGAAACAATAAATACATAAGGTGTTTTGAGCAAGAAAATCAAATGCATAGTTAAGTTACTTAAAAAATGTCATGCGCTTAGCAAAATCCAAAATTGTTATATGCATATGTCAAACCAAAAGAAGCATCAACAAAATAAGAAGGAATTTATTATATTCCGTGTCTCGCTTTTTCCGCTCTCGAAGAAGAAATTTCGCGAAGGATCACTTCCTCGCTGTCTTTAGTATTATCAAGTAGTTTACTTACCCTTTTTTACACTGCTTGCAGGGAACAAATTGGAAAAAATCAAATCCCGCATATCCGTCATCCTGTCACTCTATAATCCCAACAGCAAACAGATCACACTTAAGAGTACTCTTACTAGTATTCAGCAAAACTTTTTGGCTTTAAATACCAAAATAAACATGCCCATATCGGGCAATCTAAACGCGGTTATAATTGGCTTTGCATTAATTTCAACATAAATGTCAGTCATAAATTCTGTATGCATTTAAGTTTTATTTACTGCTTTCCACACACCTTGAAAAACGAAACACTAACAACAATAATGAAAAGTGCATTTGGTTAGAAATGATGATGAAGTGGCCAAGTTAACACATGCAAACATATGTAGTAGTTGTAGTAGCTGCAATCAACGCCCACGCACCTGACAACAATGTAAGTGCTCTGTGATCGCTGCTGACACGAGAATTTATCTATCAGAATCGATCTGGCTAGTGTGGATTGTTTGATTTTTTATTTTGATTTAGATTTCGGATACACCCACAACATGTCCCAATGCCAGACGCAGGCGTGGTTTTGCTTTTGGGCCACAGTGTCCCTGACATGTGCCAAGTCCCTGGGCCAAGTTATGACAACAATAACAACAACAACGACAACGGCGTCTGATGATGATGATGAATGAGTTTTAATTGTTGCCTATAAAAAAAACACACATTGCCTGCAGCAGCGCCTGTTCTGACAAGTTTGCTCTTGATCCCGCTCTTGCTGTGCTCCTGCCTGTGGTCTGGATGATGTCAGCCCAGTTATGAAGAATTAACATACGATACAATTGCGTTGCGTGGGAGTTAAGTTGTTGCTGCCACTGCTGCTGCCGCTGTTGTTGCACATGTCTAACATTCAAATTGCGCACTGGCTTTTGTCTTATTATCATGCTCTTTCCTTAAATTGGCAAAAAAAAGGGGATATTTATTGTGTGAAATGTCCACTCACCTTCAGTTTTAATCATATCGACATAATTCTCTTTCAAACTCAAATATTGATTACCATCTTTAAAGTTATATCAAAAATGTATCTAGAAAAAAAGACATTTCTTACACTTTGAGGTAATCCCGTAAAGAGTTGGCATTAATGCCTTAATTTTTGAACATGTAAATTACTTTTTAAAGCTTTTTAGTTAAATAACAGAGTATAAGGCAGCCTAACACTTGATACATTTGCGCCAGACTGAAAATTGAGTCATTCGTGCATTTTTTGGGGGGCGGCGGCACTGCCTACAATTTTTGTGTGTGGCATTAAATGTCAGATTTATGTAGCTTAAGCCAATTTATTATATTCGTGTTCCGTCCGAAAAAAGAAATAAACAAAACAAATGATGTTTTGGGACCATATCAATTTGGCACTTTATTGGCCAGTCTGATTAGACATGCTTAACGTGGGAATCCTGTCCAGCTTGCTATCCGCTCATCAATATCACAGTTTAAAGCCATACACAACAGACTGCAAATGCGAATAAGTTGGTACTTTTTGTTGCGTTTAAACATTAATCAAAACGTCACCAGACTTCTCAGTCAGTGTTCTGATATCGATCGGTTGTTGTCTTTCTTTGGGCATATTTTTCATTAAGCCTTTGTGTGCAAGCGGCGGAAATTAAGGTGATCCAATCGCTTGTTGATTTATGCCAATTATATATTCTTACCTTAAATGTACGCAAGCGCATATCAAATTACTTAACGATTCATCTTTTATTTTCTATCAATAAAGCATCGCGATGAGATCGATTTGGAGAACATTAAACTAACAGCACGTGAGCGGCGCTTTATTAAATTTGCCTCGGTCGAGTTCGATGATCAATTGTATATGACGCCCCAGGATTTTTTGGAATCTGTGGTAGAACAAGAGCCAAGACGTAAGTTTCGATTGTACATGTTCACAGCTGTTTTATATTTCAAATATTTGAATCTGTTGCAGCGCGTTTAAAACGCCGCGTCCTCAGCACCGAGGAGGTTGATAAGTACAAAGATAATACTCCAGCTGTCAAGAAAGGCTCTTCGCGTCTCTTTCGCAATCTGAGAGATAAGGGTATGCAAAATGAATAAATAGTTAAGCCTTATGTTAATTATTTAATACCTGCTTTTTGTATTTTTTACAGGCATTGTTTCATACACGGAATATTTGTTTTTACTCTCCATCTTGACGAGTAAGTAGCGTACCAATTTTAATATTTAAAATAACAAACATATTTTATTAATATTTGGTTTATTACAGAACCCAAATCGGGCTTTCGCATTGCCTTCAATATGTTCGACACGGATGGCAATCAGCGTGTGGATAAATCTGAATTTCTAGTCGTGAGTTAATGTGTTGAAAAGCCTTCCCTTTATAATTTCTATCTGCATTTTATTATTTACTAGCATTTGAATTTTATTTTCATTATTTTTCCTTAATTTAATAGATTATTTCCATTTTGGCGGGCGCCTTTAAATCAATACAAGATGTTGAACCCAAAACTAAAGAAATTGTAAGATTTATTTTTTATTGACTTTAATTTGATGCAATTTTCCAAATAATCACAAATTTTATTCAAATATAAATAGCCAGCGTTAGAGGCAGGATGTAAGCCTAAGCCAATCATACTTTAAATTAAGAAATTATACATATATATTTTTTTATTTGGTTTTATGTTTATTGTAACTTACTTTACTTAAAACCATAATGCAGCTGAGACGTTTAGTACCCTTTGAAGAGCAGACGCAGAATAAACCCCTACCAGCTGCACGATCCAAGGGGTTTGTAAGTCAACGATATACTGAAAATAATAATTATAAAAAAGCTTGAAGCTTTTGGAAACTGCGCTGAAAATTGTAAAATATGCATAAAACGCATACGTAGAAGCTGAGCATAGTTTTGTTTTATTTTATATTACGTTTTGTTTTGACTGCCTTGTACTATATGACTGCCTTGTACTATAATTTGTCTCGCATATTGTATTTAAGTTTTTTGATTTTGTAATGTTTTGTTTGTATGCTTTAAAAAATTGTGTTACGTTACGTTTTGTACTTTGCGTTTATCTTTTTATCCCCAAAAGAAACAGTCAACCTTACTAAGCCTAACCGTACTTTTCTTCTCTCCCAATCTAACGACCCAACCCAAACAATAACCTTTGATATCCAATCCCTGTGTATTGTATATAACAAACCAAAAACCCCAGATGGAGCGCATATTCAGCGGCGCTTGGAAAGAAAAACACGGTGATAAATTGCCTGAAAATTCCGAAGATCCCGATCCCGAAACCCCACTCGAGGTAAGGTTGAGCATGCGCCTGTGACTTGTGATGCACCTAACTTAAATGCCAGTGATAAAACGCTCGTCTGTTTATCCCTTTGTCTTTTCTTACAATTTTTGCAGCGTGATTATGTGAATGATGGCGAGGGATTGCAGCGGCGTCATGTGGTTTCCACCACATTGCAGCTGCATTTGTTTGGCAAGCGTGGAACTGGCTTCATTAACTATGACAACTTCTATCGCTTTATGGATAATCTGCAGACCGAGGTGCTCGAACTAGAGTTCAATGAGTTCTCGAAGGGACAAACTTTTATAACCGAACTGGACTTTGCTAAAATTCTGTTACGCTATACTTATCTAGCCACAGATGAGTATGATGTCTTCCTGGAGCGTTTGCTGCAGCGCGTCAAGGACGAAAAGGGAATTTCTTTCAATGATTTCCGTGACTTTTGTCACTTTCTCAATAATCTGGATGACTTTACCATAGCAATGCGCATGTACACGCTAGCCGATCGCGCAATATCCAAAGGTATGGAAATTTTAAATATATAACTAACTGATTCGAGCTACGCATCTTTCTGCTTACAGATGAGTTTGCACGTGCTGCTAAGATCTGTACAGGCTATAGCCTCAGTCAGCATTTGATTGATACTGTCTTTGCCATATTCGATGCAGATGGCGATGGTCTGTTGCACTATAAAGAGTTCATAGCCATTATGAAGGATCGCTTGCATCGTGGGTTCAGAGTAAGTGGTCGTTTCTTTGATTACAACGAGGCGTTGGATTCATACGATGAACCCGATTATCCCATGTTCCAAGCCTGGCGCCACAGAGTTTGTCGCCATTTGGACTTCTACATTGACAGTGATGCGCTGTGGCATTAACTTGAATCGGCTTTCGTTGTTGTTTGTTTGTTGTTGCTTTTGTGTGTATTGTTTTGTATGCGCTTCGTTTGTGTGTATGCGTTTTGTTTATAAGCTCTTAATCTGTTTTTGTGCTTAAGCTTATTATTATATATTTATTTAATTTAATATACACCTATATACACAATATATACCTTTATTTGTATTGTGACCAATTGTTTAACGACTCAATTGGTTGAAAACTCGAATCGTTTAAATTAATTTGTATTATTTAAGTAACCGATTGGCCATAAACATACTATTAAAAAATTCAATATACACAATAAATTGGCTTTTTATTATTATTTGTAAGTTAGAGTTTTGTTTTGTTAACTTGTGGATATATTCCAGCAATTAATTAAGACTTGTTTATTGTTACACAAACATTAAAATTGCTGTTTAAAATTGTTATTACCATTTATAAATTTAGTAATACTGTTCATTTGTTCAGTTAACAAAATCAGTCTAACTTGCTGGAGTACCTCAATTCAAAACGATTTTGATTTTTTCACACCTTTTTAATCTTAAGAGTCATCGCCTTTATTTATTAATTAGCTGATTTTGATCAGCAAATCCAATACATATTTTTGTTGTGTTGCTTGCAAGTGTTCCTCACATGGCCTAAAGTTCCAATTTCGTCAATGTGCTCGTGCTTTTTTTTTTGTCATTCCTTAGCAAGATGAAGATATAACAGAGATGCGAAATAAGAAACTTAAAGACAACGCTGGCCAAGAAAAGGTTGGTTTGGATCGGATGGCACCCCTTTTTATTTCGCTCTGTTACATAAACTTCTCGTATCTCCCAATATTTCGCACTATATCTAAAAATTTTGTTATTTCAGCCGTTGCATTATTTAATAACCAATATTATTGCTTTACAGTCTATAGCCAAGTCGGAAGGTTGGGATGCCTTTAAGCACTGTCTGCATCATGAAATGGTAGCCCTAAAGAAGCCATCTTACTAGACAAAAAGGATTTTACTCATACGCTCTCTGCTGATATAAAGAATCAAAAACTACGCCAAAGTTAAACAAACAAATTCTAGTTAAAAATTATTTTCCTCTAAATATTTCAAAATCTCATGTGTTAGCTCAAATCTATTTATGATTGTTAAACTATAAACAAAAATCTGTTTATAAATAATGTGTTAAAAAAAAGCTAGTTATGTTAAATTTTGTTATATGCATTTAACACATAAAATGCGGTTGTTGATTTGTATACAAGAAATAAATAGCAAACATTTGATTTTTTATTTATTTACTTATTTTTATTTAATTTATCAATTGCAAATGAATGATAGTATTATGCAAAGCTTTGTTTTTTGCTAAGACATTTTTAATACTAAGTGCATTAATATTTAAATAGATAGTCTAACTTACAGGAAGACCCCGTTTAACGCATCGGTAAACGAAGCAACCTTTAAATGTACATAATGGGGTTAGGGACAGATGGATAGACAATAGGACAGGTATTAAATTTAATAATAGTTTTTTTTTTTAATAGAAAAAAAATCAAAACATTTATTTCTTACAAACAATATACACGAATACACTTATGAAAGCAAATAAAATTAAAGTTTAGTCAGATCATTTAGTGTTAACAATTTTCTACTTTCTTGTCGAGAAGGTATCTACTTAATATAGTTTGAGTGGATAAGGCATTCAAAAAACCCCGTCTTGCTTTTGAACACCTATCAAAGTTTGGACAATTTTCAACATAGTTACTTTCGGTTATATTGGTCAAACTGCTTTTCACAATCGCCATCGATAGTTCTTTTTGCTCAGTAAAGAGCTTTGTTTCTACACCAAAAATAACTTAAGCTAATTCGTCTCTTTAAGTAATCACTCTTGATCAATTATGCTCTGCGCAGCATAAGAGCAGCTTAACATAACTATCATAACTGTTGTTTTGCAAGAAGGCAATTAGAATACATTTTATATATTAATGCAAACCTCGCTCCTTTTCATGTATACATACTTGACATTTCGTAAATTCGACAGCTATTGAAAAAGCTCAATAGCTCAACAAGCTTTTTTGAGCTCATAATTATAAAGACTATCTGCTGTTTCTAAAACTTCTTTTTCGACGTCCTCGACATGTACCTCATCTAAACCGGTTTATTCCAGGGCTGAAATAACAGAGCGCTAAACCGAAACAGCGCTAAGCGAAACAGCGTTAAGCGGGATCTTACTGTACTTAAATGTATCATGTCAGAAGATTCTCCTCTATATTCCCGGCTCTTTTGATTCTGGGTCACTTAACTAATGCATAAATATACATAGAATATATAGATATAAAAATTGCTTATGTTCTAGACAAATTTGCACTTGGGCCTCAAACAAAACTACATACAATTATCACAGTTAAATTGCGTGCATTCGATAGACACACACTTTTTCATATCTTCTTACTTTTCTAAACACTTTTATAAATAATTATGTATATGAAATAGTTAAATAGCTTAGAATATCGATCAGCTTGATATTTTGTTAGATTTAGCTACGAACACGATTGTTGAATGTGAATTGTTTTGGAATAGTTGCATAGAAAAATAGCACAGTTGAAACTATGATAATTATACTACTTACAATTCAAATAATAATATTAATAAAATAAATGGTTTACATCTACGATTAAGGTTCTTTTGATGTTGATTGAATATGTTGCTAATCCAACGTTGCAGACGGCAGCGTCCAGCTAACATATTTATCTTTTTCCTGCTCTTTTGCAGCAGCTCCATAATTGCGGTTACTTACTTTAGAGCGTCGAAACTTGAAATTGGCAAAGACATCGCGCTTGCCTCCATCGACATCTGAAACTTGAGCATCCATTTCCATATTTCGTTGCAATCCAATTCCGGGCGTTATATCATCGCTGGTTGGTTTGCGAAAGTTGTAGGTTCCCTTGCGTTGCTTGAGTTGCTGCTGTTGCTGTGCCAGCGACAATAAAGATTGGCTTGGTGGTTGGGTCTTCTTAGGACTGCCCATTTTGGACAACGGCTTTGGATCACGCATCAGCATGGGAAACAGCGCATCGTCGGCATCAAAGTACCAGGGTCTCGAAAAATGATAGCCGGCATTGTAGTAGGGCTTGAAGATGGGCTCATTCGAGCAAATACTGAATGCATGATACACGTGTGAGATGAGCTGTGGAAATCGATCCACCCAGTAATTGGTGAATTCATGCGGTATGCAGCCAAGCAGCTCCTGTGTCTCAGCAGTGAGCTCGTGATAGTGATGCTTTTTGTTGCGCAAGGCGCGCAATAGGTCTCTTACACTGGCGCCCATATAGCCACGATATTTTCTCAAATCATCTGTTATCAACGGATCTAAATGCATGTTCCAATCATCCAGTACAACAATGCGTCCATTCTTCTCCAGTGATTTGAGTGGCTCGGCGTTGAATTGTAATTTCTCCACACGATCGCTAACGTCCTGCAGAAAGCTGAGCATTTTGGGCTCCTCCCAGAACAGTGGATGATTGCCAATGCAGCGTGCCGGGGGACGTGACTGTGGATCTCTGTGGATCATATCCGATATTAATTGCTCCGCAAGTACCTAAGGGATTGAATTATAGGTTTAATCACGTGTATTATAACATCTATTTATATTTAATGCTTACAATTTTGCTATGGTCCGTGTCGTCTTCAGCACGTAGCTTGGACAGGTTGTATTCATGTGAAAGTATGTTCGCCTGACGCTTGAGAGTGTCCCCAAAGGCATGATGACCACCGCTCAGCACATAGTAATAGACACAGCCAAGTGAGAATATATCCACAGCTGTCGTCTGCAAAAGAAAAAAAGTAATGAGCTTAAATATATAAATCTTGGTATTTTCGAACTTACGGTTCTTTGTGCTCGCATCATTTCGGGCGCTATCCAGCCATCAGTGCCCGTTACGCCCGAGCGACGTGAGAAACTGGTGCGTCCAAAATTAAGTTTCTTACACAATCCAAAGTCCGAAATCATTACGCGCACCCTGCCCTTAGGATCTGGCAGAGAGAGCAGCACGTTCTGCGGCTTAATGTCACGATGAACTACAGCAAACAAATTTAATTAAAAAGACGAAAAAAAAACACGAAGCTTTCTTAAGCCCACTCACCAATATCAAGCGAATGCAGATGACTCAACCCAGCGGCTGATTGAACAAGCACCTGCCACATATCTATGTTTTGACGCAATTCAATTGAACTATCGCCTTCTGTGTAATCCTGCAACGTTGCAGCGCATAATTCCACAGCAATATACCGAAATTGACGATCCTGTTCGGTACAGAAATAACGCACAACATTTTCATGAGCATCGGATTCGCGCAGCAGAGCCACCTCACGATCAGCAAAGGTAAAACACTCCGGCAGCAGGCGCTTTACGGCCACAAAACGCTCCTCAAAGTTGCCCTTGAAGACAAAGGTGCCTTCGCAGCCCTTGCCGAGCACTTCGTTAGAGTTAAAGCTTATTTTGCCGACACGCACATGTCCATTGCCCAGATCGAGAAGTTCTTGTGCGTTAATGTTGCTGCCGTTGCTGCCATTGCTGCCAGTGCTGCCGTTTCCGCTACTTCCTGACGCTGCCTGCTGTGCCATTGTCTTGGAGCCGTTCTCGCTCTGCTTTTGCAACTCCCGCATGGTGCTGCACGTGTACCAGAACAATGCAATCATGCCCATAACGATAACAATTAGTATTTGATGCACTTTGCCACTGGGATGGTCCATGAACCACTCATTGATAAATGCCTGCACTTTGTTGCTATTAGCAAGAATGATTGTCTTGGTGCGATTAATGGTGTTGGAGCGCGGTGGCTCAATTGTAATTTCCACTACCTCGGGATCCGTTTGCACACCAATATCAGCAGCATTCTTTTCATTATTAGCCAACAGGCCGTAGCCATCATTATAATTGTGTATGGTGGCTAAGCTGTGCACATCCTTGCTAGCCAAAGGTGTTGGCGACAAATGCAAATTGCTTTGCTTTGCCTCATTGGGCATATTGTAGTGGCCGAGCATAATGCCTGGATTTTCTTGCAATACATCATTGATGTAAACGGTACGCGGATCGTTTTCATTGCCTTTGCTGTTTAGCTCCGCAACGGGTCCATCAATCAATTTGATTGGCGGCGTTGTGGAAATGCGGGGCGTGTTCTTATCTACCAACGAAGGCAACGCATAGAGACCACGTTGATGCTCGCCCACATATAGCGATTGACTGTGAAGTGTCGTAAGGTTATTTAAATTGATAAACTGAAAAAAACTAACAAACTTACAATAGTTTCACAGTGTTCACATTCCCTGTCTTTGATTCCTCCAGTATGGCCTGGTAGGCCTCATCCGAGACTGTGGTAAAGGGAACACTCAGAAGCCCATCCGGACCAAGCAGAAAGGCAGCCACTACAGGACTGTTCAAATCACGTTGCCACAAAAACTTGCCTTGCTTGCGATCAAGTGTAACTATTTGGCCATTGCTTGTGGTAGTCAAGTGAATATATTCTGTTCAGAAAAAGATACAATTTAGATACGCCATAAGATATCCGATTTTTCTTACTTACCATACTCCTTGGCCAACTCTGGTGGAGCGCTGAGCGCATTATAATCATAAAAGGTAATATTCCACGGCTTAACATTCTTATCCTTGGTTTGGCTATCATACATCATGACCGTGTATTGTGTGCGGCCCAAGTAGATGGCACGTGATGTAGCCCAGCCAAATTGCTCACCATCCTTTCCATTCATATTTGCATCACCAAAGCCCATAACCTTCTCTCGTCGTCCCGTCTTGGGATCAATCATATACCATGTGTCGCTCTTTTTGCCAGAGTACAAAATGCCATCGGAGGAGCGACATGGCGCATTGGCCACCAACTGTGGTATGGTATAGGGTAGCTTCTTCAAGCTACCCATTTGACCCAGCTGATAAATGCTTCCATCTCTGGGATCGGGCAAATAATGTGGTATCTGTACATTTTGCTGTGGCTCTGCGACAATAGGCGGATCTGAAATGAAAGTAATAATTAAAATAATGAAAACACAATGCCAAAAGTCTATTTAAAGATAAAAAGAAAAATGTGATAAATTTGTTGATAAATGAAGTTTCGAAACAGATGAGTACATATTTGTTTAAGCCAGTGCATGCATTTGCCACATTTGCAATCTTTCTTCTAATATTTATATGACTTATTAAGCTAAATATATAACTGGAGTTGCTTTATAAGGACATAAATTTTATCAGATAATCTTTAAACTTTGTGTACATAACATAATTATATCAAATTTACCTCTTTAACGCATGTCAATATGTGATTTATGACCGGGAACGTAACAAAATGAGCTGACATTTAGTTGAAAGTAACGGCAATCAAAGAATGCAGGCGGCAAGAGTATCAGCTAAATACTAGGTTATTACTGTGTGTTTGTTTTAAGTAAAATTCTGCTTGTTGCGGGTACCCGGCAACAAGAACAATGTGAACAATAATTTCACGTTAAGCTTATCAGCGTTTCTCGAGCTGAGCCTTCTTATCACTTAATTAACCCACAACAGACTGCTGTTAATTTGAGAGTGGCAACAAAAGAAAACAGAGAGAGAAATTTAGAGAAAGAGTTCCACATGTGAGTAAGCCATTTTTCTCCTAAGCTGGGTCATTTAACTCGCCTCGCCTGGAACTTTAATTAGCATTTGGTTTCTAATCGAAAAGCGGCTGAGAGCGCTTTTAGTCAAACATGTGATGAAGTAATATTAATGAGAATTCATATCTTCTCTTATAAATCAATAACAATTATAATAACATACACAGACTTTTTACCAATTTGTTATGGCCGGCTTAGCAAACTAATGCAGAACGAATAATATTTAATCGCTAATAATGCCAAACAACATTATTGTAACATAAATTTATACGTTGACTGTTTTCTATTTGCCATTTATAACCAACCATTAAGTTATTTAAATACTTTGACTTGCTTAGATAAACATACTCAGATGTTCCACACATGTGTTTTTGCCTTGACTAAACGATTATATTCTCAAGAATACAAATTAGAACTCTACATATATACATATAAAAAACTCATGTCTACGTTTATCGCCGCAGCCCATAGTTTTTAGTAGGCGTTGCTTTAACTCTTGTACCCAATGATAATTATAGAGTTAATTGTAAATAATAATAAATAATTGTTTGGATTTTTAAGATAATATAGGCGACACTTTATTTGTTGATAATGCAAATTCTAGCACGCAATCAATTGAAAAGCAAGTAAAAAAAAACATAACACAACTATAAATAGCCAATAGCGCGAAAACATAAATAAAAACTACATCAAGTACATTAATTTGAATTTTTCTTTTGACAATGCTAAGCAATAGTAAACTAATGGTTATATCCAGCAATGATAGCCAGATAGGTTTATTTGGCTTTATACAAATCGTTTCAAGCATGCCTTTTTTATGGATAATTCTTAATGAAATGTATCAGCAATGCGACAAGTTAGTAACCTAATTTGAAGTGTTGGCTATTAAGGTTCAACCCACGCACAACTTTAACCAACCGCGTACAAAGCTCAGCTTAACAACAGATAGTTTGCCACTTTTAAATTGACTATCTCTATGAATTAACCTAATTTGTATATGTATTTCCTCTTAGTCATTCTAACTAACAAACAGAAACTATAATTGTCACTTGACTACAAAAATACCATTTGTTTTATAACTAATTGATATGTAAATTTACAGCAAAACTTTTTACTTTACTTAAAAAACCATATAAAAGAACGTTTTTCTACCAATAGTGTTATATGCATGTGCTCTGTGAGAGCTTCTTATAAGCATAACCACCTGACAAAAAATCAAATACGTTTAAAACAAAGCAAAAAATAAACCAAAAACTACGATTCGACGTCTGACACCGATATTTCGTTGCGTTGGCAGTTTAGAATTTGACTTCTATGTTGAGAGCATGGCTGGTCGAGATTACGCATGTACACAAATACAAGCAAACATGTATTTGAGCGTTTATACGTTCACTCTGTTATCAGTGGAAAACAAAAACACGCAAATAACAGTGGAACTGCTGAGTGTAAAGAGTAAAGCAACAGCATCCCCACCGGTCGCTCCTGCTTCACCATATACATAGTACTTTCTATATTGCCAAAATTCAAAAAATTTACCCACACATGTTGTGATTTTTTTTGTTTTTGTTTAGTGTGATGAGCTCATCAAAGTGATTTGCGGTGTTTATGCTGCACTTTAAAGCATATATGGCAAAATTCCATTTGATGCAACAGTTTTTGTTTTTTGGAGTCGCTGCCATTGCCGGTCAGAGGGAGGATCGAGATGTTGGGCGAGTCGAAGAGTTGCCACTTGCTTAGTAAATTACAGTCACGCGACATGGAGAGCAAGTGAGAGATTGAATGTAAGCTATATGCGGTGTAAAATGGGGTTACCTTACACGATTGCACTACACACACTTTAAATTAAACTTATATGCATGTGGGTATGTGTAAGTGAGTGTTCATGTGCGTGTTATTACCATCTGCTATTGTCCAGCGTATTTCGTATGTTATTGGATCGATTGCCGTTAGGCCGCCGCCCAGCGTGGAAAATACCATCAAAGCCTCCTCATCGCGGGCAATGTCCGTACAATCCTGTACAAAGACCAAAATCAATTTTATTAAATTGTCATCACTTATTCATTTGATGGCCGCTGTCATTTCCATAGCAAATGCACCCGCATTGTGCGTATTCCACCCTACAACCTACCGTCTTCTCTTCGTCGCTGGTCACGACTTCTGCTGAGTCGGCATTAATGCCTGCCTCTTGCTCTTTTGCTGCTGATGCAATCACGCAGCTAAATAGCAAAATAAACGCGCAACAACGAACGATGTTTTTCATTTTGCCAATTCTGTACGACGACGATGAAACTTGTGATGTTTTTGTTGCTCTTTTCATTTTTGCGCGGAGGCAATGGAAAAAACTTGATTTCCGTTTGTTTGTTGCTGCACTTGCAATTACTAGCTGATTGTCGAATGTATCATATTTTCACCGTTTTGTTGTTTATATTAAGCAATTTTCAGCTTTTGTTTTTCGCTTTTCACAATGTGGCAATGGTTAGCACTTAATGCGTATTTTTTTTAGACATTCATTGTTGCGTTGTGTTGTACTGTTCGCGAGTATATGAACATTTATGAAATTGCTGGACTGAACTTGTTCATGCTCGTTATCACCAACGCTTCAAATGAACGTTCACACTAAAAATTAGAAGAAATAAACTAATCCAGGAAAATATATAAAGCCACATTTTGTTGTTACTGCAGGAGAAAATTAAATGTTTAAGATTTTATATTACCAAGAACTTTAACTTAGCAACAATATTTTTTAAGAGCTTGTTTATGTTATGCTAGCACAAAATTGGTACATGTATCGTGGAACTAGCTTTTCCTAAAATACTTAAAGTATACGAACGTCCTAAAAATAGACATAAGTGAAATTTTGCTCAGCTTAACAACAGCTGTTTTGTTTGTGTTGCACAATGCGGCAACCGGTGGCAAATTTAAGTGAATCATTAATTAAAAGGTTTTTGCAAACCCAAAATACTGTGCAACATGCGAAACAGCAACCGAACAACCTCAAAGGTAGAAGCAAAAGCTCACAGGACTGGCTAACCCGACAGCTGGCCGATCCTTATGTGGAAAAGGCGCGCATGTTAAATTATCGCTGTCGCAGCGCCTTCAAACTACTTGAGATGGATGATAAATACAGAATAATGAAACCAGGCGATCAGGTGCTGGACTGTGGTGCAGCCCCGGGCAGCTGGACCCAAGTTGCTGTTGAGCGCACCAATGCCAATGGCAAGCAGGAGCGTGCGCCTCGGGGATCAGTCTATAGCATAGATCTGTTGCATTTTCATGCAGTACCTGGCGCGACCATTTTTGGTGGCATGGACTTCACAGCTCCGCTAGCTCAGCAGCGTCTAAAAGAATCGCTGGCGGATCGAAAAGTAAATTGTGTGATGTCCGACATGGCGCCGAATGCGACAGGAGTGCGTATGTTAGACCAAGAAAGCATCACAAACCTGTGCTACGAGGTCTTGAAATTCGCCTTGGCAATGTCTGCGCCCCATGCCAATTTGGTCTTTAAGATCTGGGACAATGGGGATGTACCTAAGTTAGAACGCGATATGTTATCGTACTATGAGAAAGTAAAACGGGTAAAACCACGAGCCAGCCGAGGCGATTCAGCTGAGCATTTTTTGTTAGCGCGTGGCTTTAAAGGCTTATAATAATATTAACCTGATATAGTTGTAGTTAACGGCTCTTGTTGCTTATCGTCTTATTTAAATTAATCGACTAGGCGCCGTTGCTCTTAGTTTAAACGATTTAAAATAAATCTGGTCACACGAGCCAATTTTTTCAACATAAAATTTTAAATTATATCGACGCTGACTTTTTCACTCACTTTCGATAAAGTTATAAATTATTTTTCTTTAATAAACTCATATGTTAGTACTCTGTTGGCAAAAATTACTTTAATACTGAATTTTTTCAAACTCGTCATCGAATGTTGAGAACAAGTTATGTGCACGCTCTAACACTCTGGCAACGCCGCAGTCAGAACCTTAAAATTTGTACACCAGCCGGGCCAGTGCCCAAATATAAAAAGCATCTTAATCCAACACCACATAAAGAAACATGTCGATCGTAGACACGTTCCACTATATAACCCTGGGTAACCCCGTCAGTCGTACACTAATGAGTTCGTCGTCGTCGATAATGAGTTATATAGTAAGTGCATATTGTTTAACTGTTTATTCTTTTCCGCTTGTCGTTTCATCACTTTCATTGTTGTATTGCAGGGACTGCGCCCCAAGAAACTGCCCATTAAAGAGTTGCCGATGCAAGCCATACAATCGATAGAAATTTCGATGCGTTCCATAGTCGGCAATAACTATAATTTTGTGCGCATTGCCGGCTTGGGCGGTGCATCGGCCATTTTTATGGGCGCCTATTGCAAGTACTTTCTTAAAAATGTGCGCGATCCGAAGGAGCAGTTGGAGGCGCAATCATTCGCTGATGTTGCCAATCGCATACACTTTCTGCACTCATTTGCACTCATGTGCATGCCCCTGGCACACCACCCCGTTTTTGTAAGTATTCGTGTATAAAGGGCTCACCTTTATCATCGGAAAATTTACAAAAGAAATCTACTTACTATATTTATTTATTTATCGTTTATTGAGCATCGTAAAGCATATCTGTTATTTCTCATTTGTAAAGTTAAATCTCTGAACGGAATTTACAACAACTCGCGTTTCATTTTGAATTATTTGATTTATGTACATAAACACAATTCGCATTCGTTAATTAACAATATTTCTTTTTTGTGTAAATACTTTCTATATATGTATGTTAGTATGTATAAATGTAATTGACGCACTCGCTTAGTGAAAATGGCAAAACGATTGAGGCATGAGTGTTCTTTTGATAAGCGTTTCTTAATTTACGTTCTATAAGGATGTGCAGATTGTATGTTTGATATTTGATTTCTTCAAAGCTAAAGCTAAAAGTTCAACAACCACTAATTGCCACTTAAAAGTAATTTCAATACCACATTACGAAACTTGTATAAGATCATTTCTAACATGTAACATCAATTATTTGTTTTGGGTGTTATGACAGGTTCATAGCTGATATGGTATAGGATTTGTATTAGGATATAAGAAATATGTATTGGCTTTGCTTAAAACTAAATTGGTAAAAGTCAGCTTCAATAACGCTGCCTAAATTTGTTTTCACTTCTTTTTTTTCTGGTTGTATTTTGTTTTTTTCATAATTTGATTTTTCAGCCTTATTCGATTTGTAAATCGTAGAGCATTATTTTGAGATTTTTTTGTGATTCTGTTTTTTTTTTTTAAAGCCACCGACTAAAGCTAACATCAAAATATACGGGCCATACAATATTGTCTAACACTTAAATGCTGCTATTGAGATAAATAATGTTTTTCACATGCTTAATAATTTATTGTCCTTTGTTTCCAGACTGGCGTACTGATGACCTCAGGCACCGTTCTCTTTTCCGGCTGCATGTATTACCGTGCCCTGACTGGTGAGAAGCACTTCCAGAATTATGCCACAATTGGAGGCTTTTGTTTAATTGGTGCCTGGCTATCGCTGGTGGTGTAGATTTTATATATTCACGTATAATATGATATAGTACACAAAATACATACAGCACACAATTATCTTTACAAATGTATAAAACAAACTAAAGCTACAGCCTAGAATGAAGTTACGTGTGTTCATTGGCGTATTTATAATATAAATATATAATGGCTTTTAAAAAGCGTTCTCTTAGTTGTAAATGTGAGCTCTTTAGCACTTGAATATTAAAATTCATATTGTTTTTAACATGTTTTTAGTTTACACTTTTGCAGCAAATGGAAGATACATTTTGTTGTTAAATGCATAAATATATCTTTTTTTTTAGATGATGATTTAAATGCACATCTTTTACTAGTTAGGATTAGGAGCTTAAAATGTTAAACTGAAAGTTGAAAAATAAAATACTTATGCGAAAAATCAAATAATAAGTTAATAAAAATGTTACATTTATTGTGTAGTATAAATTACTATAAAAAAACACACATGCATTAATACTAAACTTAACTATTTATAAAAGTTTTTTGTTACATTTTCTTTCCACTTTTTATAATCGTTATTGTCGTTACGGAACATATTTTACACACATGCAATGCAATGCCTTCTAAAGGTATTACTTTGCATCTGTTGAGCATGAATTTTTATCATTTGATTTACACGCTCAAAACTGAGCTTATTGTCATTCATTTCATAATCTAGTTCTACTATTAATCAATTCAACTAACATTTAGTTAAGATTTGTACATGTTAATGTCTATCTGTTTGTGTTGTTAAAATTCTCTGCTGTTTGTTATAGTTGATTCATTAATATTCTTTCTGCTACCCTAATAGTTTCTGCTTGGAGGCCTCTGCAAATAGAAAGGTCTTTTGTATGCGCGCATTGGCAGCCGGGTGGTTCGTTATTGGTTCCAGTATCTTAAGTATGTAGTCTTTAAATGCCTTCGGCACAGCAAAATGTCAAGAATCCTTCTTCAACCGCATGTTGTCCTCATGTGCCTATGTAATGACAAAATTGCCATAGGCCATTTAATTTAAGTACAAATCTTTAAATGATAGCTCACCTTTTGTGCCACCTTGAGAAGAGCATCGAATGTAGCATCGCCCGTCTGCTTGACCATGCTATAGAACACCTTTCTCTCGCTGACCGTTAGCAGTTCAAAGGGGGATCCAAATTCAACAGCGCGTCCTGCATCCATAACCAATACTTTATCCGAATCCATTACCGTGTGCAGTCGATGAGCAATGGTAAGTACGGTGCACTCCCTAAACTTTCTCCTTATCGTAGTCTGTATTAGTGCATCTGTTTGCGGATCTACATTTGCAGTCGCCTCATCCATCACCAGGATGCGATTCTCGCGCAGAATGGCACGTGCCAGACAAACCAATTGACGTTGACCCACGCTGAAATTGGTGCCGCCCTCGGAGATTTTGCTTGACAGACCGCTGGGCAGTTCGGCAACCACCTCCTTAAGCTTGACCTCTTCCAGTGACTCCCAGAGCTTAGCGTCGGAGTACTCATCGAACGGATCCAGATTATAGCGCATGGTGCCCGAGAAAAGCACCGGTTCCTGTGGTATTATCGAAATCTTACTGCGCAAATCGTGCAGACCCAATTCGTTGGTATCTCGACGATCAATGATGATTGCACCCTCATTGTAGGATAATCGGAACAATGCGTTTATCAGCGAGGATTTACCAGCGCCCGTGCGTCCAACGATGCCAATCTTCTCACAGGCCTTGATGTCAATATTTAGGTTACGCAGCACATAATCTGCTGTCTTTTCGGGGAAGTAACGCAAGCTTAAATCATCAAATATGATCTTGCCCTCATCAGGCCATTCCTTTGGTGGTTTCTTATTAGGCTTTGACTCAAAGTTACCCTCTGGCTTTAGATCCTCATACTCTACAACACGTTCCACCGAAGTCATAGTGTTCTCCAGCTCCGCAGACTGACGCATGCCCCACTGGACCATGCTCGTCATGCCCATAGCCTTCAAAAATAAATGAAGGGAGTTAGTTTTTTTAAACATATGAAACGTTGTAGCCAAACGTACTTGTGTTATGGCCAAGCCAACCTTACCGCCATTCTCTGGCGAGAATATAAAAAAGCTAAGCGTCACGATGGCAATATAAAGCACACAAACCAAGTCCAGCCAGTAGCCAAAGGCACGGCTGGTCGCCAGGAACATGTAAAACCCAGAGCTATGCATATCCTGAAAGTTATCAAATTCTGCAATAAGATCCTTTTGTGCGCCAAAAGCACGAATCGTGGGCAAACCGTTAAGAGAGGCGCTTAAATGGGAATAAATTGGCGATCGAGCTAAAGGGAAGCCCAGGATTGAGCATTAAACTTGAGTTTGTGCTTAAGTTCAAAGTACTTACTAATAGCTTCCAATCTTTTAACATCTCTTGAGGTCGTCAAATAGAAGTTACGCATCAGATAGAAAATAATGACCAGAATTAAGGCAATCAATAGATTCCAGATATTCACAATGCACAGCACAACAATGATGCCAATAATTGAAAGGAAAATTTGCATAACATCCATCATAACGGAGGGCAAAATCTCATCCACTTGACCCAAATCCTTTGAAAAGCGATTTAATATGCGACCAGACGGATTTGTATTAAAGAAATGCATTGCCGCCCGCGTAACACCCTGGAACATGCGATTATGCAACGTCTTCGAGCTCTTGGCGGCCAAATAAAAGAACAGAACACTGCGCACGAGGGAGAACACAATGACCGAAATGTTGATAGCAGTAAAATAATAAATATCAATGATATCCGTTTCGCTGTTAATCCTTGGCATAAATGAGCGACGCAATCGAGACATAAATGTATCTGTATTCGTTTGACCGTTTTTGTTGACCCTAAAAGTGAATTTTTTAAAACAGTTATATAAAACCTGCAACTTTTAAGATAAAGGGATATTTTATGTAACAGCTCTGTTAAGTCTCTAACATAAATGAAATTTCGATGGATTTTCAGTTTAGTGCTTACCAGTATGACAAGAAAACATCGCCACCAGAGCCCAAGACCTGAGCTCCAATGCAGAAGAAGGCAAAAACAATGAAAAGAAAGTAACCATTGGCAGCAAAGTATTTTTTGTAAAGTCCGAGGCCAATTTCTCCCTCGGTGCGCTTTTCCTGCACCTGCATGGGTGAATCTACGACAAGTGATTCGGCTACCGATCCGATGGACGAAACACTGTTTTGTCGGCTGCGAAACTTGCTGACCTGGGAGAGTTTTCGCTTTTCTGCTGCATCGCCAGCTCCCTCATCCTTTTTGCTGGGATCCGTTAACATTTGTGCAAAGTCCAAACCACTCTTGCACATGGACTCGTAGGTGCCTTTGGCACTGATCTTGCCCTTGTCCAGTATGACAATCAAATCGGCCTGTTCCAGAAACTGCAACTGATGAGTTACCAGGAGTACAATATCATCCCGCAGGAAACCACGCATGCACTGATCAAACAGTTGACGACCTACATGGGTGTCCACAGCGCTAAGTGGATCATCTAGCAGATAAATATCTGCCTTACGGTATACAGCACGCGCCAGACTAATACGCGCCTTTTGTCCACCAGATAGCGAGGCACCACGTTCACCCACAATTGTCTTATCTCCATAAGGCAACAGCTCAAAGTCCCGTTCCAGCGCACACTTCTTAACCACTTGGCGATAGCGACTTCTATCTAGCGGCAGCCCGAACAAAATATTCTGACGCACTGTGCCGGTAAAGAGCCAGGGTTCTTGCGAGGCATAGGACAAGGTGCCATTCACTTTAACGGTTCCCGATTCAGGCGGCAGCTCACCAAGAATGGTTTGAATCAGACTGGACTTGCCGGCACCGACGGGTCCAATAACAGCCACCAGTTGTCGTGGCTTGAACTTTAGGCTTAAATTGTCCAGCGTAAACTCGCTAGCCTTTGTATCCCATTTGCACTTCAGCTTGGTGATGTTTATGCCCGGTTCTGCTTCGCTGGAGCGACGACTGATTGGCTTAAGCAAACCTGTTGTGGTGACGGCAGCCTCCTGCACCAGACTGAGGCCTTGTTTGTTGCCCAGCTTTTGGTCATCCAAATCGTTGGACTTATCACGCACTTTTGTCTCTTCGTGCATCATAAACTTTTGAATGCGTTTTATGGATACGAGCAGCTCCGCAAACTGTAAATAATTGATACATTTTATATACTCAAGTGTTACAAAAAAGTTGTATCAATAAAAGAATGACGATAAATAGTTTATGAAATGAAAATTATGTGTAACATTTGTACTCTATGTTACCGAAAAGTAATGTCTTTTAAAAATACTGGTTTTTTGCATAACAATCAGAGTATCAACGAAATTATGGAAAACCATTTTAAAAATTTAACTAAAAAATAATGATGGATGAGCTTTATTTACCTGCGAGATGCCTAGGGGAAAGTAGATCGTCATTGTGTTACGCAGTACATTGAAATAAGCCGTTATTGTGAAAGCTTTCTCGGCAGTAAGGAGTTTGCCAAGCAACACAAAACCGACCAGGCTGACAAACACCGAAATACGCGTCACATACATGATAAAACTTTGCAGAGTGCCGCGAATGTAGTTCACTTTTCGTATAGAATTCATTTCCTTGCCGCGAACATAGTTGATCATCTTGCTGAATGGTATCTCCCAGGCATACATTTTGATCACCTGAATGCCCGATAGAATCTCGTTCATCATGCGGACACGCTCATCTGTACGCAGAGCAGTCCTAAGACGCAGAACCGATGTTTTTTTGCCCAGATATGCCTGAAGGGGAACGAACATCAACATCACTGCGACGCCAAAGAATGCCGCAACGCCAATCTAATTAGTATTATTGAAAATATAATAGTATAAACTCATTGAAAAATGTAAGCAATAAATGTTGCCTTGCAAAGGAATGAAGAATAGAAATAAAGAATCTACTCACTTCTCTGTACATCAACCATGTGATCACACCGATCTCAACAGGTCCAAGCCATAAATAATGCATGTGTATAAGAGCAACATCGAGACGTCCCACATCGTTCGATATGAGATTAACCACCTGACCAATTGTTGTGTCGCCTAGCGCAGTGCGACTGAGACGCAACGCCTTGCGATAAATCATGCTGCACATTGCAATGCGCACCTTCATGCCCGTGTGGTACATGCCAAGCATGTAGGGATGCATAAACATAACATTTAATGCGCTGCACAATATTAAGCCGGCGGCATACAGATATGCCTTGGTCTGATTATCGGCGTTCTGATTCTTTGGATCCGCATAGAAGGCCACCAATCCTCCCAAGCACAGCGGCTGTGTTACGCTGTATACATAATTATTTACAAATAATTACTGGTCATAAATATTGTGTGTGTGAGGGCGTTTTTTAAAACTTACCGGAAGCCCATTTCCAATATAAACAATATGAAACCAAGTAAGCCAAACCTCCAGCCAAAGACTTTTATCGTTGCCCCAAACAAACTGGGCTGCTTCTTTTTCTTGCGCTTCTCCTCCACCTCCTTCTCCCAGGCATTGCTCAGCTTCTGGCCAAGTTTTTCTGTAAGCATTCAATAACATCGTGTAAAGCATGATTTAATTAAGTTGTTAACAAGATGGGTAAGCATAATTTATGTTCGAGAGGATTGGTTAAAGTGATTTATGGCATTAATCGAAGGGTAAAGATAGTAGATAATTTTTATTTATTTATTACAGCTCGTTACATCGTGATTAATCGGATAACATGAATCATATAAAACCTATTAAAATGGAAGCTAAAAATTTAATCAACATGGCCTCTGAACGTTAAAAATTGATCGGTTTACGAGCTGTTTATAAAAAGTTGTTGTTATGATTTTTTATGGCTCTGTAAAGATACAACGTCAGTCTTTAATTGTTCATTGCCTTCGATTTAGCTGTGAATTATGGCCCCCCAATCACTCAAGACCGTTAGAAAAAAAAACCCAAGTTCCAGTCAGCTGTCCATTGCATAGTCTTTCTTATCAATGATCAATTGTACGGCTAATCCCTACTAGGCCAGACAATGGCATGTGCAGCTTGGGCTCCTAGCTGGCCGATCTATGTTTAGCTATAAATATGGCCACTTCCGCAACTTTTGGCTAGAAAGATTTAAACGCTATTAGATGAAAGATTGGAAAGCTAGACTATGGGGGTGTGTGTGTGAGTGTTATCACAGATAACCATTATTTTGTGTATAGTTTTTGAATCAAATTTAAATTTATAAAGTCTTGAAAAAAAAAATTGTGTCTATGGGCTCATTAATTATAAGCAAATAAGCGCCCCGATATTTAATTTAATATCTCATAATACTTATAACTTACTGCCTTATAATAAATTTATTAGTTGCGGCAATGGTCTTTTGTCAAAGTTATCAATAGGCTATTAGTGAAAATTTAATAGTTAGCGCAGTTTAACGGGACGTTAAACTTCTCTTTTTTAAAACTAAATTTAAATAATCTTAAAGTTTTGAGATATAATTATGGAAATAATTGGCATAAATTTAATCTGTTAATGAGTTTGCATATTATTCAAAAATAAATGAATGAGATACTAATTGGAATAGTTAAGTTTGTTGATGTGCTTATGTTGCATTTATTTCATTAGTTATAAAAACAAGATCGAATGGTTTTTGCTTGTAATTGCTTATCCATAACAGTAGAAGATACCAAATAAACCCGTGCACATGCTCTATTCTATCTAATCATCAACAAAAACCTGTAACTATAAGTGTCGTCGACTTGCGTCTTAGCCACTTCAGGGCACAAATGAAACATGTCTGAAGAGTTGATATAATTCCATTGATTATACCTAGCGTGCATTTGTATTTCTCTTCAACTGACAATAGTGTGACATGAGGAAATTAAACTATATTTAAAAACTGAATGAATGTGGTAAGACAGCTGGGGCTAAAAGGGGTGAGCTTATAAAATAGTTAGCCCAATAGACAACAAAAACTAAGTATGTACATGTTTTATTATTTATGAATTTTTCCTCATAAACGTTTTGGGACCTAGCAACATTTATGAATCGTTTACTTACCGGCCTTGTGTTCGTTTAATGCCCTATAGAGATCACCTTCATCAAGAGTTTTTTTGCGTCCCTTAAAAAATATGGGCAAAGTAAAGCTGTATAAAAAAACATATACTATAAAGCAGTTGTCATTTTTTTTCGATATCCAAAACGTACCAAAACATCAGCGACGAAAACGGATTCGATTTTTCGCGAGGATTTGGCGGCAACTGATCTGCTTTTATGGACTGCATTTTTATCTTCTAATTTCTGTCAATCCGGTCCGTATTAAATATTTTAGTTGCTTGTCATTTGTTTAGTGTAGCTTATCAGACCAACAACAAGCGCCGCTACAGAATAATAAATGTAAATACATATATATATATATATTAATTTAGTACGCTTTCTAGTTTGTCAAAGTCAAGCGATATATTAATTTTAATCATAGTTATTATGGTTGACACGCACAAAAATAGTTAGACTACTGATATGATTCATTGCTAAATTACAGCTCCCAGATACAGCTTTGAGGATTGTTTCTTAAGTGTATTACACTGTCTGATATAGCACTACTAAAAAATAGCCACAAATCATAAAGAGTTGATTAAGTCCAAACAGTTTGCGACTTGGTTTTTTTTTTTTTGCACAATGAAACTATTTTTTAATTGTCAGAGAAATTAAAAATTTCAAGCTTTTTATTCTTTTATATAGCTAGAAGTATATTTTGATAGTTCGTCAGTTCTTTTACACATTGATTAATTTAGATGCACTTGAAATAACTCGACATACAACACAACTTTAATTTAACAAGGACAAATCGCGCTTAACTCACAATAAACCGGCTAACAACAGTGCGTCGCGTCCAGACAGCTTACAAACAGCAACTTGGCTCTTAAACTGATGCGAAATGCATTTTTATAGCCAACGAGAGAATACTGTTATCTGTCTTTGATTTCGAATTTGCGGATTCGCGAATTGGCGAATTCTTATCATATTCAACTTTCTCGATCATAATGCGAATTCGAAGTTTAAGACTGATAACAGTATTACCTCATTCTGAATGAAAATAAAGCGATGGCTAAAACGATTGTAACTTTAATATGAGCAGCAATTAAAAACTGAAACTGCCGCAGCTTGGGGCTGTTATCAGAGGCTTCCCCTACCACCGTACATTGTTTATTGAATTTTCGTATAAAGCCGCATTTGTAGCTAAACTTAATATTATTGTTGTGAGTACTTTGGCTGTTTAGATCTTTTACCTGATATGGTAGCTCTTAGCGGTATTGTTTAGCAATTGACAGGTTCGCAAATAAAACCAGCAAATCATAAATATAAAAAACTTATTATAAAAACGCAGTATGGAGACAAAAAAAAACAAAAATTGACTGCAAAACAATAAACAACTATGGTGCCAATTAAAACACGTGCAATTCACTTATAAACACTAGTTCTTAATGTCACTTTAAATTAAATGGTGCCCTATGTGCATGTTTTATAGAATTAAATGTAATTGTGCAATAAAAGAACGTTAAACAAGTTTGTGCGAGCTTAAAATTTTGTCTTCTTCTTCTATGGTTTGGGCAGCGCAGGCGCAGTTCCATCGATAGTACAGCGATGACGGCTCAAAAATTGCGCACTAAGATAAAAATAATTTTCCAGTTAACATTGTGGATAATATTAGAATCTCTTGAAAGTTCCATAATAAATTCATAATAAATACGTATATGCCGAGTTTGATTTTAAATTAAACATTTCGCGGGAGCTTTTAACATAAGGTAACGCAGCGTTTGGCTCGTGGGGCTGTACATCAAGTATCGATAGCAAAGCAGATATTATCGAATATGTTTTAGTTAGTGGATTAAATTTAACCGACAACCATTGATTTTAAGCGGAAATAAGTATATTATTAATAAAAGGCAATTATTTAATTTTCCTTTTACCACTCAAACCAATAATTCAAGAAAAATGCAGTCTGCTATGAAAAGTGGCTTGAATATGGGTATGCATATGTGTTAACAGTTTACATGGACTTTGACTTGTTGATATGTCGATAGTATGTATGTATGTGTGAATGTTATCATTGTTATTGTTATACTGCAGTTCGAAAGACGGTGCATCTGCGGCAAATTGCGTCAATGGCAGCGCTGTCCGAGACGCATCAAATGCTACAAAAGACATGCCGTGACTTCGCCAACTCGGAACTAGCTGGAACGAATGCAGCCAAATTCGATAGTGAACATCTTTATCCTGCGCAACAAATCAAACAAATGGGTGAGCTAGGTCTCATGGCTGTGGCCATACCAGAGGAGCTGGGAGGCACTGGATTAGACTATTTGGCCTATGCGATAGCCATGGAAGAGATATCGCGTGGCTGCGCATCAGCTGGCGTCATTATGTCCGTCAATAATTCATTGTACCTAGGCCCTCTGCTAGGCTTTGCAAATGATGCCCAAAAAGCGGAATATATAACTCCATTTGCGACTGGCGAGCGTGTGGGTTGCTTTGCGCTATCCGAGCCAGGTAACGGCTCAGATGCAGGCGCTGCATCCACGGTGGCAGTAGAGAAGGCTGATCATTATGTGCTAAATGGCACCAAGGCATGGATAACCAATGCATTTGAGGCGGAGGCAAGTGTGGTGTTTGCCACCACCAACAAGCAATTGAAACACAAAGGCATCTCCGCCTTTATAGTGCCCAAAGGTCTGAAGGGCTTTTCGCTGGGCAAGAAGGAGGACAAACTGGGCATTCGTGGCTCCTCAACCTGCCAGCTCATTTTTGAAGACTGTGAAATACCCAAAGAGAGTCTACTGGGTGAGACGGGCTTTGGCTTTAAGATAGCCATGCAAACGTTAGACGCTGGCCGCATTGGCATTGCTGGCCAAGCTTTAGGCATTGCCCAGGCCTCATTGGAACTCGCCGTTGACTATGCTCAAAAGCGTCAGGCATTCGGCAAACCCATATCAAAATTGCAGGCCATACAGCAAAAGATCGCCGATATGTCAATGGCTGTGGAGTCAGCGCGACTGTTGACCTGGCGTGCCGCCTGGCTTAAGGATCAAAAATTGCCGTATACCAAAGAGGCGGCAATGTCTAAACTGGCTGCCTCCGAGGCGGCTACCATGTGCGCTCATCAGTGCATCCAAGTGTTGGGCGGCATGGGCTATGTCACCGATATGGCTGCGGAAAGACATTATCGAGATGCGCGCATCACGGAAATCTATGAAGGCACCTCAGAAATTCAACGCCTGGTCATTGCAGGCTCAATACTCAAGGAATATGCTAGTTGATCCATTATCAATTATTAATTTTAAGCGCAAAGTGTGAATGCAATAAAGGTGTGTACAATCAAGTTTTTTATACAACGAACATTTCTTTGCATCGAATTAATTTCGAGTACACTGCGTTTTGTTTTCGTGTTTATTTCTTGTTCATTTATATTGAACAAAGTTTTTTCTTGTCCCCTTGAAATTCGTTGCATGGAAGTTCGAAAGTAATCGAATCAATTGTATTCAGAATAAGATAAGCCTCCTATAATTATCGAGTTCCTATAAATATTTGCTTCCTCTTTTAGAATATATTTTATTAATTCAACCTTCTATTTGTAATTTATTTCTTGACCGGTTTAGCTGCCCCTTTAGCGCCCTTGCCCTTCTTACCACGTAGCTCTCTTGCATCACGGGAAGTTATGGAGCCGGTACGTTTCTTACGCGCCTCCTCTAATTCAGCCTGCTGAGCAAGCTCGTCATAGTACAATTTCTCGAAATCAGTAACCTCCATGACCTTCTTTTTGGCGGCACGCTTTAGATCCACTTCCTTGAGGGTCTCATGGAATTCTTTTAGAGCGATGCGAAACTCATCATCAGATTCGATCATCTGAATGAATTGTTCAGGATTATCGGGATCAAGCTCGATATCAGGAACTTTATCCGCATCCTCCGCATTCAGTTTAGACATGCGCTCCTCTTCAGCCAAAAGTTCGGTGCGGTTCTTAAGCTTAATCTCATCCACAGCAGCTTCTAGCAGCTTGCTGCGTGTTATCTCACGTTCAAACATCTAGATAGACTGGATTAAAAATGTATCAAAATTCGGAGTACTTTATACTCACATCAGCCATTAGAGCCTTCTCCTTGCTGTTTGTCCGTTTCATGGCTTCATCGAGATTCATAATGTGCGTATCGCCATTGGCCATTGATATGGCCAAATGTTTGCCACCCGGCTGAAATACTAAACCAGTTATGGTCGAACGGAAATTGATGCTGTAGATGGGCTTGCGCTGATCCAAGAGTAGATCCCAAAAGTCAACGACGCCATCGATGTCACCAGTTACAAATAGAGATGCCCGTCCATTGCTCCAGGTGCCACACATCATCTGATTGCGCTTCGAAACATAAAAGGTACTGGGACAATTCTTCATCTCTTCGCACCATATGCGAGCCTGCCAATCGGCAACGATCAGAAAGTTCTTCACAAAAAACGGATTGCGATGAATGCTGCGTATGGGGCCGGCAAAGAGTTTATACTGTGCCGTAAACATTTCGACAGGTGTGGTGCCTTTGCGATTGCCTACAAAAATAGTGCCCATATCTGTGCCGGCAATGAATCGAACTGGAATTGTGTATTCAAATTCCAGCACTGTGCAACCATGGGCATTCTGTCGGTTCTGCTTTGGATTCGGATATGGATCCAAAAATATTTCGTAGGTTGGCATTTTTATATCGCGCATATCCCAGAACTTAATTGAACCATCAAGAGATGCAGTATAGAATTCTGTATTAGTTTTTGAATAGACCCAGGCCACTGCTGAGGTTCGCTCCCGATGGGCCGATTCCAGAGGGCAAATGGCGTAGGGCATGCCGCTCTCAAAGGTGTTCCAGTTGCACACCTTGCCTGTAAATGTGCCACCAGCCATGTTGTTCTCGTCTTTGGGACAGATTTTGGCGCAGTATACAATTTCCGTGCTGTCATAGAAGTAAAGCGGCTTAATCGGATCCCTCAAATCCCATACATAGAAGGCATTGGTTGTTCCATTTGTATCGTCAGCGGTCATCATACGTCGCTCCCCCTCCTCAAGCAGATAGAGATTAGTATATTGAGTCATGATCATTTCGTTATTGTTGGGCATCCAGTTGATGATGGACATATAGCGCTGTGGTCGCCACATATCGTGAAAGATATTTATTGTGCGACTCTTGAACGTCATGCAGATAGAGCGACCCAAATCCCAGGGCAGATCATCAAAAAAATGATTATAGATATTGATTGCATTATTTTCGCGTACCGTACGCATTGTGCTATTAATCAGTTCCTTCACTTCCACGCCCCAGCTATCGTCACGTTCGATTTTCTTGCGATGTCGTATTGTCTGCTCCTCGTCGTGCATATTCACCTCTTTGGGCCAGCCGCCTTCGTAGTGGAACATTCCATGCTCATCGAATGTGGCATTTTCTGTTTCCACTTCACTTCCTGCCATTGTGGGAGCTAGTTGCGAAGCACGGGTCTGTGGATTGCCCATTATGTACTTTTGACGAAGACGACTGCTCGGATGGATGTTGACCATCACCTCATTGCGATCCTCGAACAAGCACTGGCGTCCAAAGCGACGACGTTCGCGAGTTAGAACCACTTTATTTTGATACATGATGGTAATTGTCTTAAATCAGTACTTTTGACTCCTTTTGTTTAACTTTAATATCATATGTATGGTTGATTTTTCTGAAATATAAATACTTGGAACAAATGTGGCAAATCAAATCTACAACTGTCGTTGGCATTCGTTCAAACTTTGCTTTTGTAGTCGTTAAGCGTCGAGATTTTTTTTTTAAAAATTAGGTCAGTTATGTTATTTTTGTTAGTTTAGTTTTTATAAGACAACTAGAAGACTATATGACAATTAAACACAAACTATGGGCAAATCGTTTTTAAATAGACCTAAGCAGGGAACTTTTACCTAAATTCGTATTTTCGAAAATATGATTAACATACATAGACATATATACATATCAAGACTTGTTTGCAAAAATAATTAAATAATTTAAGATATGCTGGATTTTTTAAAAACTTGTGTTACCTTGTTTTAAAAGCTGGAATATGCCAAACGTTGCATAAAAACAATAAATGAATAATTTATTAACATTTCTGCATCAATAATTACTCGATTTCATTATGAAAAACGTATAGAAACGCTTATGTTTATATGTCGTTTCGAATCATAAAATAAGTTCCGAAATGCGTTGCCTGCGAACCGTTACTTGACACACATTATCTTGCAATAACAAATGCAAAAGCTTGTGACCTTGTCGGCGTAAGTCGTAAAAATATTTAAAATATAGTTTGAAAACAACATGAAATACTTTGATAGTAAGAAGTTAACGTTCTTTTATTTAATAAAAATAAAACGTCTAAGTAATTTAAATGCAAACTATTTATTTATCTTTGAATACACGAAATATTCAAATATTGAATAGTTTAAGTCAACGAAGACAAGTTTCTGAAAAGTTTGTGACGTCACATTTTGTTATACTCTTAGTTCCACTGCAAAGCAACACTGGACTTTAGAGATGGACTATTTTCGATAGACGCACTTCTAATAACCATCACATGACAGTCGGAGCGCAGAAGGTATTTCTCTGTGCAGTTGTTCGTCATATGATTAAAAGGCTGGCAGAAAAATGAAAATGTTGCAAAACGTTGTTATTTTATCGCTATTTATTGCAGCAAGTAAGTAAAACATTAAAGCAATTGTCTTCATTCGAATTGAGCATTGATAGTGTGTGGATTGTGTAAATTTCGTTTAATTTGACTTGCATCGATTCTGCTGTTAAGTCGAAGGTGCTGAAAATTGGGGGTGCTCCACTGCATCTTCACGCGCAGAATCTGTCAGTTTTTTTTTTGCGAAAATTAAGATAAGTTTTTCTTTTTTAATCTTCAGTTCACGCCGCTGGCGAGTTCACCGTGCTGAACAGCCCGAAGGCGATTAGCTTCAAGGGCAGCGATCCATTAAACAGCCGTTATGTCGGTGATGTTCTATATGCTTCTATGGGCAACGCTGTCGTTGGTGACTCTGACTGGAGTGGTCTGACTATCAACGATCCTTTTAATCTAGCAAAGGGCGTCATTGTCGTGCACGTGGAGGGTCTAAGCCATGTCACGAGCGCTGGCAATGTCAAAACCTACGAACTGTCTGGCTCCTATGCTGGCCATGCCTACAATGCACTGGCTGCTGAGCTGGAGGCAGCCAATGAGCCTGTTTGCGACATCAATTTCGATCAGTATGATGAGGGCGTAAGTTGCTGTTGATTAACAGAATCAAGCCATTATCTAATATAATATTTTTCAGGTCCAATCGTTCAAGGCCTGCTTTGGTGACATTGAGGCACCTGCAGCCAAGCCCACAAAGCATCTGAACCCCGCCTTGCACAATGCCGACAAGCAGTTCCTGCAGGAAATTGGTTTCATTAATGCCGCCTCCGAGAACCTGGCTGAGATGATGAAGCCCTCAAATGTTATGATCATGCGACTCTCTGTCGATGGCCTGGCCAAGGCGCATGGTGAGAAGTCAGTTGCTCACGATGAGGCCAACAAGCTTATCTCTGCTGCGATCGCTCGCCTGCTAGCTGCCGCACAAAAGTCCAGTGATTCGGTTCTGTTCGTGCAGACCACCGACAAGGATGCGGCTAATGCACGCTCCAAGCGCGCAGCTATTGGTGCCGACACGGCTAACGCCTTCAACTTGGCCGTCTACTATAACGAAGATTATCCCGTAATTTTCAACATCATCCTATGGTTCATGGTCATCTTTGGCCTGTCACTGTTGGCCATTTGCTACGCCATCGGTTCCATGGATCCCGGTAGGGATTCTATCATTTACCGCATGACCTCTACCAGAATGAAGAAGGAAAACTAAGCACTTAAGCTACAAAAGCTTCCTCCTTTGCCTATTCGCCCCATGTATGTTGCAAAGGAGTCAACTCAAAAAAAATATTATTTTGTTCTAATTCAATTCAGATGCAAATAAAAATGGGTGTACGCGCGTCTGAGAACAGTGTGTTGTAGTTGGCTTAATGAACACCATCCCATAAGCTACATGAAGTTAAAATAAGTATTAAAAATTATAATTTCTTAAAATGAGTTCAGTAATTCCATTATGGACTAAAATAATTTGTTATGTCTTTTGTTTGTTGTACTTTTTAGGTTAAAATAGAAACAAAACAAGTCATTTCTTAATTCAATCTATGTAAATTATCAACTGTAAAATGTTAAATAAATAAATATAGCCTAAAAAGACACGAGTTCTACCGAAGTGTTTACGGGTAAACTTAAAATTGTTGAATCTATGTTTTTGTCCAATAATTAATACTTAAGTTCAAAGAAACTTAACAGTATGTTTGGGTAACTCAATATTTAAAAATTTGATAAGTGTTTATGGACATTACTTTCTGTATTACATGTTACATATTTGTTTTGTTGTAAAACAAAGTCTTGTAAACATGGTTTTTAAATTGCACACAATATTATGATCATTTTGATATTGAATGGCATAGTCATATCCGATACTAACAAAAAAAAACGTTAGCTCTTCAAAACATTTAAATCATAAATATTCTCAAAATTTAACATAGCCTGCAATAACGATTTATTAAATTTTTTTTAGCTGCTGTTTTATTTTGCCTTTGGCAATTAAATGCTAACTGTCCGGAGAGCTACGACAACTACGTATTCCAATGATCCTTGGAATTGCTTTCATAACTTGGGGAACCGCTGCTTCCACCGCTCCAATTGCAACCATTATGTGAGGATGTTGGCGCCGAGGCACTATTCTCATAGTCATAGCTATTGGTGTGATTATAAAGCTGTCCTTGGCCATCGTACTGCATCGAACGACTGCTGCATCTAAATGAAACCAGTTCTGTTTCGGGCAGAGCATGATTCTCCCGCAACATCGCCTGCAAATGGTTAATATAATTGATAGCGATGCTGTGGATGGAAACAATATCAGTAATATGAAATAAATATTGTGTCGTATGAATATCAACTTACCGCAAACTCTCGATTTTGGAATACTTTTTGCCATTTGGCTTTGATATGGGCAATTTGGAGCGCAGAAGATCAAAAGCCTTGTTCATATCCCGCATTCGAGTGCGTTCCCGGTCACAAGCCGTGCGTCTATAATCCTTCTCCATTTGCAGGGCTTTCTCGCGCCACGCCGGATTGTGTTCCTTGGCAATCTCCAATTCGACAGCACCACCACCACCACTGTGATAGCTCATATACGTAGGTGGTGGCACTGTAACTAGTTCAAGTCGTTTTGGTTCAATGGGTGCAGCTCCTCCACCACCATGCCACATGGACACAGTTTGTGGTATGCTTATGCTATAGCCTGCATTTCCAATCATGCTGACATTGTGCTGAGAATGCGAATGCTGTGAATGTTTCTCATAGCTGGACATTAAACTTGGTGCATAGCTAATGCTTGGTGTGTGCGGTGGTGGTGCACTATATGTGAGTAATCCACCTCCATCCGGCGCCAGAGTGTAGTTAATACTCACTGCCGGCTGAGCTGCGCCCAGTTCAAGCAGTACAGGCTGCTCCGTTGACTCTGCATCAACGTAAACACTCGACAGTGAGACGGGCGTGGGTATTAGTGCAGGTGGATCGTCTGTAGCGGAACTCAGTAGTTGATCACTCATCGCTTAAGCCGATTTACTGACGTCTGCATGTGACGACCAGTCGCTGGCCAATGATCTCCGAAAGCTGATTGCACGAGCTCAGTTTTAAGAACACTTTCGTTTTTGGGGGATTATACACTCAAAACAACTAATAGAGAATCATTATCTTAAACTCAGAATCCATTATCAACCGACTTGAATCAATATTTCTTTCTGAAGAATAGCTCTGAGTGTATAAATGTCGTTTACCTGATTAGTACTGCAGTTGCATTGAAAATTTTTGCCTTTGGATGATAGATGTCGTGGAATCGATCAATTCATCATTTGGAGCAAGTGCTCATCTACTTGTTGGCGTCATCTAGTTGATCAATTCTTGAAGAAAAGAACTTCTTAGTTGACAATGTGCCCTTTTGTACGTGTGTCAACAAGTCGAGGATCGTTCGATCTGTCGGCTTTTCCTTTTGTATACCTGCACACCAACACCGCCAACAACAACAATGATAATGTTGCGGCTTAATTTCTTTGCTATTGTATTGAATGATGTAGATGTGGAGAGGAGCGCGTGTGCAATGCTGGAGTCGCGTTTGGCTAATGGGATCGCGTTGTGACTTGGATCGATGTCGCCACAACTTCAGTTTGAGTTTTTCTTTGCAGCAGCATTCTTCGTATGTGAGACGACGAGCTCTGTACATATATAGCTAGGTACATATATATTTTCAACGCGTGTAAACACAAGTGTTTTGGGTTAATTAAAAAAAAAAAAATATGTATATTATACCTTTATGTATACATGCACGACGACACATATCAATAGCAAAGAGTTTTGTATATGATTGATATATGACATATGTACATACATATATTAAACTACATTGGCTAAGCCTAAATCGACGTCATAGCTAGGTAATTACTCTTGCGCTTAAGAAAACATGGCAATAAATAAAGAAGTTTTTTTTTAAGAACCAAGAAAAAACAAAAAAGCCTAAGACTTTTGGAGTTAGTAATACTTTTTGCAATCAACACAAACAAGTTTAATTTTTTCCAGTGTATTTGAGGAATATCACCAAACTTTCTGTATAAATAATTTTACGTATTATTAACGAGCCGTGTTATAGAAATTGGAAGCCTTCAAAATCTCTCACATTACTTGGTAATATTTACATTTTTGGGTTAAAAATAAAATTATTGTTTTAGCTGCGTTTCCAGATGCCATACTAAGTTTTTCATTTAAAGGTAAGTAAATGCACAATGCAAGTTTAAATTTCCAGTAGCTAGTTGCAACTCAGACGCATCGCTTTGAAATTGAAGTCCGGAAGTTTTTACAGCATTTTTACAACTATAGCAAAGTGGGTCAAAATCCGAGACGTTTATTGTTTTTATTTTGTTGTTTGCTTTGTGTATGTGTTTATAAAAATAATAACACAAAATATTTAGCTTTGCTTAGTTAATAAATAGCGAGCGTTATGCGATGTGCAACAAGCTTCCAGCTGTGCCAAACATACAAGCAATAAATACATTTTTTTTTTTTGTGTACATATCATATTCTCTTCAAGCACTTTAGCTGCTAAACTTCAGTGCTCTGATCTCAAAGTAGTTATCCAGCACTTCTTCTGTTATCAGTTTTCGCGCTGCCTGATGCGCTTCCACAATGGGCGTGACAGTCTGCAGATATGGAAAAGGTTAGGAAATAGAAAACAGCTGTTATTCATGCAACCTACCTCAACAGCCAGTTTCTTGATCTCGCCAGTTAGCATTTCACCTTTGCTATAGGCAAGGCGCACCTCCTCCAGCTTGTCATCATCTTCCAGGAAGAACTTAAGCAGCTGATAGGCGACATCGATGTCAGGTATGCCACCCAATTGACGATGCTCCTCCACCGTGGTGCGTCCGCCCGAAAATGCATACTTATTGATCTTGTTCTTGATCTGCTTGGGTGTGTCAGTTAGAAAGACAGCGGAATTCTGCTCACTGGCTGACATTTTCGTTTTGGCGCCCTGCAGCGCCGGAAAGAAGCTGGAGTGGATAAGAGCACACTTGGGGAAGCCCAAACGTGGTGCCACATCCCGCGTCATACGAAAATATGGATCCTGATCAATGGCGCAGGGTATAAGACAGTGCACCTTCTTATTGCCAAATATAAATGGAAATGTGCTCGACAAAGCCGGCGCTGCCTGAGCGGCTGGAAAACCAATCTTGCCAATGATATCGGAATCACCAAAGCCAAATATTCCCTTGACTTGATTGAAGGTAACGCACTTTTGAATGCGTATGATATTCTGGTACATAGCTGGACATTTACTGTAAGGAACAAGAGATTAATTCTAAGATAAATCTAAGAATAAACAAGTGTTACTTACCCCATAAATTCTAAATTATTGAATATAAAAGTCTTGTTCAAGTCAAATCCCATGGCAACAATATCCTTGGCATTTTCGCGGGCCAATTTAATCGCATCTTCAACTTTCAGATCCTTCCACAAGGTCTTCTCATCGTCAGTAAGCTGAATGATTAAAGGTACATTGAAAGTCTCCTGCAGCCATTTGGTCATAATAAAAGGCACCAAATGACCAATATGCAAGGATCCCGAACTGGGACCACGGCCCGTATATAAATAGAACGGTTTGCCTTGCTCGCGTAACGTTAATATTGTGTGCAGGTCACGGTGTGAGAAAAATATGCCGCGTCTGATAAGGTGATGAGCTGGCTTGCCCGTGATTTTCACAAAGCGTGCGATAAGTTCCTCATCGATTTTGCTCGAACCAAAGCGCTCTGCAACGTGTCAACAAAAACAAAAGTTTAAGCACTTGCAGAATAAGGCTTAAAACGCAATGCATACTTATTAGCTTATCGTAGTCAACACCTGCATCGTTGGCACTGGCGACATTCCATGGGTTCACAACATCATCAGAATTTGTTGTTGCTGTTGTTGTTTCCTCAACGCCTGCATCCGTTGCTGTTTCGACTGCTTCTGGTTCTGATTTTCCGTTTAGAGTAAGTGCTTCCACGCCCGTAACAACCGTTTGCTTAGTGTCCGCCATTTGTTAATAAATTAATTAATTATTAAGTAGCTTAAATCGTATTTCTTGAGTGATTAATACTGGCTGCTGAAAATTGGCCTTTCTTTCACATGTGCAAGAGCCAAAGCTGCTAATTTTATTAGGGGCACAAACACGACACATTTACTGTACGACCAAATTGATTCACTTGGTGCGAACAAATGCAATACTCAATAATTATACGATTAAAATGCATTATTAAAAGTCTACATTATAATTAAAATCAAAAATATTTACTCAATATCTTTTTTCCCGTTTAGCTTTGTATAATATTTTGTCACCAAATCGCTCATGAGCACTTTAAACTATTCGTGACAAGAAATAGTTACTTTCCAATGAATACTCTCTAGTAGCAACAACAAGTGCAGCTGAAGAGTTTGTTTATTTTTTAATTGTTAAATACATTTTTTGAAAATGCCAATTATGTACAATACGGGAGAGTGGTTCAAGGTGCGTCCGGACTACTATAGGTAAATATCACACACCAACATATGTATCAATCATTTTTACAGATTGAAAATGTTTTTTAATTCGGCTGCCTGCACTTTGTGTATGTACCTTTTGTGCATGTTGTACACACCCATAGAAAAGTAGAGCTTGCAACACCTGATTGGCCAATCGATTTAGATTTGGAGTACATGCAAGTAGTGGCTGCACCTTACGGCGGCCCCTTGGCAGTAATACGCGATGCAACGAAATTGGTTCCGGTAAAGGGCACTTCCAGGCCAATGATAAGGATATTTGATACCTCCGGAAATGAGACAGGACATATATTGGTAAAAAAAATTAAATAGCCTGGAATGAATAAACATCTATCATATTTATTTTTTAACTGCATTTTCAGTGGAATCATGGCAAACTTATTTCCATGGGCTGGTCTGATACTGAAGAACTCATATGCGTTCTAGAAAATGCCAAAGTCTTTGTTTACGACATGTTTGGCAAGGAGAAGGAATCTTATAGCATTGGTGGTGAAGCAAGCGTTATTAAGATTGTGGAGGCCAAAGTTTTCCAATCCGCTGCAGGCACGGGCGTAGCCGTTATGACAACATCCGGACGCATTTTCTTGAAGCAGAATAGCACCAAAACCGAACGAAAGCTGCCGGATATACCAAGTGAGAAGTCGAACACCGTTATGATAGCAACGTTAATTTAACAAAATTTCCATGTTAGATTCCAGCTCAAGTTGCTCTTGCTGGGAAATCGTGACCGAAGGTCGAAATAGCTACTGTCTGTTGGGTCGCGAGCGTGAAATTATCAAGCTCTTACATGGTCAGACGGTTGGCACAGTAACCGCCAATCTTTTCGAGAAACCACACGATCGAATTATCAAGATTTCGGTCTCCTACAACCATCAGCACTTGGCATTATACACAAATACAGGATTATTATGGCTTGGCAGCGTTGATATGCGGCAAAAGTACTGCGAGTTTGATACTGGACGCAAGGATATGCCCTTGCAAATAGAATGGATTATGAACACGGACAACGCCGATGCAGATGCTGTTGTCATATCTTATCCATCATATTTGTTGATTGTCAACCGCAATGCGGACAGAAGTGAATTTCCATATGATCCCATAATGTTTCTTGTTGCCGAAATGGATGGTGTGCGTATATTAACCCAAAGCTCACACGAAATGATTCAACGTTTACCAAAATGTGTGGAGAACATATTTGCTGTTAATAGCCAGGAGCCGGCCAGCTATTTATTTGAAGCACAAAAGAAATTCGAAGAGCAATCCTACAAAGCCGATGAGTATTTGAGCATGTGTCGAGCAAACATTGAATTGGCTGTGAATGAGTGCATCGAGGCAGCTGCCTATGAATTTTGTCCAGTAACTCAAAAGAGTCTAATGAGGGTAGGTTTCAATACAAATGAAAAACGCTAACTTTAGTAATAATTTATTTCTCTTAAAGACTGCATACTTTGGCAAGGGATTCATACTGGAACATAATCCTGAGGAATATATGCGCATCCTTCGAATATTAAGAGTTTTAAATACATTGCGTCATGAGAAAATTGCAATGCCTCTTACCTATAAACAGTAAATAAATTTTTTAATTATGTAAATTGGCATTATTAACCAGTATTTTTTTGTACAGGTTTATTCATCTGAATCCTGAGGTCATAATAAGTCGTCTGGTCTTTCGCAAGAACTATGCCGTTGCCATACAAATGGCTAAGCATCTCAAGTTACCCGAATCCTGGATATTGGAACATTGGGCCTATCACAAAGTGATGAGTGATCCGAGTAAGATAATATCCAGCTTAAATGGCTGCTAGTTATTTATAATTAATTATTATCAGATGACAGCGAAGTAGCACGCAAGATCACAGAGAAATTCAAGAATCCTTCGGTCGAGGGCATTTCCTTTTGTAATATAGCTGAGAAGGCACACCAAAACGGACGTGATGAGCTGGCCATTAAGTTGCTGGAGTTGGAGCCGCGGCCATCGCGTCATGTGCCATTACTACTCAAAATGGGGAAGTTTGATCGGGCAGTGGCAAGTGCCACACAGTCAGGCGACACAGAGCTAGTCATATCGGTGCTGCTGGAAATCAAGAAGAAAATGATGCTCTCCAATTTCCACGTAAGCTTTCTGAAGTCCATAATTTCTACAATAACTAAGTTGTTTAACTTATAGATGATAATACGAGAGTATCCGTTGGCCCTAAATATGTACAAGAAGATAATGATGGAGACAAGTCGCACCGCGCTCTATGACATTTACAATACGGAGGACGATCACAAGGCCATTGCCGAATATCACTTTAATAATGCCATTGAAAGTGAGGGACTGGAATCGAATTTGTCGCTCATTGGCAACAGCTACGCCCAGGGCAGATGCACTGTTGAGGCAGAACTTTGTGCCGAAACTTCACGTATGTTAAAGCTGCAGAGAACGCTGTCTGCAAAGCGAAGCAAAGAAGCTAGCTTGCAAGGACTGTCCATACATGACACCATGATAGAGCTGTTGCGTACAGGCGATTTGAAGGAAGTGGAGAAGATCAAAAGTGATTACAAAGTGCCCGATCGCAGGTACTGGTGGATGCGCATACTTATCATGGCCGAGAAGCTTAATTGGATGGAGCTCGAGAAGTTCTCTAAGTCCAAAAAAAGTCCCATTGGCTATGAACCCTTTGTCGAGGTCTGTCTCCAGCAGGATAATGCGCGAGAGGCGCAAAAGTATATTGCACGCTGCCCGGACAAACGCAAGGTGCATTGGTATATGCGAGCCAGGTAAATTTCTTTAGACAATATTTTATAAACAAAAATAACTAATAAACCATTTCGCAAACGGTTTGGCAGCTTGCACGAGGAAGCAATCGATTGTGCTTTCGAGCAAAAGGACTTGCATGGCTTGTATGATCTGAAGTCAAAAATTCAGCTGTTTCGGGATCAGGCACTGACCGAAAAGATTTGTAATTCTATTGCATTGCTTGAAGCAAGGCGATAAAAAAAAAAAAAAAAAAACATTCCCCAACATCAAAATATATATAGGACTATTTATTATACCGCACATTGTAATCGTTTCTATTAATATGGGAAGCCATCTTGAGACATTATTATACTTATATACGAAGAGAAACAATATATAGCATATTATATCGCTCCAAGTTTGATTCGTCAACAAATAAACTTATACATATTACATTCAATTGATGCCGAGTTTTTAATTTGCAAAATTGGACTGCAGAATAATATAAAACAAGTGGAAACGTTGAAGTTAAGCGCAAACGACTGACGTATTAACCCTTTAAAAACAAGAGGCCTGATTGCAAAAGAGCACGGATGCGGCAGGGGTGTGCGCTGCGTTCAAATATTGGCTGGTGCAGACGGGGATGCCACTAGCAATCTTCTTACCAAACTTGATGACTCTGGCTCAAAAAAGAAAGCGTGGCATCCAAAGCTTATTTCAGATTGGTACTTTATGTGTCCCGGCCATAAGAAATACATTTTCTAAGTTTGAGGTCTCTAGTGTGAAGTGCGTCGAAAAAAGTTCAGTTCAGTACGTACAAACCCAATATTCTATTTATGATCGGTATCGAGCGTACGAAAAACGTTAAATATTTTTTTCAAGGACATTTTTTATTGTACACATATAAAGATATATATGTTTATGTATGTTTTTTTATGTATATGTATAATAGATCACATAAAGCAAAAAGAGAATATTTTACTACATTTTTTGTTTTTTTTTTTTGATGATAATGATTATGATGATGTCGGTATACGATGTATTTTAGATAACTTGACATTGAACGCGTTATACTTCAAGTCACTACAACTTTTAGCCCTTGTTACAATATAAGTTGATTTGATGATAACATACACATATGCTTGAATTAATTCTCTACATATACATAATTACGATCTTTAGTAAATTGCAGTACATTATATATACACATATATATATATTTAAATGTATACATGCATGGTGTATATTAATGTATAGTACATGGTAGTCGTATGTATGTATATAGATAGAGTATAAATACATTAAACTATTCAAGTAGTTTGTATTTTTTTTTTTACTTTTAATGTGTTTTTCGATTTTATATTATAATGTGTATGTATGTTTATATTTTTCGTTAATTATAGTATATATTTAATATATTTACGAACATAACAGCAGTCTTATATAAGATGAAATACATTTAAATATAGAAATAGTTATATATTCAATTTATTGTTTTTTTAGAGGGTTTTGAGTTGCTTTCCTAAAGTTATTATTTGCCTATTTTTATTTTGTAGCGCAAATTTTTTGTTTTTTTTTTTTTGTTTATTCTTGCAGCTTGTCTTTTGCACAAATGTATATAAAATTTTTAAGGAGCTTATGATGTTTAACTATTGAGCAAAGCAGTTGTTTCTTTTTATGAAATTGCAAGAATAAATTATCTTCGGTATACCGAAGAAATGGTAATTATGTAGTTTTTTTTTTTGTGTTCTGTTATAGTTGTTGATATAAAAGTTGATAGCTAAACTCTGTCGGCTGGTTAAGCCGCGTAAGCGTGTGGTCTTAAATATAATTCATATATTGTAAGTTTAGGGGTCGCACATTCACTTCAGTATTGTAGTTTAATTTTGGACGCTGGGCGTCTGCAAATGCGCTTCAAAATTTGTTTGGCGGTTGGCGGCTTTTTAAGTTTACTAATAACTATATATTATATAGATTACGATTATATGTATATAAATATATATATATAATTATATTAATGTTTGTATATGTAGGTATTGTATTACTATTAATTTGTTCTTTTTTTTAGTTTTTTTTCATTCAATTTTTTAAGTTTTTCATACATAAGGAACCCAATTACAGTGGTTTTTTTTGTTATTTTGGGGGCCATTTGACGATTTTATTTCTCATTAAGGTTTTATTAGTTTTTTTGTTTTGTATTTATTGTGTTTAAATAGTTTCTAATTATTAATTATGTTAATTTTGTATGCATGCATAAAATACTTTGAATATATGACTCACATCATATAAATAGAACGTACTGGCTATGTATTATTGTTAAATTTATTACATTTAAGGACGATCAAAATTTAAATTAAGACATTATATAAACATCAATATAATAATCGAACAGATACACTGAGACACGCATATACATACATAAATAGAACATATTATTAAACATATGCAAGTGTATAAATTAAACGAACACACACATATAACTATATATATTTATTATATCATATAATACTATAACTACCATAGAGTTATTTTGCGTTCTAAACGGAAACACTTTGAAGCCTGAAAGTTGATCATAGATTTTGTCTGCTTTAATTTTTTTTTTTTTTTTTAATAATTTGAAGCTAGCTATTTTTTTTTTTTTTTGCTTGCATATTCGATTTTTGTTTTGTTTTGGTTTTTATTGATACACGAAGTTTTTGGCAAATTTGTCTTCGCGGCTACCGAAAAATTTTGCTAATATGAAAAGCACGATTTGCATTTTCATTTGTGTGTTGCCAATTTGATGAAATTTGAATGTTAGTAATATATTATATACCAAATACAATATTAGCAAACTAAAATTGTTGCTGACAATAAATAATTGGCAGTAAATCTCCTTCTTTTTTTTTGTATATGCATGTTAATCAAAATATTTAATTTAACTACGATAATGACTAGGTTGAAGAAACACCTTCAAAATTTATTTACTACACTTTAAGGTTACTTAAAATGACGCTTTTTTTTCATGATTCACTTTTTTTTGTTTTCATTTTTTCTAATGCAGTGTGTATTGGAAGCTGTCTGCTAATCGTATAAAGTTAGATGTGTTTTGGTTTGTTGGATAGTTAGTAAAAGTGTGTGCAAAACAGTGTGTGGATAGACAAATAAATGTTGTGCAAATGTGTGCTTTTTGCGCTCGCCGTTCTGCCTTATTGACGAATCCTCTTGCTCCGCCTTCGTTAAATAAGAACACTTTAGACATAAACCTACTGACATCACAGCCAATCAATAAACATATTAGATCGTCAATCTCTCGTTCTCTATGTTAGTTAGTTGATCGTTTTCTTGTAGAGATTTTGATGTATGTGCTCGTTCTGCAGTGCGCACATTTGGCCCACAGCGACAGCGCCCAGCATGTTGTTTGCGGTGCTATTGCTGCTGCTGCCACCAGTTGTGCCCGCTGCATCTGCAGCAACAGCAGACGCCGAAGCAGCCATGTTGTCACCATTGGATGCAGAGTTTGTTGCATTTCTGGAAGCGCGCAGATTCGAAAAGAATTTCTCTTTGAAACCAAGGGCAGAATACTTATGCTCAATGAAGGTGTACGAGATTTGCATGGGTGTTGTTGTTGCTGGCGATTTTCTTGCTGATGTTGCGGTAGCTGGCGGTGCCGCTGCTGGGGCTGCTGCTGTGGGCCTGTTGTATTTAGCTGCTGAAGCAATTAGATTGCTGCTGCTGCTATCACTGCTGTTGTTGTTGTTGTTGTGTAAGCAGGAGTAAGAGGTTTCTGCAATAGGTAGAGAGAAAAGGAAAAAAGAAGTAACGAAATCATAAAATAAAAACCAAAAGTCAAAGCAAACTAATAAAAAAATAACAAAAAAAAGTCAGAAATGAAATAATTGTGTAAAAATTGTGAGACGAAATTGACATAAATGGAAAAATAAATATATATATATATATATATGAATATATTGCACTACATTGGAAAGTACTGAAATGTTTTGTTAATCGTGTGTATGTATGTGTGTGTGTGTGTGTACAAGTATGTTTATAACCTTATTATATATAGCTAACTATATTGAGAGGTCTGTGGCTATAGCTAGTTTCATATGATTTTAAAAGTTACTGTGTATATATATTAATTTTGCTAAAGCTTAAAACATATATAATACTTTTTTGTGTGTGTTTTGCAGTTTCTAAAAAGTAGTTGCTACTAAACATATAGAAGATAAAATAGATATATGTGTTGTTGTATATATAGCCTGCCTCCGACAATAAAAAGTTTTGTTAAGTTTGTAAATTATATTAAAATTTTTTGTTCTGCATTTTATTACAATGTTGATGTTTGATTTAGCAATTATTTCGTCTTTATATATTTTGTTATGTATGTCTAAATTAAATTAAGTGGAGATCAGCCGTTTATCGCTAAGTAAAAAAATTTTGTATATTGTAAATCATATTGCACAATCTGTACGATTCTTGTTACCATAATACATAATACAAGGTGATAAAGACGATAGTTTTAATATATTATTCTGTTTTACTAATAAGCCAAACTATAAAGCAGTCTACGAATTGTGTTTTCCAATGGGTTTTGGTGAGTGAGTGATAGAACACCCATCGTCTGGGCTTGGCTTAATAATAATATAATAGCTAAAAAGAATCAGTATATATAAAACTAAGCAGTGTGAGAACAAATATAGTTCAGGTTACTGTGTACAAATTGTTAGAATGTTTTCTGTTGGTTTTTTTTTTCTTCATCTTTCTTCGTTTGTTCTTCTTATACGAGAAGCGACGCAAGCATTTATACTATAAAACTTGTTGTTGCTGCGTCGCTTCCAAGGCGCACTTGCGATGCATAAGTAGCTTTTTAAGTATAGGCTACGTTTCGGCGTTGACAACACCAGTGCCAACAACTTCAATGGCAGCCACAGTGATGGTGCCTGAAGTGACGGCCGCTGCAATCGACGACGGCATAATATCCTTGCCATCTGAAACAATTGTTGTTAGGTTGCTGTCCGTTAGCGTATCGGCGCTGACAATTATTGGCATTTCATCCATGTCCATAGGTTCAACAACATTGGAAACATTTGTTGCTGCTGTTGCTGTTAGGAGGACATGTTTCTGTTTCATAACCGTTGTAGTAACGTTTTTGTGCAACAGTTGCTGCTGTTGGGCAGGTGTTGGTGAGCTGCTTTTGCTGCTGCTTATGCTGCTTGTGGGGCTGATTGGCAGCACATGTTGCTGTTGTTGCTGTGGTGGTGAGGACTGTATTAGATGTGTGGTCACCGTGTTTGGCTCCTGCAGTAACAATATGTTGGTTTTTGGAAGCTTTTGATGACCATGCTGTTGCTGTTGCAACATATTGCTGGTGAGTGAGGCAACCAAGGCCTGTTGTTGCTGCTGCTGCTGGTGATTGCTGGCCGTGGTGGTAAATGTCAATGTCTGTGTGTTCTTGGTGGGCGATGAGGCTGGCGTTAAAATGCCAAGATTTACCAAATTGGGCAGCGTGATTTTAGTTTGAGTGTTGGCAGCAACTGTTGCTACTGTTGTGACACTGTTGACGCTGTTGCTTGACTTGACCATGTTGCTATTGTCAATCAATTTGTGCTGCTGTGCAATGTCGACACCGTTTGCCACATTGGTGGCCAACTTGAGTATTTTGTTGGCCGTTGCATTGGCAGCTATCAAATTGCTAACGGACTTTGCATTGTTGTTGTTGTTGATAATGTTGTTGCCGCCAGCCACAGCGGCAACATTATTGCTGTTGTTGTTGGCTTTAATGGATACTAAACCGAGTGTGCTGCGCATTAAACTGTTGTTGCTGTTACCTGTTGTTGCTGTTGTTGTTGCTGTTACGCTTTGCGACTGCTGCTGCTGTGGCGGCGCCTGGTGTTGCTGCTGCTGCGACAGTGTTTGTTGCTGCTGCTGTGGCAAATTCGTTACCGTCACAATATTTCCATTGCTTAGCTGCTGCAACATATTGCTGGCAGTGGCAGCATTGCTGGACAAACTATTGTTCCCGTGACAACTTGTGCTGGTGCTGCTCGACATGTTGCTGCTGGAGGGGCTCAGCGATCCCAGCGACTGTGATGGCGATTGGCTACGTTGTATTGCATTGTTGTTGTTGTGATTACTGCTGTTGCTGCCGGCATTGTTGCTGTTGCTGCTGTTGTTGTTGTCAGTTTTGCATCTGGCCACAGAATCAGATGCAGTTGCCGCTGCCGCCGCTGCAGCTGTCAAATTGGCTAGTTGCTGTGTGGTCAGGACACTATCCGGCTGTGTGTTGTGGGTGAGGAGCGCATGATTTTTTAGGCCCTGCGCCGTTTTATAGCTCTTGCCACAGTGGCACTTGTAGCCCTTGCGCACTCTGTGAAATTTATTGGATGGGAATATGGGGGGCAAATGAGTTTTTTTGTGTTCTTGATATAAATTGCTTGCTGCAATTTGCTGCTGTGGCATGCTAACCTGCCATCCTTTTTGTGTCCGTTCTTCGAATGGTATTTGATGCCATTCACGTTCTTGTAGCGTTTCTTACAGCCGGGCACAGGACACGCAAACGGTTTCTCATTGCCGGGTGTACCATTGCTGCCGCCACCGGAATGCCTGACAATAAATAAATGCGGTGTTTAAAATGGTTTATAAGCTTGCATATAAATAATAAAAAAAAAACTTTACCTGCTGCCATAACGCATGATAAACTCCGAGCTAAACTCCTCGGTGGTCCAAGAATCATTGCTGTCCTCCGATTCGGTGACAACCATTTCATCTTCGTCCATTTCGCTGCCTGCAAATGTTAACAATATTTTGAGTATTGGGTAAAATCAAGAAGATAATTTCTTTAAGTTATATTATACTTAAATTTACCAGGTCGTAATAAAATATTTTCGATTCTTCATCCAAACGATCAATTATTGCATCAATAAACTTTTGGTAGCAAAAACCAGTATGCAAATTTGCAGCCCTGCAGCTTAAACAGCAGCAGCATACTCGCTTTTACTTGTTAGCGACGTTCACAAAGAATGACAAAAGCTGATTGATTTATCATAACGACAAGTTTTTAACCGGCTGAATATTGCCGGTTTGCTTTTTCAATAAGATAACTTATAAGAACCATTTTTCTGTCGATAGAATTTCGGTACTATATAATTAAACGCGAAGAGCAACAAACGAGCCATTAAGATAGGATTTAAACAGAAATGCTCAACTGATTATGACTTTTTCTCCCTAATGAATTTTTGTAGAATCATGTATATTACCTGTCGGCGTATTGCTGCGATTTGACGAAGACATGCTATAGCTATGATGCTTAATGGCCAACTTGCGTTTGAGCTCAGCATTGCCGCCCGCATTACCATTGTTGCTGATGTTAGTTGCATTGTTGCTGCTATTGTTGGTGTTGTTATTGTTGCTGCTGGTGGTATTTGATAGAAAAGTGGAAGCCTCCTTGCGCGCATCGTCAGAGATAAAGCGCAGCACATAGCTCAGCGGCAGTGATGCAGGCTGTGCCAGCTCCTTTTGCTCGACCACCTTAGGATCATAGTCTACAAGAGAGAAAAGAAAAAATATAAGAAATAATTGTAAATATTAGTACATACATATATACATTCAATTTAAAAATTCAAGCTGGGCACAAGACACTCAAATAACCTGCATCCAAAAAATCACTTCAACTCGCTCATAAATTATATGTGTTTTTATTTAATTCTGCATTCTTTTTGCTTTAATAAATGGTTTAAATATGCATTGAAACAAGTTCAATCACTCTGTAAATAATGACGGGTGCTTGCTCAACCCAACACGATATTTTTTTTCAAGTTGCTTGAACAATTTAAAGATCATTACTTTTGAGAAAAGATTTTTGTGTGTAGAATTTTATCGTGTGTTTTTATTTTCGATAAACACGACACGCATTCATCTCTACTATATTGACACACCAGACACCGAGCGTTTATATACACCAGGGCACTGATGCAGTCGTTTATTATAAAAATAATATCAACAAATAAATGTGAGCATGTTAAATTGTGTTCGACTGGCCTACAGCGTTTATAATGCGGTTTTCTGACGCATTTTATGGGGGTCTTGCGATTATGCATATATGTACATACATTTTTATTATGTACACATGTATGTACATATGTTTTAATATGCATGAGGGTGTGTTTGTAGTGATGGGCCATCTCTCCAAACACAGGCAGAGCACATGTGAAAGACTGAGTGACAATCTTATCGAGCGACAAACGACAAGCATAAAGCTCAAAGTTTTGTCTAATCAGCCCTGTGCATAATAATGGCAAACAGGTGATTAGTTAAATGAGTGTGCAACCTAACCTTTGCTGCTGCATGTATGAATCTACTATTAATTTGCCGTCAGCCAATCAAATTTGCTCGTTATACTTGAGACACCCTGCAACCGTGCAAATGCATTTCAATCGATAAGTGCGCAACAAGTAATCGAACTTTTTAGCCTGCGCCCACCCACCCAACCCACTTAATATTACTGCAGCGATAACAAATTAACTGGATAGCATTGCAATATCAAACCAACACAAAGTGTGCAAATAGTACGAAACATATGCGGCAAATTAGAAACTGTTTATCAAAACATATGTTTGCATATGTGCAAGTGTGTATGCATGTGTAAATTACGCCACTGCCTTATCAACTGTCATAACTAAATATTCTGACTACGTGCTGACACACTCTTAAAGGCCAACACGTACTGCCAATAGAAATTTTGAATTACTCAACATATTGTTTTTAGTACATTAAATATTAAATTTATTTTTGGCTAACGAAACCGACCTATTAACTGACAGCCCACGAATTTGAAAGTTTTCACGGCGTCATTTGTTACGGTACAATCAGTTAAGAATATTTTCGTTTTGCCTTTTTACACATTCACTTATTGTCATGATTAAATGTTGTTGTTGTTAATGTTATTGCATTTTCTATAGTTGATAACCTCAGGCAGTCGTCGTCGTCGCCGTCACCTAGCGGTTCTCTACTCAGCTGTTTTAAAGCGCATTTGTTTTTAAACAAATTTGATCTAGCTGTATACATATACACACATATATGTATATTCATACATTTGTATTCATATTTAAGTATGTATATGTGTATTTGTATCGCTTTGCCAAGCATTCAAATTTTTTTAAAACAAAATAAACATAAACAGAAAACGCGGCGTTGTTGTTATTCCTGTTATTCTTATTGCTTTTGCGTTGTCATCTGAGTCATTCACTTGTTGCAGAATTTTTAACAGATAATGTTTATACACAAGTACATACGTAAATGTGTACATATATTTAAGTACAGATGTTGTATATTTGCTTTTTGCGCGTGTTTGTTTTTGGGCTATCAAAAATTTTCCACATATCGAAATATGATAAAAGGGTCAAAATGTCAATGACAGGGATCGGTATAAAATATTTTAATTTACTTTATGTTTATCTAATTACTTGCAAAAATGACACATGTCGCACCGGCTTTTTTTTGGCGCTTGTTAGCATAAATACTGCAAAACATGGTAACAGCATATTGCATTACACGATTCTCACATGTTATCGATAAAATTACATGGCGCTCAAATGTCTGTTTGTTTGAGAATGTATGTATGTATACTAGTATTTGTATTGCACAACAGGTGCCTGGCAACTGTGCAAAGGACAAACTTGAAGGTCTCCGTCGCGCAGCGTTGCCATAACGACACAGAAAATTGAGAAAAAATACTATATAATTATGTATGTATATATGTATATACAATAAACACCCAACTCCTGTTAGGCAAGCAGAAGGCATGAAGAGAGATGGTGGATGCGATAAGCGAGAGACAAACGGCCAACTGGGCCAAGCCATCACCAAATACATACAAAAGTAAAGCAAACAGTGTTATATATGAATACATATTTGCACTTGCTTATGCGTATACAGTAAATTAACAGTGATAACTCGCTGGCAGATTTTATTCCTATTGTCAAAATAGTACTTATTGTAATTTCGTCGTTTATTTTATGTATTCAATTTTATATTATAGCTCTCGTTAATTTAGCTAATTAAACAAATCTTTTGCAATTGTTTATTCAAAATATGAAAGGTCAAGTTTACGAGCGACTACTGTACTGTAGAAATATGCAAAAGGCACACACAAAATGTCCTTCGAGATGTTATCTTAGGCAAAGTTTATGGAAACACAGATACATGTGTATGTATTGAATGAGATACAGCTACATTTGTACGCGTTTGTTTGTTGCCATGGCCCCTAAGCGTAGGCGTCGAAGCCATTAGCAATGGAAACATATAATGTAATACCGGAGTCAGCCCCCCCTGACAACGATGCCATTTACTGTTGACCGTAATCACAACAGCTGCTTACTTTTAGACGTAATAGTCAGCTGAGCTTGTGCCACCCTTTACATGTACACACACGCATACATTAGCATTAACTGAGATAAATGAGGCAGAAACAGCCCTGTCGTCTCTATCACCACCAGCAGCAACTTATAAATAACACCCCCGTAACATAACGTAACGCATTCAACCCCCAACCACCGCCAACCCACCTCCACGCTATTGAAACCAAGTGGCAACACTGAGCTTAATTTTATTGATTTTCCACCCCCACACAAACACATACACTGGCGTCGATGCTGCTTTTAGCTCAAGTACCCGAAGCTGAGGCAGAGCCTCTAAAATTAGACGGTTTTTTCTGTGTTTGAGAAGCCCAGCTAGCAAAGATTGCATTGAAACATTGTGTGTTGTAACGTTTCCAGTTCTCACATTTACGACTCTTTTGTAGTTTCATTCATATAATTTGATTAATAGGGCACGCGGTGGAATGCAGGTACAATGGTTGATCGCTAATAAGAATGCATCGATTTTAAAACAAAGTTTGCGCTTTTCATTAACTATGGTAATCAATTACAAAAACCGTTTTCGCCTCGAAAAAGTTCTGAGCTGACCTTGAACTGAACCAGTTTAATATTTCAGCTCTCATCATATAATATAAATTGTAAGATGTTTTACTAAATAATTCGAACACTTTAACTGCAAATCTTTTACAGCAAAAGTTAGAAGAAAATTAAAATCGTAAGAACTTTAACAAGTTATCAGCCATTTTCAAGTGACGACTCTAGCTTGATAGCGACCACTGTAATCGATAATCGGACACGTGTATATGACGAAAGAGTTGACAAGAATTGATTACGCATAAGCAAACGTGCGTGGGTGCTCCAGGTGGAGGGCCGGACTTCATTATTCGTATCAGGCATTCATTACAGCAAATGCACCTGCTAGCGACGCGCACAAATCCCAAATCTAAACCATTGCCCAAGACAGGTCAAACACATTGAAAAAAAACGGAAAAGGCGCCCATTTGCCCTTGCCGGCTGTGGTACAGATGCTGCTGCTGCTGCTATGCTGGCGGCTTACCCATACAGTCATACACATTCACACACATAAGCACTTGTGCTGCTACTCTGTTGTTGTTTAATGGATCACCGGCTTTTTGCTTGTTTTTTTTTTGTTTCTGCTTGCCACGCAATTGCGTTCTCGCTCGCACCAATGTTGTTTGCCAATCTAAAGCGTCCATATGTATGTTTGTATCAACATACATACATACATGTGTTTGTAACAATGTAGAATGAATGCTGTACATGCCACGAATGGACGCGTGATGCATGAGTGTGTGTGCGTGCGGGCACAGGTAATTCAGCTTGGCTTGTCGCCTATTGTGAATGCGCTCGCTGCTTGTTTCAATTGAAGGCGACGACGCGTACGCATTAAAACGTGCGTGAGTATGTATATAAGGCCTGGCCATATTGATTTTCCATGGCATACTTTGATATATTATTGCTCTCTACAGCAGCAATATACATATCTTCATTTACACATTTACACAAATGAATGTGATTCTCTCACAGCTAAAATTGATTTCAGGGCTGGACAAATGCTAAATAATATTTTATTTATGCACCGAGAAACGTTGCAACTGGCGTGCATTCATACCCACATATACATTTGTACACACACAGCTTTAATATTCATTCAGCAAATGCCCACTTCACATATACATGTATACTGCGTACATATAAATAAATTAAATAAACAAAACACCACAGTACCGACGGCAACGATGCCGCCCCGAATATCACGCGACTAATTAATGTTTGTTTGTCTTTGGTTATTTGGAACACTTGCACATCATTTCCATGTTTCTCGAATGCTTACCTATGTGTGTGCCTTCGATGTGTGAAATTAAGTCGCTTAGACTTGGGAAGGTTTTAAAACAGCCATTAAATTTGCAGATGTTGATTAGAAACACGGCCATATCACTCGACGTACGACTGTGACTGCGCGTTATGTAAGTGTCACTGTTTGTTTAATGTTATATTTCTGGCATCCAAAACTTAACAGCTTGTTATACTGTTATTAAACAGTGTGCACTAATTAATGAAGTTCCATACGAATACTGTTGGTGGTGTGTGTCAATTATTGCATGTACTTAACTATCGATGTATACGATAGTTGATAGCCCAATCAAGCTTTGCGGCGTCGCAGCAACACAGTCGCTTAATCCAATTTACTTCAGCGAAAATGCAATATGCAGCCTATATAGAATTGGTTACCATAAATAATTACGATCCAGCTACGACGTATTCTGAAACGTCCCTCCCGATTAGTATGTATTTGTGTGTTTCCTCCCTGGTCGCACGCACACACACAAACACACTTATGCAAAAACGCTGTTATGCAATTGAGGGCTGCAATAATACACAAAACAAATATTATTTGCTGGACATACATACTAAAGCCGAATGGCTGGCTATTCGAAGCACCAAAACTTTTTCCTTTACTTACAGCATCCTGATTTAATTGTGCTGGTATTTAAGTTGCTCAAATTATAACATTATCCAGACGATGTGACGACACCACGACGCGTGGCTGTATGCGGACCAGGGCTGGATAGCCTTTTCGATATTTCATCGATGAGGATCAATAATAAGATATCTTTTTTAAGCAGATGCTTTAGTTGTATTGACTGATTATTCGCCATTTAAGTGTTATTAATCTGCTTTTGAAGCAATACAACAGATAAATAATATTATTTTTGGGGGCATCTGTTTAAATTCTCGCGCCCAAAACTTCAACCGAAAAGTTGGCTTGGACTCCCAGGACCTAACCAGTAAATTTAATTCTGCATTTTAACTGGTTTATTAACTTAAATTTAATTTTTTTTGAACATAAAAGTTGATTTAATATTTTTATGACAAAATATCACAATTCCAAAGCAGATAAGGGCCGGCTAAAATATCCAAGCCCATTTCCAATTCACCACGAAACAGGTATGCATTTTATTATCATATGTTTTACCGAACGCAAAAACCTTCAAATTTGTTAGACAACCTCAAATGGAGTTACTAGATATTTTTAAATTAATGAATATTTAAAATTAAATTGTATAGGGCTTAAAATTCATGTTTTTAACCAACTTATATAGGGTAGCACCAACATCATCAATAATGCAAACTGTTATCGATAAACGCTCATGCGCCGAATTCTTCCATCTGTCTTTCCAATTCACCACGGCTGAGAATTGCATGGCGACTATAGGGTAAAGTCAAATTCGCGTTCAATACGGTTCCACTGTTGTTAAGGGTTTGTTCGAAGTGAGTTGTACGGTAGTTTTGCTCTGAGATATATAATGTGGAGCGCCCCCGCACCAACCAACGCCTTGCCTACAATTGCTGCTGGTTAAATAATCAGTGTCAAATGAAAAGCTTGAATTTATTTTCAAATGAAGGTTTTAATGACAATAAAGTGCAAAAGTGTAATCAATGTGAATATTAGTGAAAATATTATTTTCTCAAACGTGTTCCATGCCGCCATCTTGCGGCACACGTACACACACATTTATACAAGATGTCACACGGTCGTATGAAAAGAATTGCCAGTGTTACATTGTGCCATAGTGTGCGTTTAGTAGATGCGTTGCGTCACAAGAAAAGTTCGACGATTGACGAAAACTTGTGTCAGCTCTAAACAAATCAAGTAAAAAGTAATTCCATTGTATACTTTTTGGAAAAGTGTTTCTAATTTTAATGAAAATCTTGCAACTCGCGTGGATAGATAACTTTTTCATTGTTACGTAACCAGCAGCAAATTGCGGACGGGCAGCGGCTCTTTAGTAGCAATTCGCAAAAGTTTTATTTATACATATACATTTATATTCTAAATCAACATCTTTATCTTTTTGCAGAGCTACGTGCGCTTGCTTCAATTTTTGTGCGAAACGCCAATTAAAACTCAACTTAAAATGTTCGTGTCGACAGTCTCTCGCATTGCCCCCGTTGCCAGGACCGTGGTAAGTACATTAACTATTAATTTCCAAGCGAGATTGAAAGGTTGTTGTTTTTGCTTTTGCTTCTATTAATTACATAATTCTTATAGCCGCATCGATTTTCGTTTGAAAGTAAGGAAAATCTGTGCCGCGAACGTGTGTGGTGACTTTAAATTCCAATGAAATACACATACAGTTACATAAGTTGAATGCGATAATTGAGGTTATACTCGTTTGAGAGTTGCAACTATTTGATTATAATCCGTGCAGTTTAAAAAATGATTACAGATGTGCAAGCTATTTTTATTGATTCTTATTTAATTTTTGGAATCAACACAAAGCTTGTTTTATAGTTGCTATGCGTTGTATAACAAGCGGCAGTAACATTGTTTCGTCTCTGCCGTTGAGGTTAGAACCGGTGAAAGCTTTCCATTAAATTCTTAACGTTTGGAATTATAAACAAATAAGTATCATATTTATGTGTAACATTTGCAATACATAAAAAGAAACGATGTTCCTTACCGCCTTTCGTAAAATGACAACAACAACAAACGGCGTCTGCCAAATGGCTAACATCCAAATTGCTTAACTCATTGCATAATGTGGTAATATAGGAATTTAAATTTCAACTTGAATAGCTAGCATTCAACAACAACAATTTTAATCTCACATCAAACGCAATCAAATCTGTTTGTGCACATTGCATAATTAACAATTTTTTCTCTTAACAGCTCCTCGCCAACTCCAAGCAATACTTGCGACCATTGAGCAGTGCCGTTATCAGCCAGAGCCAAACCTTGGCCGCTCAGAACACAACCCCCGTTGCATTACTGCCACAGATCAGGTCATTCCAGACCTCGCCAGTCACGCGTGACATTGATTCGGCTGCCAAATTCATTGGCGCTGGTGCTGCAACAGTCGGTGTCGCTGGTTCCGGTTCGTATTGGTTTTTTTTTTATCTAAAGTCTAAACATTTCTGATGATCGCTCGAAAAATTAGTTTCCTTTACGTTAATATTCCGAAGAAAAAAACTTGTCAACAGTTTATTTAATAATTCACCAGTTAGGGTTTGCTTTGTAACCCTACAGTTCCATTTCTCGAGCGACTAACGGCATACAAATTGTGTCTTAAACTTTGCCAGATGTCTTATTATCCATTTCAGTCAGTTGCAAACTAGCATCTGGGGCATACACAACGAGTATCTGATTACTCTATTATAACCGCCCCGGGAAGGTCTGAGAATAGGTCAAAACTCCCTTGATTGTGTTCACAACATGCGGTCGCAGTAAAACGCGCTTGTGTGTTGCGGAGTTTCATTTCCTAGCAGGAAACCTGTGTAATCGCAGGGCGAAAGTACCAGAAATGCTGCAGCGTTGTTGTTGCCGTCGCACCTTCGGGGGTTGACCGCCGACGCGTTGTATTGAAAGCTTTCGTGACCAGCAATTTAAGTGCGATGTGCTTGCTGCAAACCCCCTCTTCGGAGGTGGTGCGCAGAACTCAATTCAGACTAATCTGTGACTGACTGGCCTCAAAAAACATAGATGATAGATTTTCGCGCAAAGAAAGGACTCAATTTATGCCAAAAATAGCTCATTAAGTTTAAAGCAAATGAGCTATTTGCATTTCCAGCGGCAACAGTCGCTGTGCATTCTATATATTAAATTTATTGTCTGTTTTTATGTTATTAATCTATTGTTATATTCTTTATTTAATACAAAACCAATACAACAGGTGCTGGTATCGGAACAGTATTCGGTTCCCTGATCATCGGTTATGCCAGAAACCCATCGTTGAAACAGCAGCTGTTCTCCTATGCCATTTTGGGTTTCGCCCTGTCTGAGGCTATGGGTCTGTTCTGTCTTATGATGGCTTTCCTGCTGCTGTTCGCCTTCTAAGCGCCATACGCGACGCTCCTCCTCCATTTCTTGTTTTCAATTGTATGCGGTCTGTGCGTGTGTCAAACTAACTGCAATCGGTGAAAACGAGAAAGCAAAGTATATAGAAGAAGCAACAAACAAACATCAACGTTAGTTTTTCGATTATTAATGATAACAATAATGATTGATTGATGGCAAACAACATCATCCTGTGTACTATCTTATTATAAAATAACAAACCAACAAAACATTATGTATGTAATTTTGTTTTTTAAAAAAACATTCAAAAACTGTGGTAGTCACTTAAAAAAAAACCAGCAAACCAATTTCAATGCGCAGGTGGAATACCCTTTAGTTTTGAACAACATGCTAATAAAAAAAACGAAATAAAATTATTGGCAAACAATCGAAAAACTAGTTGGAAGCCGCCGGAAAGAAGACACGATTAAAACGAGAACGCTGAGACGAAATTGTAAAACAATAAAATAAAATTTTAATTAAATTGCAAGCTTCAGATACACATAGCAAGCCCCCACAAGCAGAAAAAAACGCGGCAAACCTGCACTGAATTCTTCACAAAACACCATGCAGAAAGGTTGAGCGTGTTTTCCAGCTTTCTCTCTCTCCCATCCAATCGGTTGCCTTGACGATCATCATCCGAGTCAGGGCGGCATGGAAGCCAGTTAAACCTTATTGCAAGGAATCAACAACTTCCTGGTGCTTGTGGAAGGACGTGGTGTAGATGCGCTTAACGTTTTGTTTCTGATCAACTTTTGAATTTATGTGGCGCGTACTGATAACGTTTTTCGTTAAGTTATATTGTATTTTCAACGAGTTTTTTTATTAACTTTTTTGCATTGCCACTTGATTATTATCACAGTCAAATAAAGTGGGGTTTGTTTCATTGGCTAGAGCAACAGTAAAATATGTATTTAGAGGATTGTGTAATAAAGGAAATATGAATGTGTTAAATTAAAAACATTGTACTAGTTTATCATTTACTGAAACTTAATATGATCTTTTGGGACTTTTGCTTTCTATTAATCGATATAAAAAAAATTTAGATTAAAATCGCAAATGGCTCTCCGAACGTAATTCAATAGCTGCTGCGCTCATAACAAAAAAAGAGCTTGATAAAAATGAGTTTTTTTTTTTTTTGAATATTTATGTTTTTGCGCTGAAAATGCAGCCCTGTTGGTAAACGTGCATACCATCCTGTGCGCACATGTTAATATCGCTTTCGATAAATCAAAATTATGTGGGCGATAACAAAACAATAATAAAATCACGTTGTTCTTCAATGGATTTTGGTAAAAGGATATTAGGTAAATACGGTTGGAAAGATGGCGAAGGGTTGGGCAAAAACAACACCGGCATTGTGGCGCCGTTAAAAGCCAGTTTAAAGTTTGATAATGCTGGCCTAGGCGTTGATCGTGCGAAGGAATTCAACGATCATTGGTGGGAGCGTTGCTTTAACGAAGCTGCATCAAACGTAGCCGTCCGAGTGGACTTGGATGGTCAGGTGAGCACAGGGCGAAAACCAGGCGAAGATGCTGTGGAAATCTCAACCAAAGGCTTTTCAACGCGCAAGCTTAAAAAAGCCAAAGATAATCAACAGAACTCCGAAGGTGGCGCCGTTTACGAAAACTTTCTCAAATCTGCAATGCTTACCCAAAGTGGAGACGAAGTGGCCAACACAAAGCGCATCAAGAGCGAAGACATTGCTGTCACCACTGTCCATGTGCTGACAGATGAGGAGCTGTTTAAGGCTTGCGGCGGTCGGACTGCTCACAAAGGAGCACGTCACGGACTTAAATTGAGTGGAAAACTAGCGCGAATTGAGCAACAGGAACGCGAAATGCTCGAAAAACTACTTAAAAAGCAAACTCCCAATCAAGAAGCTGAGCCAATCAAGAAGAAAAAACGAAAAAAGGAGTTGAGCCAGGAGAAACCTGAAGTTGTCGTTGATAATGTACAGATTGAGCCCGAGCAACCGGTTAAAAAATCCAAAAAACGCAAGACTCAGGAAATTGTCAACGATAAAATTGATGCGCCTATCAAGACGAAAAAAAAAAGAAGCACAAAGAAGATAAATAGATTACAACATTAGTTTTAATGTACATTACAAAATGTATTTAGTTATAATAAATCTAAATGTGGCCACTTTAAATCTAGTTAATTGTAAACTCAATTCTCATTTGCATTTTACTTTTTGCCCTTCGCCTTCATGCGTCGGGATTTGCCCAGTCGTTTATTGACCGAGGCGCCTGCTTTGACGCCTCTCTGACGGCGTGTGGATTTTTCCGAGTCGAGTCCGGCTGCTGAAGATTTTGTGTTGCGTTTGAGTCCTTTCTTTTTACCACCAAAGCCGAACTTTTTGTTACGCATTTTGCGATTAGCTGCCGATTGTTTCTGTTTTGACTCCAGAGCCTTGGCATCCTCGAGGAAGTCAAGGTTCTTTAGCTTGCCCTTACGGAACTTCTTCAGCTTATCGAGCATATCTTTCTTCTCAGCCTCGCGCTGCACTTTGGTCTGCTTAGCAAGCATTTTGCCCATTTTACGTTGTTCGCGTATTTGTTTAATACGCTCAGATTTCTGTTGTCCCTGCTGCTTGGCCATCAAGTTGGAGCGCACCTTTTGCATGTGCTCGTCCGACTTAGCCATTTCTGCAAAGTAGTCGTCTGGACGACGCGTCTTTATGCCAAGTTCTTGCAATCGCTGAATGCCTTCAAGAACAGCGCTCTGTGCCTGGCGATGAAACATCATTTCTCGTTTAAAGTCATTAAGCACTGGATCTTCTTCGGGCCGCACATACGGTATTTTTGCATTTCCCTTAAATTGATTGGCGCGCTTCTGTTCGTGCTTCTCCATCTGTACCGCAAGCTCCGGTGCCAAGGGTGCCAGATCATTGACCATATCAAGGCGCTCCACCCATGGCAGATCCAGGCGAATGTCTTGTGTTTTGGCCAACAATTTGGTCTGCAAAGTGGTGCGTTCAATTGAATTAAACGTAACTGAATACTTTAGGTTACTCACTATGTCATTGATTTTATCGCGCTGTCCACTAAACTCAACATTGAGACCGGGTTTCAGATCGCCACGCGCGAAAGCGGCTTGCAGCTGAAATAACATTTCGTTTAATTTATTAACATTTTTCAAATTTTGCATATATGTACCTCTGCATCGGAATTGTCTTCAGAATCAAATTCTGAACCACTATCTTCTAATTCAAAGTCAGACATGATTAAAAATTAATGTAAAGAAGTTGACTTAAATAAAAACAATGTCAACACGTGCAACCTGAGCACAATGTTATCGATATTATTTTATAATCAACAGGGTAGTTCGCAAACTTATCTTTTGTAGCAAGAAGCTGATGTCTGACAGGTTGAATTAACATAGATTTTCTTGAGGAGTGCAGCCCTATACTACAAATGCCGCCTGTATTGCGCTGTTAAATTCAAATTTGCTAACAATTTACAGCTTATATATTAAAATACAAGACTTGTTGAAAAGAATCATATATAGATTCCATTAAGTATAAGATTTATCATTGACAAACCATAAGTTTCGAATGATAAGCGATAACGGCAGTTTTGGCATGTAAAATACGTGAATCGCTGTTAATAACATTTCCGCAAACTGTTAAAATTTTTGGATGCCATTTTTGTGTGTGTTCGGCGGCATTTTATTGTGTTTGCACATTGTATTATATTTGTTCGTGTAAAATGTCCATTAATCTAGCCAATAAATATGCCGAGCTGCTGCGCAAATATAGTGAAAACTACACTATAACATATAATGCGTCGCCCACCTATTTAAGCAAATTAGTTGGTGCGCGCGAAGCATCTAACAAAATTGTCTTCTTCTACAAGGAAGATCGCAATGGTGCAACTACGCCTACCAAGTTGTTGCTCAAATCAGAGCGAATGTCGCCCAAAAATGTTGATCTGGACTTAACGGGCAGTCCATTAAAAGACGATTGTGCCGCTGACGTAATTGCTGATCTATCTGTGTTAGACTTGCAGATTGTGAATCGAAATCCTTGGAAGCCGGATGAGGAATATCATCGTGGTGAGCCTGTGGATAAGGCGCGAGCAATTATCTGCACAGAGTACTTTCAGCAAGGTGATGGCCTCGGTTCCGTTTGGTTTCTGTGCGATGGTAGCGATTTTGGACACACGCTTCTCCTGCAATACGAATTTAATCCAACGCACTTTTCGCGCGGCATAGTCTCATATGCAGGCGTTATTCCTTCCTATATGGTTACTTCGCAGTCGCTGGTGCCACAGCACGGCATAGCTGCCGGCACACAGCTGGAAACGTACATTGAGAACTGCTATCAAGTTAATCCGAAGATGATTCTTCGCTGCAGCTGGTCGACGCTAGCTCCACTGCCCCTCTTGGTGGATCTCAGCGGCTGCCATGTGATGCTGAATCAAACGTTTCGCGTTGGTGACTGTGGACCCATAACGGAGGACTTCATGAACCAGCTGCGCATTTTAGTTTACATACGCGAGGATATTGTCAGCTATCACAAAGACGAAAAGTTGGGCATCCATCGTGATCCCGTTTATCGATGTGGCACTGGCATTGACATGGACGAGCTGCGTGAATCAATAAATAAAACCATGACTGAGGTCTCCGGCTTCACAGACGTCTTTACGGACGGTCATAGCGAATACGATATTGAAGAGGTTGTTCAGCAAGCTAAGAATCGTAGACTTACCGACTTGACCGACAAGCTGTGGGAGTTGCTCAAATGTATGTTTGTCAAAAAATTGTAATGTTTTTTGCTGTCAATGACTATGTTTTCCACCAGGTTGTTCTTCATACAAGGATCTAAAAGCTGCTTTAAATATGCTCTTCCAATGCGCTGTGCGCTGCAATATTGTAGTAAGTAAATAATTCGAGTAAATGAATCATAAACGTAAACAGTATTTATAAAATTTTGTAGAATACGCCCACGAACAAAAATCGATTGGCTGAAATCATTTCGAACTTGGCAAATAGTCGTCTGGCCATGCCATGTCTCAGCGGCGCTGAGCCTTTGGAATTGTTGCTGGAAATTGGATTGGAAAAGGCTTTCAAAGACTACGAGTTCATCTTTACGGAGAGTAAAGTGTGTAGCACCAGTTTGCTCAAGAGCTGCAGCGAGTGTCCAAATTCCGACTCTAATGATGGTGCCTCATCGAATGATCTATCAAAGCTGCGCAAATCCCTGCACAATGCTGTACGTGGTGATCCAGCACCCATTGGCATGCGAAAAACTCTGCTGCATCACAGTGCGGGCAGCAAACAAACGGGTCAAAAGTACCAGAATGGCGATGACTCTGGCTTTAAAAATAGTAATTTCGATGAACAGGAAAGCCTGTTGCGTGTCTCCAAACTTTTTCAAATACACTGCACGTTGGAGCATCTGTTGATGATTCACATCAATTTAAATTTACCGAATGGTTAGTAAATATATCCCTTTAACCTTTAACCTTTGTTCACATCTATTCATTAATCTTCATCCCTACGTATTTACAGTTTATGCTGATGTCTGCACTCAGTTGTTGAGTAGGCAACTGCGTATAGTTGAAAACATTGATGATAAGCTAAGCGATGTGGTAGATATAGAGCTGTCAGCGCACTATGTGAGCGAAAACCTAGATGGCAAGGATCCGCACTCGCGTCAAATAACAATGATGTCGAATAACACGTTCAGAGAACATACAACCACATTCTACTTTAATCTCGAGAACATATGTCCACCCCAGCTAGCGCAGTGCTTTCAATGCGATGGTTAGTTGCAACTAATATCATTGCTTATATTATGAGTTAAACTTTGGTTTTCTTAATACAGATAAAGAGCTGGTGAAGGAACGTACATATCATAGTTGGATTTATCGCAAGATACGCACGCTAAAGTAAAGATATATTGCAATTGTTTTTTTTTTTATTGTAACTAAAATTATTTATAAATATTTGAACAATAATTGTCTAATGCACACTTTACTTCTTACAACGGGCTTATAGCACGGCTCGCAATCATGTTCCACGAATTCGTACAAGTTTTTAATCCGTGCCCGTGCAGCATAAATCCGGCATGGGAATCGCCTAGGTTAGCCTCAAGGCTTGGAATCTTTTTATTTGTTTTTAGTTTGAAATTATCAGAGTAAGCACCTTCCGTTTAAGCACCTTGCATGTGTTTTGCTTGGCATATTCTCAACACAAAGGAACTGAGCAGCCAACCAGGCGTATTGTAATGCTATATAAATCGGCCCAGGCGTGTGCCCAATGATGGCGCCATTGTACAAACCAACAGCCCGAACAAATGTTACAATCCAATTAGCGTCGTGCGCCACTTGCACCACTTTTAGTTTGCAATATTTGTCATCAAATGCGCATACCGATTGATTTTCAAGTCTCAGACGTGCGTGAAACGCGCAGCGGTTCGGACGTGTTGCTGCTGCCCTTAAAGCCAAATTCTCGAGTGAAACTAATAAGGATTATTTAGTTGGCTTCGGAGCACACACACATTACCGTGTTCAGTGACGCACATCCTGTGCCAGGCAGCAGTTTAAACACAATTAATAAATTTAATTAAAAAAAAAAAAAAAAACGGAAACAAAGAGCCAAGCAGCTAAATTTAATTAAAAATATTCTAAATGCCAATACTAGTGTTTGAATAATTTAATTTACAAAATGGTGTGTATGACCAGATCGAAAATAAATTTAATGAAACAAAAAAAAAATGTACATGTTGCTCAATAATTTATAAAATTTTAATATAAATATTTGAAACTGAACGTTAAATAATATGATTTTTACGACTCTTAATTAAAATTTTATTATTCTCAACAATTATGTGCTCCAACAATTCAAGTTTAAAACAATAAAAAAAAGTGTCTAAAGTCCTACACACAAAGATTTTTAAAAAAACGCTTAATAAAAACTTACTCAAACGAATACTAAACGTTTTTACAAAGAAAAAAGGCTAATCAAATAAGGAAGAAGGACATTTGATACACTTGCCAAATAGCCCTAAAAGTGCAAGCCTTCTGGTTGTTACCAAGGGTTGATTGAAAAAAAAAAAAAACTGTGACCACACAAAAGAAATGCAAACTAAAGAACATGTGAAACCATACAATGCCAAAAGACATTTTTGCTTACTTCCTGATAAGTTAGAAGGCTTAAGAATAAAAGCAAATGTTCTTGAAATGCTGACAATATCTTATATCCTTTCGTTTATTTTGTAGGGTCTCGAGTTCTTCTTTAAATTTGGCTATGCCTTCCTTACCATAACACTGTGTATAATTATCTGGATGTCCTTGGCGCGTGCCTCGATGTTCAGCCGAGAGATGGAGGAAACACGATATCCGCCGTGTACGTATAATGTGATGTGCACGTGTTCCAAATCTTCTACGGATCTGGGCATTGTGCATTGCAAGAACGTACCGTTTCCAGCACTGCCGCGCATGGTTAATCAATCCAAGGTGAGTTTCTGAGGGAAATCCTTGCATGAGGATGTTCGGTTATTTAAACTTCCTTTAGGTTTTCATGCTGCACATGGAAAACACGGGTTTGCGGGAGATCGAACCATATTTTCTACAATCGACGGGCATGTATCGCTTGAAGATTTTTGGAAATCATCTAACTGAAATTCCAGATGATGCCTTCACCGGATTGGAGCGCTCCTTGTGGGAGCTAATATTGCCACAAAATGATCTAGTGGAGATACCTTCAAAATCCTTGCGACATTTACAAAAATTGCGTATCCTAGATCTATCAGATAACCATATAACGACCATACATCATGATTCCTTTCGCGGCTTGGAGGATTCATTGCAAACTTTAATCCTGGGCGAGAACTGCATCTCGATGCTAATGTCGCATAGTTTCTCCGGGTTGCTCAATCTGGAGACTTTGGATCTGAGCGGCAATAGTCTCTTTGAAATTGATCCAAATGTCTTTGTTGATGGTATGCCGAGGTTAACGCGTTTATTACTCACCGATAATATTCTATCGGAAATACCCTATGATGCCTTGGGTCCCCTAAAGAGTTTACGTACCTTGGATATTTCTCACAATGTTATTTGGTCTCTGAGTGGTAACGAGACTTATGAAATCAAGGCTAGTACCAAACTGAACCTAGACAATCTTCATCTGGAATATAATCATATTGAAGTACTACCACCGAATTCGTTCAAGTATTTCGATACTGTGAATCGAACCTTCTTCGATGGAAATCCCATACATACGCTTAAGGTGAGTTCAAGAAATGATTCTTGATGTCAGTAGTATATCGTGTGGGGGTAATAAGGATTAAGTAAATGGCTATATTTCTTTATAAGAAATTATAGGAAGAATAACTTATCCGATCATATTACAGGACGATGCCTTTAAGCCTGCTCGTATACGTGAGATCTATATGCGTTACTGTGGTCTGACAAATATCTCACCGGTTGCTTTTGATAGTCTGGTGAATAGTTTGCAGATTCTGGATCTATCCGGCAACAATTTGACCAAAGTGCACCACAAGCTCTTCAATAATTTTGATGTCTTGAGGTGAGTACCGCCCCCTAATCCGATTGTCAGCACCCATTGATTTGTGTAAGGCTTCTCTAATGTGGGCTAAGTGTGTGACCTGCTTTCGTGGAACGTGGCGAATGCAAATGCGAAGAAATGAGGCGATATGGCAATAAGCAGCAATAACCCAACCAATCTGCCCTTATTTCCGTCTTCCATGAATACAGGGTCATCAGCATGCGTGATAACCAGATCAAAATACCGAACCCAACGGAAACTTTTAATGCCATGCATTATACGCTTCTAAAACTTGATCTTAGCGGGGACCGTAATGATCCAACAAATCTGCAAACGTTACGCAAGTAAGTTACCCCAGCACTGAACAAAAATTCTCCTACTCCCCCCACACAACCCTTTACCCGAGCAAATTGTTTTGTATTTATTTTCAAAAAGTATGACCAGAATGCGGAATATGCGATCGCTGTCCATCTCACGTATGGGAACTGCATCTGTTGGTCCCGATGACTTTAAGGACTTTGGTGTTGAACTGGAGGATCTGCAGATAACAAGGGCCAGTCTAACGGGCATACAATCGCATGCCTTTAAACATGTTCGTGGTCTGAAGCGATTGGACTTTAGTGAGAATGGAATTTCAAGCATTGAGAATGATGCTTTTCATGAGGTAGAAAAATATTGGTTTTTTGCCAAATTTATTTTAAATAATTTTCCCATTTTCAGATTGGTCACTCGCTCATTTCACTTAAAATGTCACATGGCTATTCCGGCACTGCATTGCCTGCAGAGGCACTCCGTCATCTAACCTCGCTTCAAGAGCTGGACTTTAGTAACAATCACTTAACAAGCATGAGTGATACAAGTTTCCATTTCTTAAAGAACTTGAGACTATTGGAGCTGCATGACAATCGCATAGAGCAGGTGCTCAAGGGAACCTTCCAAGGCGACATCCACTCAAAGCTGGAGGAGATCTCATTTCGTTTCAATCATCTAACATCTATCTCGCAGCACACCTTCTTCGATTTGGAAGCGTTGCGCAAACTTCAACTGGATGACAATAAAATTGATAAAGTGGAGCGACGTGCGTTTATGAATTTGGATGAATTGGAATACTTGAGCCTGCGCGGAAATAAGCTCAATAATTTGGCAGAGGAATCCTTTCAAAATCTGCCCAAGTTAGAGATATTGGATATGGCATTTAATCAGCTGCCCAACTTTAACTTTGACTACTTTGATCAAGTGGGCACTTTGTCTAATCTAAATGTTAATGTTAGCCATAATCAAATAAGGCAACTGATGTACAATTCTTCTTGGAGTGCCCGCAATGAACATGGTAAAGGTTTGTTTGAATATCCTGTTTGATTATCCTTAAAGGTTTCTTTCTATAGGCGGCATGTACCACTCAAATATCAAGATATTGGATTTGTCCCACAATAACATTTCCATTATTCATCCCGGTTATTTCCGTCCAGCTGAGATTTCACTAACGCATTTGCATTTGGGCTACAATTCACTAATGGTCGGTATTTAACTTAGATAACACAATCTATTTTATTCTATAGATTTTTATTTTTTATAGAACACCACTCGTGATGTCTTTGGTAATATGCCACATTTGCAATGGCTTGACCTAAGCTACAATTGGATACACGAAATGGACTTTGATGCCTTTAAAAATACCAAACAGTTGCAGTTAGTTTACTTTGACCACAACTATTTGACAGATATACCACAGGATATATTTAAACCTGTGCATGGATTGCGCATTGTTGACTTCTCACATAACAAATTGCGTGGATTGCCTGATAATCTGTTCTACAACAGTGGCATGGAAAAGTGAGTGAACTTTGTTTATTATGTAGAATAAGTATAATATCATTTTTTAATTTGCAGATTGGATGTCTCGCACAATATGCTTTTGAAGATACCATCTTCATCATTGTCAAGTTTGGCTGCTTTGACCCTCTGCGAATTGCATTTATCCAATAATTTTATTTCAACCATACATAGCATGGATTTGTCAAATAAGTTTAGGGTATGAACTAAGAACTAATTGAAGGTTCCTTTTACTAACTGTACTAATTATATTTTTCAGTCTCTTCGCTTTTTGGACATATCTTATAACTATTTGCTGCGCATCGATGACGCTGTCTTTGCCACCATGCCCAGGCTTGCAGTTTTGGATCTCTCACATAATCGTGATCTTAAGGTTATGGATAAGTCGTTTATGGGTCTGGAGACATCGTTGATTAAGCTCGGTTTGGAAAATGTATCCCTTAGCACAGTGCCAGAGATTCGTTTGAAGTATTTGCGTGAATTCCGGCTTGGCTACAATGAGCTGCCCTCGATTCCCCAGGAACTGGCACATAACATGAGCAATCTTCGCATGTTGGATCTATCCAATAATGATTTGACTAATGTGCCTCTCATGACACAATCGCTGCCACATTTGCGGTAAGTAGTGAAACAGTTTCCATTTGGCAATTCTGTTTTAATTGAAACCTCTTAATTTTACAGTCGCTTAATGCTCTCTGGAAACCCGATTACCTCACTCAACAACAACAGTTTTGATGGCGTTAATGAGGATTTAGAAATGTTGGATATATCCAATTTCCGTTTGCATTACTTTGAATATGGCTGTCTTGATTCGCTGCCTCATTTGCGTTCCTTAAAGTTGACTGCCTATTCGCATCTGGAGCACTTTAATATTCCCCATTTGCTGCGTCATCATCACAACATACGTGAATTGTGGATTGAGGCACCACAGCCATTTACGCGCATCGTTAAGAAAGGCTCAGGACCCACACAAGAGATACAAACAGTTCAGCTGGGCATGCCCACGGACTTGCAACGTGAAATGGAGGGACACCTGCCCTCCAAGCTGACCAATATAACCTTCAGTGGACCACAATTTACAAGTCTTCACGAGCGAATACTGAAAGTGAGTCATCGATGAATTGAATTTTATATTTCTTTATTGTTGATTTTCTCTTCACTTTTAAGGGAATGCGTTCACCTTATCTCTATATGCAACTGTTTAATACATCGTTGCAAGCATTGCCTTCAAACTTCTTTAAGTATATGGGTCGGGTACGCAATATATCGCTAGACATACGCTATCACAATCACAATTTGAAGAAAATACCCAACCCAAATACGGGCGCTGTGCCATATCTGCCAAATAGCGTTTTTCTCACTGATCTCAAGATGTCACACACGGATCTCAATTGCGATTGCGACTTGGGGTAAGTTTGATGAAAAATACAATTTTGAAACTATTAAAATTTTCTCTTTCGAATGATTAGTTGGGTTGAGTTCTGGCAACGCAAGCGACGTCAATATATATGCTCGTCGCAAACTTGGACCGATACAGTTTTCCGTACGTTCATGAATTCACCGTGCCAGGTTTATGGACGCCATAATTGCGACGATCACGACGACGATCTTCGCGAGACGCGTTGTGATAATAAAGGCGGGCAACAGTTGCTGGAGGTAAATATTTTGTATGGTTTAGATTCGTAAATAATTCAATGTTTATTCGTTGTTCTTAGGCTCTGAAATTCGATTTGGAATGCGGTTGGGATAATGCCAATTGTCGAGAAACTGCCTTAGTTATAGTTTCCGTTTGTTTAGCATTTGTGTTTTGGATGTGACTTCTGTACTTTGCATATAAGACGTCCACCGAGTTTTACGATATTTTAGAGACAATCTATGGCAGGCAGGTCATATAAGCATTTTTGCAAGCTGACCATCTAGTTAATAAGCGTGATGAGACTTTTACCGAACCTTGTAATTTTATGTTCGTTTTTGAAATCCTTTTCTTTGAATCCTTTAGACTCCTTGGTAACGCCTTATATGTAGTTATCCTCAGAACTCATTATCACACTCTATTAACATTAACAAGCACTAATTTTAATTTATTTGTATTAGATTATTATACTTAAACTTGTATATTAATTTTTTATATATATTTCTCTCTATTATATTGCCCAGCTATGGTAGTCCATATACTAAAATCCTCCGATTTATTACTATATAATTAATTAAGTAAGGTCACTGCTTCAACGATTCCAATTGAAAGTCTGTAAAATGTTTCATAAACATAATAAATATTTACAATAGGTTAAATTTGGTTTCTGGTTTTCTATATATATCCCTTTAGTTCTTTGGTTTTGCTGTCACGAGCATAAAACCTTGGACTTTAATATGAGGCCAAAAAGCACAGCAACAACAACTACAACACACATTACAGCAGCACCAACAACTAATGTACACAACAAGTACACCAAAAACAAACAATTAAAAACTTTTACTTAAAGTTTCGACTTGGTTTTTTTTCTATATGATAAATTATTATGTAATGCCACATTGAACTTTTACCTGCTGCCATTATTGGCTTAGTTGCTTTTTTAATACCCTGTAGCCATTTAAATTTGTTGTAATTATTCGAAGTTGTTAAAGTGTCAGTTACAGGAGCAATGTGATTTTAATGAACCCGTAAATTAGATTTTAATCAGCATAAAATGTTGAATGAAGTATGTTCTGTTCTTTATAAAGACCGAGTTTCAAAGAATTTTAAAAGATTGCTATTGAAATCTGCCCAAAAACAGAATATTTCAAAACAAAACTCTTAAAAGTAAGATTAGTTCCCAAACATTTAAATTTCCTAATACTTAGCAGAAAGCTAACTCAAGACACATAACTTCTACCAGTCTATAAAAGAAGTGTAAGCAGGGCAGCAGAAAACTTTTAAACTAAATACAGGATATTCTCCGGTCATTCATTTTGCATTAGAGCAAATCCGATTTGCTTACTTTTTTTATATTTTTTTTGGCAGTTTTATTGAGCTAAAGTACTTTGTGATATATGTATATGGACGGGCAGGTCGGATGCAGGCAGTGTCCGGCAGGCAGGCAGCATCGCACTAAAGTTCAAATGGGGCAGCAACAATCTCATCAGCTTCCCGTTTATGCACTTTGCCAACGCCAGTGGCGGGGGTGGGCGCCTCACAGCGTCCGCAATAGTGCAGCTGTGTGTGTGTGTGAAGGAGAGTTTTTTACGAGGGGCAAGTCTAGATGCATGTGGGTGATGTAGCTTACCTGCTTGCCAATTAAATTTTCAAAGCGTGGCCTCACAAACGACCAGGCGCCCATATTGCGATGCTCTTCTTGGCTCCAAATGAAAGCTGCATCAAAAAAAAAGGTTTGCGATAAATAAGGTGAAGGTTGGTTCGGGTGGTTTGGAACTTATTCTGTGCAAGTTTATGATACGAAACTTACTTTGAACATTGCCATATTGCGCCAGCTGTGCCTGCAGCTCCTGTACGGGGAAGGGGCACAATGACTCCAGGCGCACAATTGCCGTATCCTCAACCTGACGTTTCGCTCGCTCCTCGGCTAGATTGTAGTAGTGTTTGCCACTGCAAATTATAACCTTGCGCACCTGCTCGGGCTGAACAATGCTGTCACCTACAAGACAAGGTTGGGTCAGTAAAGACAGGCGTTAATAATATGTAATACAAGTGTTACAAGTGAGATGTGTTCGACTAGGATATACCCTGCTAAAATATTATCCAGCCAACCTCTAATATACATTTGATAAGGTCTACTTCGACTTGAAGTTGGTTTCCGGAAACAATAAACTTACCTAAAACATTGTAAAACATTGTACCCGGCTGAAAGTCCTCATGCGCTGAGGTGGCTGCTGGGAGACGCAGCAGTGTCTTTGGTGCAACTACCACCAAAGGTTTGCGGAAGTTTCTGGCCAACTGGCGTCGCAGAACATGATAATATTGAGCTGGAGTTGTGGGATTAACAACATGAATGTTGACACTGTCGCCATCTGGTTCTGTTTCCTTGGAGTCACTAAGCTGCAAATAACGTTCTATGCGGCACGAACTGTGCTCAGAGGCAGCGCCATCATAGCCATGTGGCAGCAACATGACCAAAGCATTCGATTCCATCCATTTGCCTAAGAGATAAGAGATTAAGGGTGAGTATCAGTTATTGCTGGCATACAAAAGATACTTACTTTCTCCAGAGATTATGAAGGCATCAATGATGATTTGAGCTCCATTGGCAAAATCTCCAAATTGGGCCTCCCAAATTATTAGGTTTTGGGGATTATCTATGGCCATGCCATATTCAAAGCCCAACACTGCCTCCTCCGACAAAATGCTGTGTGCCAGCTCCAACTTGCCACCATTTCCACCCTCCATATGATTCAGTGGCACATACATCTCATTTGTCTGCTGATCCACCAGCATGGCATGACGATGCGAGAAGGTGCCTCGACCCACATCCTCGCCACTGATGCGCACATTGTGTCCTTGGTACATCAGACTGCCAATGGACATGGCTTCTGCAGTTGCCCAGTCGATTTTGGCACCAGCCTCAAGTTTTTTCAGACGTCCTTGCACAAAGGTCTTCAGCAGATGTGGATGAATGTTCTAAGAAAAAGAAGTCGCAGTAAACTTTTGTCAAACAAAAAAAGCAACTGAAAACAAGAAGATTTTTAGATTCTGTTTCCATCTTAAAGATAGCTCCCACAAAAATAAATTTAAAGTGAGTTTCCTATAGAAAAATCCAGATACTTAAAAGAACTGTCTTTTTTTTTATAAAATAAGGCAAATCGCACTCAAGTATTTTTGGTTTAAGAACGAGGTTTTAAGCCCAATTTAAAAATATGTTATTTAAGCAATTACTTAATCTTGGAAACAGAGTACAACAAAGGTTTTCCCTCTTAATAGTCACTCACAAAATCAGCGGGATATGCAACGCTCTGTTGGCCAATCCAATGCAGAAGGCTATAATCTAAGCCAGTGTCCCAATAGGTAAGTTCATTTGTGGGGGCCAGCTTCAAGTGCGACCACTGCTTCTCAAAGAATGATGGAGGTGGCTGATAGGTGGAAGACAATGCCAGCTCCTCATTGAGATAGGCAATATAATTATCACGCATTTGATTAGCTTGCTCCGCACTTAGCACTACCTGCTTGGCCAGCTCAGCAGTATAAAGATCCGGCACAGATTGACGATTTTGAATGATTTTGTAGGTCAGAGGATTGGTGAAGGTCGGATCATCCAGTTCATTGTGACCCCAGCGTCGAAAGCAGTTCAAATCAATAAAGATATCCTTGCGAAACTCGCGTTGATAGCGAAAAGCGAGATTGGTGACGCGTACCAATGCCTCCGGATCATCACCATTGACATGGAAGACGGGCGCCTGTATAGACTTGGCCAAATCAGAGGTGTAATCCGTGGAGCGTCCACGCTCTGCGGGCGTTGTAAATCCCACCTGATTGTTCACAATGAGATGCAAACTGCCACCCACCTCAAAGTGTGGCACATAAGCCATATTTAGGCATTCCTGATTGATGCCCTGACCAGGAAAGGCAGCGTCACCATGAAGTATCACATTGAGCACATGCTCACCAAATCTCTGACTACTGCCATCATTGCTGAAGGATCCCTCGCCACGGGACTGCTGTTTGGAGCGTGTCTTGCCCATGGAAACCGGATTAGCTGCCTTAAAAAAGTTAATAAAATAAATATTGAAATAACTTATAGACTACAACTTTAATTGTTTCTTCAGTAACTTAACTGGAAGTGAAACTTACCTCCAAATGCGAGGAATTCCGCACCATGCTAAAGTTGATGGGTTTGCCAAGTACTTGCAGCTGCTCGGACACATCTGTGAAAGATGTGGATTTGATTAAATCACACATACGCATACGTATACGAAACACACGTATTCATTGTGTCCCCCACCGAAAAATGTATTCCCTGTCCATATGTATATCCCTTACTCCGTCAATAAAAAAGTTTCACTTACGGAAGTGACTTATGACATCGGACATGGCCTCGATGTCGTCGGCAAACTCCGATGCGCCGCTTAGTTTGCGAAAAACTTTTGCCGGCCGCATGTTCAGCAATGCTGCCTGCAACGGGGTGCGTCCTCGGTGGGGCATCGCTAGAACCACATGCTCAATGTTTGCTGTTGTCAATGTTTTGGTGTTAGTTTTACGCGGTCGTTATTGTTGTTGTTGTCATCGTCGTCATCGTAGGTGGGCCATGACAAAAATGAACAAAGTTTTTGTGAGAAAATCGGATTAGGGTTATAACAAGCCGGCAGCGATATGTGACCATCTCAAGTCCGAAAAGGCAAGTAGAAAGATGTTGTGTAGAGAGATTAATGTGTGGGCAAAGTACTATATGCAAGATATATATTTCGAATAGAAAATGTTCTGAATATATAAAATGCTAAAAAGGTTATACGAAATTTTGAAAATTAAAATAAAAAAATGAAGTTATATGCTGGTTTATTTCTGGACAAATTAGTTTTGTTTTAACGTCTATCTGTTATCTATATATTTTACATCATATAATTGCTCTCTTGCGATCTCCCGTGACCAATCCCATAATTTCCTTCTACTCACGCGCCCATCCCTAAGGTAAAATTTCATATCTCAACTCCCAGTTGTGTTGTGTGCATGATGTTTGAACTGAATTTATTATACTAGTTTAAGCCCACTGACCTTGAACGCTGTCGCGTAAGAGCTGCCAAAAGAAGGCCAACATGGATTCGGCACCCTCGCCACTATATCGTTTGACCGTGGGAAATTTAAGGGCCATAAAATTATCCCATGCCTGTGACTTAATCATTAGCTCGGCGATTTCACAACGCTCTGGTGACTGCAACTGATGTTCGGAATTCAGCGACTCAAAGTTTCGTGCTAGCCATTCCCGTTCTTCCGTATTCTATGCGTAAAGAAAAGTCAGACTTTGTTTACTTTTATTTTAGAGAGGGTATTATAATTTTTTTATGAAACTTGTAACGAGTTGAATGGAAATGTCATGGATGTCTATCCGTATAGTATATATTTAACTATATGAGCTCAATCAATATTAAAGTTACCATAAGAAAACTTGGAAAACAAAAGTCGTTTAGCTATAAGTGGTACATATGTCAAAATTGAATGAACCGTACAAATACATTATAAAATTTAGACAGGAAAATAAATAGAAAATTTAGTTTTCATATTTTAAAAACACTTAAGTATATCTTTACTCGCTTTTCGTTAATTTAATTTTACTTTTAAATATTACACCAAGTAAACGGTAAAATAAATTTATATTTTTCTATATAAGCAATAAAATTCCTTTTCCGCAAGAGTATATAAACTTTGGCGTGCCAAATGCAACTTCATTTGCTGAATTTTGTGGCATTTTTTCTAAAGGCTGCTAACTTTGCAATTATGTTGTATGAATTATATGGCTGCTTACCTCAACGTAGGCAAACTCGGCGCTTGCCGCGCTGCTGCAGTAAATGTCGCGAAGCAGCTGCTCCAACTGGGCAACATTGTATGTGGCGCCTTGGGTGGCAGTTAGGAGGCCAGCGGTGCGCACCGTTTCCTGTGTTTGCAGTCCATAAAATGCTGGATTTAATTCCTGCAGTTCGCTATAAAAACAAAAGACAAGTTGACGATACGAAAAGGAAGCAGTAGAAAAAATGCCAGCCAGTACATATATATATATTCTATATGTATGTATGTTACTTGCACAAATATATAAGGGAAGGGTACTCTTTCTTTCGCTCACTCCATTATTTACCTTTTGTGGCTGGACCCTTTGATGCTGATGGGATTTACGGCTGCCAATTTGTGCCCGTGCTGGCGAAAAGCCTCCACCCAACGATAGGCATTCGCCTGTGAGTTCCTTGCCTCCTGCAACTCCTTGGACACTGCAACAAAGAATAAACACGCGTAAGCAATATAAATTTTTCGCCTTACAGTTATAAATTATTAAATATAAAGAAGATAGCCAAGCTTTTTTGAATGGTGTATTTGAGTTGTGTTTATTTTCTGGCACTTTGGGTGTGCGGGGAAACCTTTTGAATTTATTGGCATTTTTATTTTATGCCATAAATGTTTGGGCTAAGGCTCAGATCGCGACCGAAAGCTATAAACGAGGGGTATATTGACTTCAGCAATATTTAATGCTATTAATAACAGTATGTCATTTCATTAATTTTTATGATTCTGTTAAAAATTTCAGTATAATTTTTTTTTCTATCTCTACAAAATAAATATCTTCATTTCCATTTTTTTTTTATCATTGCATATATAATTTCATGCTTTAAGAAACATTTTCTGTTGAATTTAACAATTTTTGTTTTACATTGATTTATTTAATTGATTAATTTATGTAACTTTTTGAACTTTCCTTCTAACAATTCATCAAACATTATTTTTACAGCCATTAAATTAGTCCAAGTTATACTTTTTATCTTGTAGTATTGAAATCTCGTTCACAGTAGTACCATGAAAAACATTCCAACCTCGGTGCCCGACAAAAAAAATATATATGTATTTATTTTGTAACTAAATAAATGTAAGATATGGGTACAGGATGTTTTTTATTGCGTACGATTTTTTATGTTGTATTATTATTTTCGTAGCTAAGCCGTTGACAGCGTGCTGTTTTCCTGCTTAGGTGCTTATGTGCTAAAGTGTTATCCTGCATTAAAGATGTGTTGGTCCTGTGGTCGATTACTAAATGCTGAACGCCACAAAGAAGCAAAGGGAATCAGGATTATTGACAGTTGTTAGCTTGGCTTACTTGAAAAAGCATTAAAACTTAATTTACTTAAAAATTTATGCAATTCTTTTGACAATCTATTTTTAGGGTAATAAATCAATTTATTGCGGTACTCGAAGGACATGCATGTCCTGCATCAGCTACTGTTGTGGGTCACAAGGAAAGCACACAATGAATGATGAATGGATTTTTGTGGCGAAAATATTTCATCTTGGGCGTGTAAATATAATTGAACCACTAACGCAGCAGCAGCCAAAGGATAATGGTGTCCTGACAGTTATATATGAGAAAGCAACACAGCGCAACATCGTTGGACAATAAAAAGTGCAAACAGACATGTGGGCGGTGGAGGTAAATTGTAAAGTAAATCAAAGGAGCACCAACGGTCCTTTGATTGGGCTCTCAACTGATTTCAAGGAAAAGCTCGCCTGCGTCCAGCTGATGTCATACAATACACAGGATCCAGCCAGAAACAATACCAACAACAACAATGTACGATGTCAATTCGAGTTCTGAGATAAAGTGCTCAAAGGGACTGGCAAACAAAATTCTAGAACAGGCATTATGAGTTTGCCTATGCACTCAAAAAAATCTAGATACATAAATAATGCGATGCAAAAAAAAAATATTTGTTACAATATTTAATGCAAATTTTTTTCATGTTCAATTATTTATTGGGATTGGGTGAAAGCGAATTGTTTTTGAAAGTTTTTTTTTTTTAAATTATTTGGAGTAAGTTTCCTTTTGTCAACGACATTTATAAAGGAAGTAAAAAAGTCTCTTTATAAATTAGAGGCGAAATTCCATAGAGCGACCTTCCGTAAAACAATATTCTAGAACGCTAGTTCAATTAAAACCCCACTGTGTGATAAGAATTTGCTTTGCTTGCCCCTTAAAATTTGCTATATAGAATTTCGATTGTAATTCTTTTTTTCCAAACCTATTTTTTAATACTTGAGATTCTTTTTTTCTAAGTGCATCTGAAAATGTTACCACCTTTACAATACCATTGACACTTTCGTTCTCTGTCTCCATAAACGCACTGCCTCTCCGTCTTTTTCTATCTCTCTCTTTCTCTCTCTCTCTCTCTCTTAATAAGACCTGATGTGCTTCGTGTTGATAAGGCTCCAAATTCGCCCCCTTTTATTGGTTGCTGCCAATTGTGTGTGGTCAAGGCTTAGTTCTGGCCATGAATCCATTTCGCAATTTTTGGGCCTTTGTTTGACTCGACTTTGTTATTTTTCTGTGCGTGTGTGTGTATTTGAGTGTGTGTGCATAGTTTGGTTTTAATTTTTGGCAGCTCGTAACAAGTCTAATCATGGTCCAGGCTTATGCTAAAGACATAAACTGATTCAAAGTTTGTTAGCTTTGCTGATAAAATTTGGCAGAACTAAACTACAAATTCAATTACAAAAATGCATAGCTGGCTAAAATTTCGCAGAATTAAGTGTCTAAATAATAAATTTTTAGTTTTTACCTAATTTTTTTAAACACTATTTAGTATTCGAACATAATGTTTAATTTAAATCCAACTATGAACTGCAACAGGTTGCCTCATACATGTTGCTTTGTGCGTGTGCAGACAAGGTTTGTGACGAACGCTGCAGGCGACCAGCATGTTTGAGTTGGGCTGCGGCTTTTTGTTTTTAGTTTGCCCACAGAAAATTCACTTTGATCTGTTGTTGTTGTTGCTCATCTGCTTTGCTGTAGTTGTTGCAGGTGGAGAGTTTGCGGCTACACTCAAACATTCATTAATAAACAGTCAAACGACAACAACAAATAGCTTAAGGGGTCAGAAATTGTGTACTATGATTTACTAGACATTTCATTTTAACTTAAACGTTTCCACTGTTGAATGACTTATCAAAAGTGTGTTTGCTAACAATTATTGTTATCTCAGCAGCAACTGAGAATTTTATAGTGCCAGATTAAAAACTCGTCAGTGATTACAAGCAAAATTCACTTTCAGGTTCTTTAACATTGTAATTATACCTTCGTAGACACGCTTTTCGACCGGACGATATCCCCACACGCCTTTTTTGCTATGATAGCTGCGTGCCGGCAATTTTCTTTGAGTTTTCCCGAGGATTCGCAACATTTTTATATGTAATATTGCTAATGTTGTTTTACTATTGTGTATTTTCCAACAAATTTTTCGCCGGCACGTTTATTTCGCTGTCGACTGCAGAAGTTCGCGTTCGATTCACAACTGAAACTAATTCTGACAGACCCCCACGGGCATTGCTGATAAGCAAACTAATAGAGCGAATAAAGATCATTTTCGCTCTCTGCGAGGCGAACTGGACATGGTGGAACAATATTAAGGTGTTCTATTCCGCTGTGGCGAAGTACTTATTTTATAATTCGGAATTTGGAATAGAACACCTTAATATTGTTTCACCATGGAACTGGAACTCTCTGGAACCGCTCTTTCCATTTCCTTGGCACCGTTCCAACTGATTTCAGTATGAACACATGTTTGATTTGCCTATCTCACTCTCTCATATATTTCAAAATATATAATTTATAGTGGTCTACTTTTAGGCTGCGTATTAAATAAGCATCTTCACTTGAAATGGTTATATATTCTTAACGGCCTAATGATTTTATTTATTTATGCAATCAATAGTTTGTCAATATATCATTTTTATATGTTCATTGCTGCCGGTTTAAATAATTTATACATTTTACTAATTTTATTAAGAAGTTTTAGACTATTAAATAGAATTAATTATTATTAATGCAGTTTTCTCTCACACACAAAAACCACAGTCCGAGTCAAATATTTATCAAGTGCGTAAATTAATCTGACGTTGATTTCATTCACAAATATCCAAGCTTTAGCAGAAATGCTGACTTTTTGCCCATTACGATGGCTCATTGTCTATAATTATAATTCTTCGGGAAAAAAGGAAGAAGCAATGATTAACTGTAATGGTAATGAATCACAAATCGTAATGTGCCTTAAGTCAACAGATAACAAACAAAGAGAGCGATTGCTCTCTCATTAAATAAAGTAAAGAATTTGTTAACTGGCAACTTGCACAATAGCCCAAAAGGCAAGTTTAACTCCATCGGGCCAACAAAAAAAATCTAGAGCGCCAAAAAACAAGAAGAGGAATGCTTTTTTTTTATCAGTGCGTGGTTTTACTGTGATTAGATAAGCGCTTAAAGTATGGAGCATAAAAGATAACATGGCCAACATTTCACAATCGAAAAAAACTATATGGACGACAGGTGAAGCAGTTGACTTGGTTTTGGCAACGCCTCGACTTTCAGTCTTAATTGAGCGGGCCGCCGTAACGAACGTACTTAACTTTTCAGTCTATAAGGTTGGTAAAAACAAAGTGTGATAAGAGTTTTTTTCTCCTGGCTGATAAGAACCAACACACATTAATGGTGTCATCAGAGTGAAAAAATGTGTTTTAAGTGAAAAATAAATAAAACTGAAAAGTGAACTCAAAGTGAAATAAATAAATTCTTCAATTAAGTCCTTGTTCAAGTGCCTATTCCTTAATAATTCCTTTCTTGTGTTTTAATATACCCATATTTTACAGTGCGTAACGAACGAAAAAAGAAAAACGAATTGCGAATAGATATATAGTTAAGTCAAGCTTATCGAAAAGCGTTAAAATGCGCTTCAAACTGTTTGTGGTTTGTGCGCTGGCCTGCGGCTTTATGGCCTATGTGCTGGCCAATGAGAATATCTCAACGGAAGTGGAAGATCAAATTGTGAATGCACCCGCTGCTGCTGGTGCCCCCACGGCCGCGAACAAACCCAACAAAATCGCACAGGCAGCCGAATTTGTAGAAATACCCGTTGTGGTGACCAAAAAGCCAGCGGACAGTGTCAGCCTTAGTACCAACAAAATGGTCGTAAAATCGCCAGCAATTACACCAAAACCAACAGTTGCTGCCGCAAAGCTGGTGCCCGTTGTTCATGTGGCGCCCCTTTCAGTTGTTGCATCGAATCGTGGCACTGATGATATTCTCACTGTGGCAGGCCTAAAACCACAACAGAAATCGGGTGCACTGGTTATGCCATTTGATTATCTGGGCGAACTATACGATCTGGATTCTACAGGCTATAACTGGGGTAAGTTTATTTGTTTGCTTGAATCAACAATCAACAAATGAAAAGTCAACCAAATTATTTGTAATTTAAAAGAAGTTTGGTTAATATGGTTAGAGCCTCTAACTGAGTCAGTTACAAATATTTTATATAGATTACTAATATTTTGTGCTGATTCAGTTCATATTACTCATACGCCGCGTTGTGAGCATTTAGCAGGGTTGAGCTATCTTATCTGTTTTTGGTATGTTGCGCTTTTCTTTGCCCGCTTACCAATATTTGCTCAATAACCTGTTCGACTTTTGGCGACGCAACTTTTCCGTTCCCCCCATCCCACACCGCTTGACAAACAGGTGTCTCTGTGTTGGTTGGGCAGTTAGTTTTGCTTTAAGATAAGATAAGACTTAAAGCTGTGCTCATATCATAAAAATTTGAGTTGGATATTAAGAGGCTAACGGTTGTTTTGCTTTGCAATCAGAGAGAGTATAAGAGAACGGGAGAGCGAGTTGCTAAGTATATAAACAGGGTCATTTATTTATTTACAAATTAAGGTGTGTTCTTCTATGTGTAGCATGTAGAGTTAGTTACCTGGTTTTTATAGTATGTTGCCAATGAATGATTCATTTACAGCTATTTCGATAGCTTGTGAATTTTTAATCGACACAGATAGTTCTATGAAGGGATATTGTAGGTTTGTTTAGTCATGTTAGTTACACATTGTGATTATTAGTTAAGTTTTATTCAAGAGTGGATATATAAAGAGAACTTAGTTCTTTTATTTCTATCTGATTCCAGGGAATTGCTATCATTATATTATTTTTTCTGCTGTTGCTGCAAAGGGGGTTTTAAATAGCTTAGTTGTTGTTTTTATCCATTCAATAACTTATTTTTTATCTTGTTATTATATAGAATAATAAGTCACTTAGGCTGCGGTTCGTAGCGATCTTCAAGCAAGCTAGTTAAATACTTCTTAGTAAGTTGGTAAAAAAAAAGATAATTAAAACGTAGATAAGAAATAATAGCAAAATGATTGATATACATAGTTAAAAAGATTATTTCTGTTTTCTTCCATTATTTATTTTCAACCTTAAAACTAATAAAAATTTAAAATGCTTATCAAATATTTTGAACACTTGTCGAATATGACTAAACTATAAGTAAAGGTATCCTTGGGAGTTTGCACTAGAGTTTCAACCATCAACCAGAGTGAGAAAAACTGGGAAGAGGGGAATGTGAAGATGTGGTCCTGTTGCATTCCTATGCATTTAGCGAGATACGTTGCTCGTACTCAGCTATGCGTAGCCTTACCGGCACCACCAGACTCAGATCCTCCATCATGGCATGGCGTTGTGGACGCAATGTTGCACTGGAATTCTGTCGGGTGATGGTCGCTCGAGATTTTTCCATGGATGGTTTGCGGCGCAGTGAACTTTTGCGTTGTGTGGAGTTGGTGTTTGTGTTGTTGTTGCTACTCGAGGGCGGCTTGCCAGTGGGCGTGGCAAACTGATGTGGCACGCTGGTTGTTGTAGTTGTTGTAGTGTTAGCTATTAAGCGTTTGGGTTTTGGCGGTGGCACAGGACTTACGGCACTGCCACCAGTTGTTGTTGCCACGCGCAGCAGCGAAATGAATCGATTGTTGTTGTTGTTCAAGCTGGGATTGGTGTTCCGGGCGGATTGGAAGGTGTTGGTCAGCTTGTTGAAAAAGTTGATTTTGTCACTAACAGTACAAGCAGTTTCAGGAGTTGCCTCAGGCTCTGTGCAATTCTCTGCCAGCTGTTGCACAAAACGTTGTTGCAAGTTGGTTGTTGTTGAATTTTGCTCGTCCACATCGGAGGCATTGTTGCGCTTGGACATTTCCAATACCTTCTCACGCAGCTCCATGGACCAACGTTTCTGTGGGCAACGCAATTGTGGACGCAATGCATCCGCTGGCCTTGTTCTGCTCACATCTGGTGCACTAATTGCAAGCGAAAGTTCACTGGTGTATCTGGGTGTTGTCATTAGTGGCGGCTGTTTAACAGCTGCCAGCGGTGTTGAGGTAATTGCTGGCGTTGAAATTTCCTGCTGCTCCTGCTCGTCGTCATCGATGTCCATTTCGAGCTCACTGAAGCTGGAGGCGGTTGTAAATTGTGGCTCTTCCACAGGCAACTTATAGTTGTAGAATTGAAAATTAAATGTACTGATGCTCATTATTGATGCGTTGTGGCGCGATGGTGCAAAACGAATAACCACAACTCAAGAGAACGGCAAGTTTATATAGCGACAATATGTCCTGCTACCTGCTTAACAAAAAGCAGCTGCCACTTTCAGGTACTTGCGGTTTCGAAATTGTGCGTGTGTCCCAGATTACCATGCAGAACCATAAAATCCTTGCTAAAAACTTGACTTGCCTTCGGCGACATTCCAAGAAATGGCGCACAATAAAAAAAATTTAAAATTTCCCTTGAATTGACAACCCGAGCACGCGAATTTTACGTATTTTCCGCGCACCAATTTTTGGCAACAAAACGCACGAAGGCAAAACCCGAAATCAGTCAGCTAATCCTACAATTTATTCTAGCTAATTTTTTCTACCTATGTGCTACCCAAAAAGGATTAGCTCGGATTAGTTTATGAGACGCCGATTCATAAAAAGATTAAAAACTGATCCATTCTGTGGACAGCTGTTCGGAAAAGCAATATGTAATGAAAAGTGAAAAGATTTTATGAGTTTCCAGAGCTTAGGTAATATGCCAGCTGACAACTTTTATTTAGCCATTAATGCCAACAACAACAATTATTTTACTTATTTGTCATCATTGAAAAGCGCTTAACAGACAGCAAGAGAGACAGAGTGCTGAAAAAAGAATTATTGATAAAATGATTGCAAATTGCAAATTGATGCGACAATTGGCCTTTGAAATTGTTAAACGCTCAGCGCCAGAAAAATGTTATTAAAATCCATGCAAATGAAATATTGAGTAAGCAATTAATAAAGTATTCAATAAAGATAATAACAAAAAAAAAAATATATATATATCTGAATAAACGAAATGCAAATGAATAACAAACCATAATTATTGAATATTTTCATTGTCATTGTTGAATATTGAAATTGTAGTCGAACCAATCTTTAAGCTCAAAATTCAGAGTTGATATCTTAAATATTTGCGTTCTTAACATGACCAAAGAGAGCAGCAGAGAAAAAGCAAGAGAGAACACAAACCGCAGCCACAACAAGACATCTGAAATTTCATCTTTCTTTTTGTTGTGAAATCCCATTCTATTGTCTATGGCTTGTTTTTGCTGTGGTTGCTTTGTGTCCCTGCGGATCAGTCTATCAACGCACTAAGTCAGCTTAAATTGGCTCAAGAACGAAAGACAGACGTAAAATGATAAAAAAAGAAAACAAAAGAAATTCGTAAGAAAAATTTCTAGCGAAAAAAAAATAAAAGAGCGATAGAGAGCAAGACAAGAAATTGAAGCTGGCAAGTTGTTGGCAAAACTGAAATGAATATTAACTGTGACCTTTAATGGCTAAGTGCATGGGAAGCTGAGCGAGCCACGAGGCAGTAATTTTGTAAGTGAGTCAGCAGCAGCAGCAGGAAGTTGCAAGAAACCAGAGAAAATGGGCCAAGTGTGGCAAGTGAAGCGAGTGGCATGCAGCATGCGGCAAGTGAAGGCTAAGACGATGGCGATGGCAAAGATTGCCGCAACGCAAGTGCAAAGTTTTTAGTTTATGTGCCGCCCCATCACCATATTCACCCGGCCTAAATTGAAATGCTGCCGGGCTTGAATGCTCCATGGATGCTTAGTAGTTGCAAGTTGTGGGTTCGGTGGGGCATGGGCGGCATGGTCTAGTGTTACGCCCATTTTTGCGGAATTGAATACGTAATCTCCGAGGATTAGCTGTTGAAATGTAAAATTATTATAATGGCGTGTTGTAGACTCGACTTTTACACTTATACACGCAGAAAAAAGTCAGTTACAATCAGTTGAGAGTTTGAGTTGAACTAAGTGTTAAATAACTTTAAATAAAAGCTTAACCTTAATGTTTACCCTAGAGCAACAAATTAATTATTTTGTAAATTATTTACATCCATATTGAAGTTAATTCCCGATAAGACTTACAAGTGGAGACAGGTTTTAAGATTTTAAGTAGATTTTTATCTGAATACAAGATTATTTTTTCTTTGTATAAATGCCCTTTAATTTTGCGGAGTGTTTTTTATAAGATTTTAACATGCATTTAAATTTCTTGCAGATCCCAACAACAATGTGGCGCCACCGGATACGCCTTCAACCGCTGCTGGAGGCTATACAATTACTAATTCCCGCCTTGCTGAGCTTCGTAGCAATTTCATGTACTGGTTCTATGACAAGGACAATTATGGTGGCCGTGGCGATTATCAGTTTGATATACACGCCTCTATGACTCAGTTGCACAAGAATCTTAATTTTCAAATGCCCTTTTATGGCTTCCGTTTTAACTACACGAGAGTAAGTCGGATTGAGTCATCAATTTATCTAACTGAAAATCAATTTCAAATCTAATTTTATTTTTTTTAGCTCTCTTTAAACGGCTACTTGGAGTTCTCTGATCCACCAGAATATTTGACATATCCATTGGTTTTCCCCATTAAAGACTGGCCCATCAAACGTGATCCCTCCTTTATGGGCATCTTTTTCAGCAAATGCCGTGTGGGTCGTATTTATCCATCCGATCTGGATCAGCGCACTCCTGGCGTTTACTTCCGGTTAGTTTCAACTTACCTTTTTTTTTTTTGTATGTATGAATATTTACTCAGTCACGCTCTCTACGTGTATTTCCATTTATAATCACATTTATTGTTAGTTTTTATGGCATTTGCATATTTAAAATCACTTCAATACCACACAGACACACATGTCTATAGAGAGCTAGATTTCTGCGCCTGTTGTTATGCAACAATATTATATACTCTTGTTTTCAGGGGCGAAGGAGTTTTCTTTTTTGTTTCTTTAAAACTGTACGAAATTAGTAAAATAACATTTTCAAAAATCTCAAACAAATATAGCTTAATCCAAAAAGATTTATTGTTTGAAAAAGGACTACTTTGGGTTCAGATATATTTTATTTTTGTGGGTATGATCAAATAAAATACTAAATAATAGTTAAAATTCATTGTTTAAGTAGAATAATTTTTGCATAATGTCCTGAAAAAAAAAACACTGGCATAGTTATAATTTTTTTTTGTTCATATACATAACTGCAGAGTATCTCACCAATAGCTACTTACTACTTTTATTGCTTGGAGCATTCATTGTGTATGTACTATGTGTGTATTTTTCTGTAGGTGTGTGTGTCATGTTTGCAATATTCGCTCTCCATTTCCGCTATCTCATTGTGTGCGTTTTGCATTCATGTATTCATATTTGTTTCGCATTTGTATGTGTATGTATGGGTGTATTTTTGCATTTGCATTCAGAATCACATTTGAATTCCCCGTTGTTATTGTTTCTGACTAGTTACTGTCATTTATTGCTACAGCATTTTGTGCATTGTTTGCACAGTTTCCAACGCTACCTGTTCTGTTCGGTTCGGCTGTGCTCTGAGTTCGGTATGCTCTATGCTCTCTGTGTTTTACTATCTGGCCGCCATTTGTTACCCGCTGAGTGCTGTCGGTGATGCTGATTTCAGCATTCATTTATGCGTGCATTCTTCCATTTTAAAATGGAGTCAGCACCGACCACAATCATGGGGCCAACAAACAAAGCTGACTAGCTTTGGGCTGAAAATGGCTAAATATAGCTGAATATTGATAAAAGTGGGAGTCTTCAAGCCGATTAAAAGTTCAGGTTTACCTTCGTCTATGGCCTTGCTTAATGCATTCTCTTTCATTCCCTCTCACATAGGCAAACAATTTTTAATTAGTTTTCAGCTTTGTGTTTTTTGCATTCTTCATACAATCGAAATGATGCTTTAATTTTTAGTACAGTGAAGGCAAAAAAACGTGCTATTTTTACTCTCCGCTTCGGTTTTTCATTCTGACCTCCTTTTGAGTCGTTGCAACCGCAAAGAGTTCTCGCTTCGTTAATTTTTTGTCGCTACTCGCTTCGTTTCGTTTTTGTTCTTGGCTTATGTTTCGTCAGAGCTATGTCACCTTTTGTGTGGCTAATGCTCAAGATTAATATTTTTCTTAAGTTATTTAAGTTAGCTTAAAGTGTTGCTAAATTGGCATCACTGTTTGCCATCTGATCTCAGTTTTTGCCTAGCACGTACGAGGCAATTTCATAATGTCGCCATGGGAGGTCCTGGCAAATGCTCGGCTCCGTGTTGCATTTTTGATGGCCAACGAAAGCCAAAAACTCATACACACCGTTGCCAAACCAAATGGATGACTTTATTGGTTATTCAATGCGCTTGCTCTCTTTTCCATTGGTTTGCATATTTGTCTGCCTGCTACGTGTTTTTGTGTCTTTTTGCCACTAATTATGAAATAATTAAATTCATTTTTGACTGTGTTTTGTTTAGCTGTTTATGCAAATGAAATTCCAACTTGGTCACAACGCAACCATTTCAACTTTTTGCGAGTAGCCAGTTTTAGTGAAAATAAAACGGACAAATATATGGCATTAATAAGGGACAATGTTGTCAACAGTTGAAATCCACTATTAGTCCAAGCTTTGCCTTCTGTTTTATGCAAAGCGTTTAGCGTATTTTAACTAAAGAATTTCAGCCCAGTCGGATGTGTTTATTTATAGTCGCTTCGCTCTGGATTGTTTCAGCATGCTTAAATTACATACTCTTGTTACTGAGACAGCCACACACAAAGCAATGCGGCTAAAAAATAGCACATAACGCATAAATAACGTCCGAAATTGCTGTGAGTGAAGGACGCAGCTGGACAAACGATGACTACATGCAACATGTACATATTACATTGTACAATACATACAAAAGTACATACATGTTTGTACATATTTGCAATGGAAATATTTGGGCTTTCTCTTTTGTTTTGGTCAGTTTAATAAAAAGCTTCAATGTTGGCTCTGTTCACAGTTGATTAGAAATTCTGCGAGCTACGTGGTTACGATATTTTTTTCGGATTGAGTTTAGTTTGGGGAAATTTTATAAATTTAAATATGACGCAGAAAGTGCATTTATGATATTTTTTTTATTAATTTCAACATGAATAGATTTTGTTTTGTTTTATTTACTTATTTATTGTTTGTATTATTTCTTCAGATATTCAGTTTAAATATACATAATAATAACAATGTAACAATTACTAACATATTTATAATAATATTTCACATTAAGGACTATCAACTTAGAATGTTTGTTATTTCATTAAATGTTCGCTACCATACATGAATGCAGCTTCAACACAAGCGCCCATATATCACACAAGCCTTTTTGTAAAGAGCTTTGTTTTAGTGTACTTTGTCATCTGACAAATTGGTGTGACAGAGCAATTAACGGTTTGTAAAGCGCATTTGTTGAGAGCAATTTAGTGAAAAAATCACACAAACACACACGCGGGAAGAGCAAAGACTGCGGCACGGCAAATGCATTTCCATTTTCATTTCGTTTTCGTAGTTTTTTCATTTGTTAGCGGTGGACAATATGTCAAAGTAGCATCGCAAACGTTGAGTGGTTTAAGGGTTGTATTTGAGCGGACTTGTTGCCTTACACTCTGACATTTAATTGTCTTGCAAAAAATGCTGGACGAAGCTTTGTGTGTGTGTGTGTTTATGGGTGACCATTGGATGGAATTTAATTTAAATAACTTTGCAGTAAATAACAAAGTAAAAGCAGCGAAAGCAGCAAAAGCTTTTGCCATCTAAATTCCAATTGCTTTACAGCATTCTCGCCAAACAGCAGTACTTGCATTAATACACACATACACTCAGTCCGCATTTATATGCGTCTATCAGTTTAATTACACACTTATAGTTAACACTGCGTGTGGGATTAGCTGTAGGTGTTTAAATCGTAGCCAGCTGCATTACGCATACGCCACGTAAGTCGCTTAAACACAGTGAACTTCATTTGCGAGTAGCTTATTGACCATTAAATTCGTGATGAGCGCTTGCTTAATTACATACACACGCAAAGTGTTTTGCTAGTGCAAATAAAACAACAACAATAAAGGAGCATTTATCAAGAGAAAACTTTGACAGTTAAATGCCCTTTAAAATGTTAATATAAAAGAATATGATATTTGAGTTTTTAACAAACATTGGCCAAGCTAAAAGTCAAAGTATCGTATTTAATTTGATAAAAAATATTGCTCAATGAATTTAAGTTTCTTAATAAATAAAAAGGTCTTGATGCCAATTATTTGTAACAAAAATGTTCATTAAAAAACTTTATGACTTAATAGGTATTTATAGACATATACCCCATTGACCTTAAAACGAATCTTATTTTGTGTACCTTCATTTTCACTTGCGCCACATCAAAGTTACAATGCCTGTTAGCGAGGGTACTTACAAAATGAATGCCCCAACCGCTAGAGGGAAGAGAAAATGGAAGAGATTGTGCTGCCCGTTAAAAAGTTTTGTAAAAAAGTGTTTGTGAAGCGTTCAAGTGTGTAAATCAGCAGCGTTGAGCGTTTAATTGTTGTTTGCCAAGGGCAACAAACAAACAAACAAACGTGTTCGGGCTGCCCAAGTGGGGCGTGGCCACAATTAAAACATTATGTCGATGGGCCGCACACGAAACTTTACACGCAATGTTTAAGCAAATGTGAAAAAATGAGAATAAAATGTTTTTTTTTTATTTATATTAAATATTGATAATGTTGTTTGCTCTATTTATTTTCTTAACTGCCTTACCTTTATATGGTTTGAGCTTTATATTAAAACAACTTTCAGCAATTTGGCTTAACGTACATTTTTTATGAGCTACTGTTGCCCTTATTTTGTTGAACAATTTCTTTATACAAGCTAGAAGGGTTTGAAGGATTCATGCAGTGTGCATGCAATTTTCGCCATTTTCTTTAAGTACGGCCATTGTTTCACTTTCATTTACAACACACAGATGAAAATTGGGCCACAAGAACAAAAAAAAAATGCAAGTTAAAAAAATACAAATAAAAGAAAGCTCAGACAGCGTGGACGACGACGAATGAGTTGGGTGAAAAACAGAGGAAAGAGGCGTTTTTCAACCAAAATGCAGACAACACTGTGGCGGCGTTGGCGCCCCGAATGTATGCAATAAAGTACATAATGGCGTAGTTCAAGAACTGGCACGCCAAAAAGGAAGCATAGAGGTAGCGGCAGGGGCAAAGGCAGGGGACTTGTTGTAGGTAGCTGGACTGAAACAGACGGCGACGACTGACTGGCAAAACGAGCAGCGAGACGATGCCTTGCAAAATATCCATTACTTTTGTTACACTCACGCAGTCTATGTCAGTGTGAGTGTGTTTGTTTTATTTTTGCTTATATCTGACTGTCTCAGTTTGTCTGTGTGTAACTTTTTGGCTTACTTTACACGTGCAGCGCGTTTAGCATTCGGCTGCTGTGCGCGCATTTTTAGGCCGTGTGACAATTTCTCTGTTAATATTTTTTTTCTCATCATTTTTTTGTCTATTTTAACTTGAATGTCAATTGCAGACATTTAAAGTTTTTTGGCGGAGGCGTTGGGTTGAGCAAAACGCACACACAAACTAAAAACTATGCAAGTGCATGTGCATAGTCTTTGTGTGTGTGTGTGTGTGTGTGTGGTTGTCTCTTTGTAGCATGTGGTTTTACTGTGCGGTTTTTTGGTTTTTTTCCTTATTTATTCTTTGTATTCTACAACTAAAAGTTTGTTGAATGAATAGCTGAAAGCTTATGAATTGAATTTGTTAAAGACATGAGAGAGGATTCATCACTAGACTAGCTCTATGTATTTTATTGAATTAAATAAGATATTCTTTTTAAACATAAAATTTTCTTGAGGATTTTAATGTTTTTCTTATTATTTTTTTTATTTGCGCAGTATCTGTAAGTTCAGTTTTATAATAGTTTACAGTAGCTTCCACTATTTTCACATGCTGTCATCTCCTTTTTTTGTGGCCGTGTGTTTTTTTTTGGGCAAGTTTGGACGTTGGTAGCTTGTTTTGTGCTAACAATGTGGACAGCATGTGTTTTGAGTCAGTTGAGGCTGAAATGCAATTTATTTTCGATTGCCAGCTGCTGTCAGTTATAATTTATGAGCGCCGTAATTGCATCATGTGTGCGTGTGTGTGTGTGGTCGAAAATTCTTCCCACATAGGATATTGAGCTCATATATTTATGATTATATGTGATGATAGCTATTCTTGTGTGCATTTATTGCAATATTACAAACTATTTGCATTTGTTTTATGCATACGCGTCGAAGTGTTAATAAATAAATGTTGCATATCCAACGCGTGAAACGTGTGCTAACTAGCAGCTCCGGATGATGATGACTGCATGTTCATGAACATACGCGCACAAACACACGCACACAGAGCAAAAACTTTTTTTATTAGCTGTTTACATTCTGAGTACATTGAAATGTTGGCCAACGGAATTTTTACTTTACATCCAGCTTTGTTTGCTTTAGTTTTTATCAATCGAATGCGGCAAGGATGGAAATCAATAAATTCTTGCTGCCCTTGTTGTTGTTGCCCCTTGCTGTTGCATGAATACAAATATTGAAAACATTTATCAATGTTGCAGCACAAACACCAATAAATATTTTCAATTGCATTTAATTGCGAATGCACTGTGTGACACAAAATGCCAAATGACTTCAAGTTAAATAAATAACCATAAATATTTTGAAGTTAACATTGATGCATCGGTAAATTGTATTGAGTTTAAAGCTAGAACTTATAAATAATTACATTTTGCTATGAAATGAATCTGAAATTCGTTTTTCTTTCTTTTCAACTTCCCAATTCAACTTCGAACTGGTATTCGTTTGTCTGTCAGTCCAACGTTATTGCTTAAAAGAGCAAAGGATAAAATAATTTCAAAATAATTTGCTTGTAGTTGATGACTTCCGAAAGAGCAAACATTGCAATTTTGATTACAGCATCAATTTGTTTTTTCAATTCATAATAAGGTTTCATTTAATTCATATGAGTTTGTACTATAAATATAAGGGACATTGAAAAAACGTAGCATGGCCATGCGAGTTTAAAACAAAAGCAAAATCCTTTATTGTGCGATATGCGTATTGAATAATAAAAGCATATAAATCACACGCCACGTTGCCGCTGTCAGCATCAGCTTCGTCGGAAGTTGACTTGAAAGTGTGCATAGCGGCGTGAAATACATGAAAATTCATCAAATGTGTATTAAAATACAGAGGCAGTATGCTTAAAAATCCAGCTCTCACAGCCGTGTGCTGATTTATATGCCAAACATCGAATCCATTTATCTTCATACAGGAAAGAACCCTGACGTCAATACCAAACCATCAAAAATAGCACAAACCTTCAATTTAACTTTTTCCCTTCCTCAAGCATATATTGGCGTGCTTGCTGATTTGATTTCACATTTTTCGCACATACACATTTATTAATATATATATTTTGTGTATCTACTTATACTTATGTACTTGCAGTGTGGTACGTGATCTGATGGGACGCACAGACCGCTTTGGTGTTGAGGTTCGTGAGCGTACAATGTGGGATATTCGTACGGGAGTTGTTGGCGCCGACACGTTTGTGCCCAAACACGTAATTATTGCTACCTGGAAGAATGTCTCCTTTGCCGGTGGTATTGATAACTCGCTCTTTACGGTTAGTGAAACTATTAATTTCATAAAAAAATTAAATGAGACTAAGTAAGTTCATGCTAATTTAATCTGACATCAATAAACATAATTCATATCAATAATATTTCTTCTCAGATTTTGTAAGTATATAAATTATTTATATAATTTTGTATAGCATACTTTTAAGCGCGTCAAACATAAAATGTTTTTGACAATTTCTTCAATATTTATTTTATTTGTAAAGTTAATACAAGTAAATATAAAATACAAACTAAAATAAAAATTCTAAAAATTCACTGAATATAAACTAATTATCTGATTTTTGTATTCATCTTTTTCGAACACTGCAGACAAACACCTTCCAAATGGTCTTGGCCACCGACGAGGTCTACACTTATGCCATTTTCAACTATGCTGTCCTTAATTGGTTGTCTCACACTGAAGCTGGTGGAGATACGACAAAGGGCGAGGGCGGTGTTCCTGCATACGTAAGTGACTTAACTCTATTTTCTCCTATATAATTAAAAACTTTAGAAACTTAAGCTTGCATTTTTGGTTGCACTTAATTAAACATTTTACACAAAGGAAAATTCACTTACATTTCGACACACAATGTGTCTGAGCGCAAAAAAAAGAGCACGCACACTAAAAACGACGTAACTTTCATTAATGGCTGCCAAGCAACGGTAAAGTTTTCATTGCGCTTCAGTTTTCAGTACACAGCGCTCAGTAACTGCTTTAAATAAAGTTTATATTTTATTAAAAATAATTTCCAGCTGCAAACTCAAAACAAGCTGTGCGTGATACATATCTATATGTATATACGTGTAAAAAGCATCTGTATAATTTGAATTGTTTTGTTAAAACACAAATGCATGTAATAGATATATCTTTGTTTATTTTCGGGTGCATTATTAGACAAAAAGTACAATTGAGTAGTTTCATTGTAATCAGTTGTCTATTAAAGCTCATGACATATGCATTGTAATTATTTGAATACTTGTCGGTTATTACATGACATGAGTAGAAAATACCCTACATCGGAAAAAGCAACTTAAGCTTAACATTACTTATAAGATTAGAAGTAACTTCGTTCTTCTTGCTGTAATTAAAGTTATAAATGAATGAAGACATGAATCAACATTATTTTATATTACTATAGACTTATTAAAAGAATATCTAAGTTTGTTATTTTATTACTGACATGAAAGTTTGCAGCGTCAACACTTTTCAATAATAAATCCACAACTTGAAGCTTTAATTAAATGTGTATCTTAAATGATAACAATGGTTATATTTGTTTTAAAGTGCATTCAGCTGTCGCCCTTTGTTGTTGATTGAAAGTTACAAATAATAATTAAACACAATTTCAAACTTTGTCTGTTTTATGACCGAGAAGTTGATAGCAAAATTGATTTACGGCTTGATGGCCAAGAGTTTGCGAACTTGTGCGTAGTTAGTTCGTAAGTTGTACTGCAATTAATTAGAGTTCAGCTATGTTTGTTTATAATTGCCACTTGTCTAATTTACCACACAAAATCACATAAGCAATATTTGTAATTAGTAGAGATAGTAATTAATATCGATTACAAACTTTATGCAGGTCGGTTTCAATGCTGGCAACGGCACACAGGCTTATGAATATACGCCTTATAGCCAGAATATGGTTATACGAGATTTGGCAAATAGAGGATGGGGCAACGGTTTCCCTGGACGCCACATTTTCCGCATCGATGAGCAAATTTTAATTGGCTCCTGCAACAAAGATATTGGTGCGTATATTGTGGTAACCCTATTGTAATTTGCTTCTATTTACGCTTTGTTTTCCCCTTTTTTTTTAGACGCTGCCCTGCTGCCACTAACCTTTGCTCCCGAGTCAGGTAACATGCTGGGAGGCCAGGTGGTGAACATAACGGGCCCATGCTTTGATCGTAATGTACGAGTTACATGTCACTTTGATACGGAATCAGTACTTGGGTCGTATGTGGATCGGAATCGAGTGATTTGCGTGCAGCCCTTCCTCAAGGCTGAGGGTTATATCCGTTTCCAGATTTCGGTTGGCACCCAACGTTTCAAGTGGCGTGGCAAGTATTTTGTGGAGACACCAGCTGCGGCCACAGAGAAGATCTTTTTTGCCACAGATGATGTGCACAAGCGTAATCCCAATGAAATTCGCATTTCCTGGAATGCCTTCAATTTGACCTCGAATCTAAATGCCAATGTCATGATCTCGTTGTGGGGCTATCGCGAGACGAAAATTGAACCTCAACTTGAGTACATTGATGTCATTGAGCCGAGCTACACGAACACGGGCAGTTATGTCATAACACCCTCAAACTATCTAACTCGCCACAATATCAACAATGACATGCAATTTGGTTTCCTGCAGATCAATCTCACCCAACCGGATCAATATTCTAACCTGGCGCTAAGCCCGTAAGTATTTAAAGTGCTGACCGGGTTCATGTTTATTATGTTTTAATTGACTTTCAGCTCTGTCAACTTGGGCTCGACCTGCAGTTTCTCTGCTTGCCTTTCTTGTATGTTCATATTTTTATTCAATTTGTCACAGCAATTTCAAAGAGCTGCCTGCCTGCCTGCATCCACATTGAATGTCTGCCAGCTGTCCTCAGTGCCTCTGGGTCCAATCAGCTTGGAAGAGTCGCTTTGGTTTTGGTTCAGCTGGGCCATAGTTGGCTTATTATGTCACGTTGTAATTACAAACGATGGCTCATCAATGGAGCTCTTTAAGTGAAATGTTTTTTCGATGGTCACAGTCTGTTGCCACTTTTCTTAGCCACTTAGTAATTCAAATTGTTGCCTTTGTTCGCTTGTTGAATTCATTCATTTGCATAGCTTGAATAGTCGTAAAAAACTCGGGTCTTATTTTTATAGCCATTGGCAATAAAAAATTAGTTTAAAGGGTTGGCTTTTAGATCTATTTCAGCTACAAGAAAAAAGATTCTTTTAGTTAAAAATTTAAATTCGATTATAAAAACTTTTTGTGATGATTTGTTAAAAGTTTAGTTGTCTTTGCTTGCATTTTAGTTGAAGTTTAAAAAGAAACTTGTTGTACTTTTTGGCATAAAAATTAAAAATAAATGCTAAAAAATTGCCAAGCTCCGTTGTAGGAATTTGGATAGTCTTAATTATTCAATTGATCGATCTTGGAAGAACTCAACAGTATAATTTATTGACTGATTAACTTTAAGCTCAATACAGGGTATTTCGAAGCTAAACACTTCTAATTTCACAATCGTACTTTTGCGTTACGCTTTTGTAATTATTTTGCACTTAAACTTGAAGTATTTGGACCTGCAGCAGCCGAGTGAACGGGCTCATAAAGAACTGATGTAATAAAAATTAAAACAGCGATGCTAAAATTTTAGAAAGCAGCTGAATTAATGCCGCTAGGAAATAATAATAAGCGCTCTCCAGATTCCCAAAGGCTTACACTAAGAATATTTCGAAATTACTTATTGATGGCACCAAATTAAACAGTTTCTGGAGATATCTTGCGCTCTTATTAACTCTACATTATGCAAAACGGACTTAATTTAAAACTTGGCTTTAAAATTGTGGCTTAAAAGCAATGTTGAATGAAAATTTACCTCAATTTGCAGCTGAGGGTTTTTCTTAACCCAGCTGTGTTTTTGCTACAGTTTGGTTTATGATACCTTTGGGTGTCGTTACTTTCACTTCAGTTTCAACTGGCGTGTGGCCCATATATCATTTCAGTTGTACAATTGTGTGTTCGTATTTAATTTGCATTTGTTGAGCGATATGCTCGAATTACTTTCAACCTATCAACTTTGGGCCATGTCAATGTCATGGCTGCTAATGGTAGTGTAATGTAGATGTACGGAATCTATAATTAACGTTTCAGTCATGCATAGCACTATAACTCGTTGCTATATGCCGCTTGTTGACGATTGCTGACGCGGCTAATATGACGTATGCGTAATGTGACATCTGCTTGATGAACAGCTGATTGGATGTGACAGCTCTTATTTGGAGCTGAAATATCGAATTCAAATGATTGATTGGAGGTTGTGTTCCATTCAGAATAATTGGCAATTAGGAATTTTAGTATTAGTTGAAAAAACAGAAAAATGTTTTATATGCTAAATGTAGCATTGTTTTATGTGTTTTTGCTTTCGTAAAACATTACTCTATAAATTTCTATTTCGTAGCATTCTATGGTCTCGTCCTATTGCCTTGGCCTGGTATATGGCACCTCAGTGGGAACAGAAGCATGGCAAACGTTGGCCTCGTGCTCTATGCGATAATTGGATACGCGCCGACCGATTTCTGAGGTAAGCTTGTGTCTCCCCGCACGCCCCGTGCTTCAACAACAATGTGGCACGGCCTGCATTGACATTTTGTGCTAATTAAAAGCTGCCAAATGTCAGAGGACTGACTTCTCGGCTGCTGACTGGCTGTCTAATTAGATACCGTTTTGGCCTTCCTCTCAAACAAATAATCTAAATAATACAAAATTTGTAATGCAGAAACTTTGCTGCCGATTTGCCGCTGTGCCCTTGCACTCTGGAGCAGGCTGTGCTCGATTTGGGCCGCTACCGACCGGATCGTGAGTGTGACAAGGACTCGAATCCAAGTTGTTTGCGTCACCGTGGTGCCATTCATTGTGTTGTCAGTGGAACCCCAGTGTAAGTTGAAAAATTTAATCCGATATCATTTTAAACGCCCTTTAATCTAAATGTGAAACAGAATGTAGAAAACAAATCGAAATTCAATTAAGATGAAATTGTTAAACACATTTTGGTAGATCTTGTAGTTTGAAAGGAAGTTTCAATTAATTTTTTAAATTTCTATATCTTTTTTATTTTATACAAACGATTGTAAAAGATTGTTTTTACTTTTTTATTATTATTTTAATAATGTTTTCATATCCTCTCTTTTTTTTCGCTCTCGCTCTTGCTCTGTCTTTGTGTTCTCTCTTTTTAGTGCCCAAGGTGCTGAGCAACAGTGTTGCTATGATCGTTATGGTTTCCTGATGTTGACCTATGATCAAATGTGGGGTTCTCGTCCTCGTCGTATTCATAATTTGGGAAAGATGCCCTGGAATGAGGCAAGCAAGGTGCCATCGTTGTCAATGTGGTTCCACGACATGCGTCCCTTCTACTCCTGTTGCTACTGGCAGGAGGAGCAATCTGTTGGCTGTGAAACTTATCGCTTTGAACGTCGACCATCACAGGATTGTGTTGCTTATCAGCCACCTGGCATTGCTGGCGTCTTTGGTGATCCACATTTGATAACGTTTGATGGCAGCGCTTATACATTCAATGGTCTGGGTGAATTTGTTTTGGCACGCAGCACAGATCAAACTGAACGCTTTGAGATTCAGGGTCGCTTCCAGCAGTTGCCTCTGAACTATTATGGTCAAGTGATGGCTACACAACTGACAGCAGTTGCCATGAGAGGCAATACAACAACAACGATTGAGGTGCGTCTTCGCCCGTTGCATGCTCGCTGGCGCTATCGCCTGGATGTCCTTGCTGACGGACGCAAGGTGTACTTTGATCGTGAGAGCTTGAAATTCCAACATTTCGATGGTGTTTCCGTTTATACTCCGACCTATTTGCTTAATCAGAGTCAGGTTATCATACAGTTTGATGCTGGCATTGGTGTTGAGGTTGTGGAAAACGAAGGATTTATGACGGGTCGTGTTTTCCTGCCTTGGAAGTTTATTGTAAGTGGAATGAGGAGATGGAATAATGAAAAATTATAGTAAATCTTTGTTGTACATCACACAGAATAAAACGTCTGGATTGTTTGGCAACTGGAGTTTTAATCCAATGGATGACTTTACTTTGCCAAATGGTCAAGTTGCCTCACTAAATCTGAACGACCAACGCAGTATATATAACAACTTTGGACTCAAATGGATGCTTACGGATCGGGATGTGCCCAATGTGGGTGCAGCATTGTTTACACGTGAATTTGGCAGAATGGCCAGCTACTTTTCGAATGCCACATTCCAACCGAACTTTGTGATGGATCCAGCTGACTTCTTGCCATCAAATCGTAGCTACGATCTGGAAAGGGCGGAGGAACTGTGCGGCGAGTGTTCACAGTGTCAATATGATTATGCAATGACATTGAATCGAGATCTGGCGCACTTTACCAAAAACTACTATGACAGTTTAGTTAATATGCAAGCGGAGAACGCCAAGTGAGTAAAAAATCATTTTCTTTATACTTTGACTATTTTTAATCTCTGATTGTTTTGTAGACGTGTCGTCTCTTGTGGTGTCCTTCAAACACCTCGTTTTGGCCGCAAGCTCAGCTTTGATTTCATGCCTGGAGCCAGGGTGGCTTTTGAGTGCAATGAGGGTTTCATATTAGTCGGCGATCAGCGTCGTGAGTGCCTTTCTAATGGATTGTGGAATTTGCCCGAATATGGTTACACGGAATGTTTGCGTAAGTTGCTTTTTTCATTAAAAATAAAGGATACATTTCTGCACGTCCTTGGCAAAAATAAGGGAGGAGAATGAAGGTTTTGACCTTATTTTTAAAGTTCTTGTAAAGTTTAAGTCAGTTGAAGTTGCATTTAAATAACATATACTAGTAGAAGTATTTTTCAATTTCGTTTGTTTCTTTTTAACCTTTTATTCATTTTTTTGGCTGACTTTTATTATTTATGTACGGCTTTGTTAAAAAAGTTTTAAGGCCTATCGAACCAACAGTCAACTTTTGCACAAAGGGTCTGCTACAATCAATTTGATGTGAAATGAAGATGTTTGAAAAAATTTAAAAAAGTTTTTTAACCGTTTCGATGCAAAACCTAAAAGTTGTTAACAACTTTACATTACCAATGGATAGAGTGTTCTTACATACAGTTTTAACGCAAACAAGAAAAGTGAATTTTTTTCTATGCATGATTTTTTTTTACTTATTAACATTTTACTAGAAGAGGGAAAAACTTTTGCCAACCAGAAACAAAAAACCACAACAAAAAAGAGCTTTGCAAAACTTTGCCAAGAACATGTTAGAAATATTCCTTTCGCATTTTTTATTATACTCGCTGACTTGTTTTGTTTTGGCCTGTTGCTGTTATTTGTTGCCTTGTACTACAGGTGAGGTGTATTATACGCGTCGGGTCGCTTTCATAGCAATTGGCATTATCGTACTCGTTATATGCCCATTGATGCTGTGCATCGTTTGCGGTGTCTATCGCTATCGTCAGAGGCAGCTGAAGGAAGATCCCCATTGGCAGATGACCTTGCCACGTTCCCGTGGTGGTTCAACTCGAAACTTGCGAACATTGAATTATGATCCTGAGGACGAAAGCGATACCGATGCGAGCACATTGAAAAAAAGTAGGTCCTACGATAAAGTATATCGCACGAACGAACCATTACCGGGCAAACCGCAAATTGATTTTCCAGCTAAGAAATGGGATCTGGATGTGAACGATGACAACGATGTGACATCATCGGAAGGTAGTGATAATAGAACTAGCACAAAACTAGCCAAGGACATTTCCTACATTAATCAAACTAACCGAACAGGTGAGAAACCGAAGCAATCTGGCAGACGATCCTTACGCTCCACCTCCGGCACCGAACTAGACGAACAAGGCCGCCCTGTCAACCAAGCCGAAGATGATGATGATTTCGATGAGGCTGATGTCCACACTGGCATCATGCATCCAGCTGGCTATCATCAACCAATGTCGCCCGAGGAAGCCGACCATCTGCATCAGCAGCAATATAGTCCAACGTTCAGTGGTGTTGAAAGTCGAACAAGTGCCGCCAGTTCCATTAACTATACTCCACAGTCTGCGGCACAGAATCGATTTGGAGGCGTGCCTGTGTTGCCCAACAACACGCAATATTACAATCGGCCGCCATCGGGTGTGCCACAAGCAAATACAACAAATGCCACGCCCTTACGCATGGCGCCCACGCTTACTGGCGCACAGCTGACACAGGATAGCGGTTTGCCATCCCCTCCACTACCGTTGGCAACATCGCCAACGCCATCCGTGCAAAAGTCCACAGAGGTTTAGGGTCACATACTAAAACAAATACACACACCCCTTTTACCCAAACCCCACCTTCACATCGCCTAATATGCACAGGCTTCAAAGTTCAAATTTTTATAACTAAAATCATTTATATATCGTTCACACACATATTTACTTTTATAATTATTATTGTATAACTTTGTTTTTATTTTTGCTAATTGCCCCACTTGTCATCATTTTCTCTGTTGTTGTTGATGTTTCCATGACCTTGTTGCAAATATACATTATTAAAAATAGCCCAAAAAACAGCATACACATAATATTATAGCTACTAATTTAATAACTCGCCAAAAATCCATAATCATGTTTTAACAAGATTGTTTGTTTGCTAGCGATTTTCATGTACTTTGTGAATAAAGTTTCATCATTTTATTAAATTGAAAAAAAAAAAAAACCATGTTGATATATATATATATATATATAATGTGTAATAACTCTGTGTTTTTTATCAATGCATACAAATGTTTATAGCGTGCTCAGATAATGCCAATTGATACATGAAAGTTGACACTTCGCACACATATCTTGCCAAAAGTTATTGTTTTCAAATTTTACCAGCTTGTTTAACACATATTATCTGCTTTAATGCTAACCAGCGAATGCCTGTCAATTTTCTGTAATGATTTGCGTAACGAGCAATGCCAAATTGCATTCCTCATTTACACTATGCAACACATGAGAAGTTATTCATAAATAAATAAATATATATTTAGCTTGAGCGCTTTTCTGAATCTAAGTTGTAGATTTTTGGGAATAGATATAACTAAAGATTTAAAAAATTATTTACTTTATCAGCTTTCATTAAACATAAACGAACAACGTACAAATGCTAAAAGTTTATTTTTTTTTAAATTTAAAGATTGCTTAATGCGCCTATAAAAACTTTCACCTATACATATTTATTTGATTCAGTTTAAAATCATGTTGTAAAGTGTAATTGTGCATTTGCAGTGCAAAGAAAATGCCACGAAATTTATAACGAAGCAATAAGGCCAGAGCCAAAGACATTAATCTTGAGCCAACTGTCACGTGCTTTGGTGATGCTCTGGACGCAGCCTTACATGTCATCTTGCCCACCAATTGCCCACTGCCCACCACCCACTATCTACCCACACACACCATACCACGCCCCAATAGCAAATGTATTGTGTGCATTACGCTGTTGCCAATCAATCTTGAACAAATTGATGGACAAGTTGCTGTTACTTACATTTACAAGTGTATGTGTATGTGTGTGTATGTTTGTGTGAGTGTGTGTGTGTGGGTGATTCGGTTGTGTATCTGTGTGTCTGTCATGGCTTTGAGGAACTAGCCCAATGACATTGACGCTCAAAAGTAGGCAACAAATGTATTGCCTGAATGCTTTCTGATTAATTTATGAAAAACACATTTACAAAATGGACAAATAAATAAAACACATGTCCAAACTTCACTTTGTCACCTTCCATTTTGTGTGTGCACCGTTTGTTGTTTATTTACAGGTCACGAAGAGCATGCGGCACGCGTGGCAAGCATATCGCTGGGCATGGTCTTGCTCATAGTGATTCCCAGCCTGCTGTTGCTCGTCTGCGGTGCAAACTATTGGATACGCGAACGTATTGCTAGAGAGGAAACCGAAGCAGACGAGGCGCTTCTCCCCAAACGCCCCAAGCTACGACGACTAAGGGAAGGTGATGGGATTGTCAACGAACATGGGGAATGAACAGATTTGATTAGCTCGTTAATAGTGCATATAATGCAAATCGTGTGATGAGATTCTCTCCTCTCTGTATTTGGTTGTGTGAACTGCAGCAAGGATTTAGACATAAGGCTTTGTGCAGTATTTGAAACTTAGTTGTAGAAACATAAAATGTTAACAAATAAACAATACAAAAAGTATAAATTTGAATAAATGCGGAATATGTTTCATTGAAAATTTTTCACAACAATGAATGTTGAGTAAAATAATTAAAAATTTTAAGACTCAAAAAAGTTCTGGGTTCAATAAGATACTTTATTATGTATACTTTTATAGGTTACATTTATTTATGCGTGTATATATATATATATATTTTGTAGTATTTAACATATTTAACATTTACACAAGAGCAAGACAGAGAGTGACAGCGATAGCAAGAGACGACAAAGATTGAGATGCAGCGAAATAGGCAATAGAGAAAAATAAGAGACAGTGATTTATTTTAGCTTAACCTCTTTGTAATTTACAATGATTATTTATCTCAACTTGTTATGAACTCTCAAATCTTCTCCGAACTTTATAAAACACTTTGCAACAAACAAACAGCTCTTTTTTCAATTTTTGGCCAAACTATCTTTACATAACTTACTATAAACTTTCAGCGGAGCATTGAAGTATCGGACAGATGCATCTCTTTTTTTCAAGTTTTAATTTTCTTTATATATTTGTATGTTGATCTCTATAGATGTGATTATACTGCTGTTTATATTTGATATTGTGTGATTATAATGCTGCGGGAATACACATTGGTTTTCTGTTGTTGTTAAATTTTTGTGATTTTGTGATGGCTTAAGAACTATAAAGCTATTTCAGTTTTTTAAAGTTTAGTACTCGTAGAGATTTGTCCTCATAACACTTACATATGTATATTGCCAGATAGCTCAATAAATTTACATCAAATTTCACAAACAATTTTGTTGTTGTTGTTTTTTTATTTTGTAGTATATTTTGGTAGTCGTTCTGTATGAACTTGATTTTTTTGGTATTTTTTAGTTAAGGGATCTTATTTCATATATGTACTGGAATTTTCTGTTGCTGTAGACATTACATTTATATAATGTATATATTTGGTACTATTTGGTATTTTTTTGTTGGTTATCTTGGTACATGTACATACATATAAGAGTTTTGTAATTTTTTTGGTGCGGTTGAGTTTAGTTAACCTTTTGTTTTCTGGTCAATAAGCCCTGTATAGAAGTTGTGCAACGCTGTTCCGTGATAATTGCAATAGATTCAGAGAGAAGAGTTAATTCCTCTCCTATATATCAGATAATAAACTACAGCTGGTTTTGGTGCCTTTTGTTTGTTTTATAGTACTTAAGTATTTACGAGTTTCGCTTAATTAGAGTCCAAAAACATTTGTGGATTAGAATATTTGCCTTACATTGGTTTTTACTCATAGATATTTTATACAGTTCTTTTTGAAATGAGTGATTATTTTTTGTTACATATCGAAAGGAATTTTAGCATACATTTTAAATACTTATGTAAATTAGAAATATATTTGTTTGTTTGAGTAGTGCCTACATAAATTACATCTATAGTACAAAGCATAAAAAGATCAGCCTAAGAAACCATCACAAAGTAGAAAAATAATTATTAAACACATATTGATTTCTTATTCACAGACATTCAAAGCGCCTTGCCGTATACCAATATTTAACTCATTTAAATTTTATTTTTTGTATCGTTAAAACTTTCACACACATTGTTCTCTACTTCCTAATTACAACGTACGAGTAGTTACAACTTGGGATCCTTTACATTTCTGATTCCTGCAAAATAGAAAAAGAAAGAAATAGCATAAAATGAATTGCTTTAGAAAATATTATTTTAATTACATTACCACAGTATAAATAGGGCAAATGAAATGTTAATGAACTTTTTTCGCTTGGCCATAAAATGTGGTTGAATTAAAAATCAAAGTCAAAAAACGACGAAGCCTTTATATATATATGCGCTTGATTGGTTTTGTTTAGTTTTCGTTTTGGCTTCTGATTGGCATATTTCCCATTTCACCACATTGTACACTTTGGGTTTGGGGTGAGTAAAAGTATAATTTAAGCAGCTTCTCAAGGTTAATTTATGAAGGTTGTATAAGTTTAGTTGAGACAAGCTTTGCTTGTAAGCGTAAAGCAGACAATTCTTACTTGCGCATTAAAGATTCACTTAAATATTTGTTAAATATAAAGTAGTCCTTCCGGTCCAACTTTCCAAACATTGTCATGTTCCTTTGGCTTCTATGTGCTTAAAATTCAATTTCAACCCTTTACGGCCAATTACGCTGCCAAGCCAAGCCAAACCGAACTAAGCCAAGCCTAGCCTGGGCGGGCTAAGAGTGTCAACGTCAATGTTGAAACCTGGCCCGCAACGTGGCAACTTTTGTTGCCTACTCGTTTTGTATGCCAAATGCGTTGGCCGTGCCAAAACAAACTACAAGCAACTTTTATTGACAAAAAAAATACATATAAAAAAAAACAGTATCATTGTTTACGTCTGTCTCGATGTCTCGGCTGTCAGCTGTATAGAAAATTAAAAATTGCAATCACGTAGAGTTCTACTGAAGAGAGTGAGAAAGGCAAGAAAACGAAAGCTCAAAGGTCTGCCAAGAGACGATTATTTATAACGTTAGCTGACAATTTTTATGGGTTCTATTTTTTTTCAACCTCGTCTTAAGCTCTCCTGTGGTTAGCCAGGCCAAAATGCTAAATGTAAAGGCAAGAGTCGTGAGCTGTGTTTTGGCTTTGTATGTAACTGTAGGTGTAACAAATGTGCTGTCGTAAGTAGAAAATTGGAAGAGCAACACAAATGAGAACATTAAATGACAGGATTTTATTTAATATAAATAAATTATGTAATTGTCATTGTTTAAGCAAACTGTGCAAGGAACATGTTCTTTAAAGTTTACAAAAATTTTTATAACAGTGATTAAAGTTGAAATAATATATCTATGTAGAACTGTTCCTTTTAAAGCCACCGTAAAATAAAACAACAGTAAATTTCGTAGAATAAAGTATCATGTGATCATCGAATTGTTCGTTCACTTTTCCAACATTTCATTGTCAACTTAAAATGGTTCAATGCTTCTTAATTTCTACGTCTTAGCGCTGCGCCGGCTCAGTTACAACTACTTAATATTTAATGAGCAGCTTCTTAACCGATATATTATCGATCATTGTTATTCACTTATATGATATTTATCGGCCCCATTAACATCATCTGCTAGCTCTGCTACAGCTGCCAACCCGATATATATATATATATTAAACAAATATTAAACAGATAATGAAAATTAGGGAAGAAAAATATATATAAAGTGAATTTGTCATATAAATTCAATTGAATACGCATCTAAATGTGTGTATAAGGAAAAGTGTGTGAAATAAATAAAATATTTAGAGCTTAAATGCATTCGAAGGCGTGGCAAGAGAGCGGTTGGCTGATTGTAATTGCACATGCATGTAAACTGTAAGCTGTTGACAGGATAACACATACACATACACGAGGACAAAGTGACACGCTAAGCAATTTAACAATTTTACAGACAATTAAACAACAACATGCTGGGGGTCCTTTTGGAAGGTGTGTGTTTGTGTGAGTGTGTCCTTCAGGCTCAACTTGTCATTGAAATTGACTAGCCGCTTGCATCTATGTAACTTTGCAAAGGCGTGGCCACGGCTCACATAAACTATCGATTAGTTTAATGCGCAAAAATAGCAGCAAGTGGCTTGTGGCACTTTTGTTTTGGAAGGGCGGACAGTTCAGAACAGCTAAAGGATGGTGGACATAGTACTTGGTCTAAAACAAATTGAATTAAAATTGTAAATATCACAGCACACACATACAATTTGGCGCGAACTTTATGGCCCACAAATCAAATGCACAAGCCAAGCCTTCTTGTTGTTGTTGTGGTTGTTGGTGGGTTACACTGGGCTTTAGTTCACTGCCAAACGTTGCTCATACGCTCCGTTGGCCACAGAAGTCTGTCTGTTTGTAAAAGCTGTACATGTCGTGTGCACAAAATCGTGGCGTTAAAAGGATAACAAAAGCTGCCCTCAATGTTGCTGCTGATGTTGATGTTTGGGGCGTATTGCATTCTACATGTTTTTGTTTTTATTTTTGTTTTTTTGTTTTTTGTTGTTTTACAATTTAACAGTTTTTTGTGTTTTTCGTTTGTCGAAGCGCATTTAATTTTAAAACTTGCTCATGCGCGATTTGTGGCCCTGAAAACAAAAGGCAGCTCATGAAGGATAATGCATTCACACAAATAATTGTGCAATATTAAATCGGATATTGCTTGGGACTTCCATCCGCTTGAGAATACAAACATTATTTCAGCTGGTTTGTGCTAGCTGTTGCTTCTGCTTTGAGCTTTGTGTGTGGCATATTGTAAAATGGCGAAGACAATTATATTTATTTCTTGACTTCTCAATTAGGTAAAAAATTTACGAAGCAATTAGCTGCGAAGGTTAAAAATAATTGAAAATTTTCTTAGAGCAAACAAAACAATTAATACAATTTTTAATTAGTAAAGAAAAATGTATGCTTTGCTCAAAATTTAGTTTTTTCAGTTCTCTCGTCGCTTTTTTTTAAAACTTTCTCTAGGATTATTTAAGAAGAAGATTGAAGATTTAGTTATTTATTTATTTAAATTTGCCAATATTTTGTATTACCTTCAGAGAGTTGCAAGGAAAAAGCAATTAAGATTTAGCCTTCCATGTTTTTTTTTTTATGGCTTCCACTAACGAACTATTTTACATCACGGCCAGTGCATATATTTTTCAGCTTCCAAGAATATTAAGCTGCTATTTTGCATACTTTCATTCAAATGTGCTCAGTGTACTGCTGTGAGCGTGGCACTAGCATGGCATTTCATTTGCAAGGCCCGGCAAAAATTGAAGAGCATTTGTGTTCAATTAAATATGCTAAGCTGGAATCGAATTGATTTGTTGTAGGCAAAATTTTGTGGGCTCATTTCGATTTTGGCATCACTTGCAACTTGCTAGTGGTGTGCGGCAACTGTGGCCGGGTGTGTGTATGCAGCAAATAATGGGGCAGGGGTACACAACTGAGAAACGTTGCATGCCGCACAACGACAATGTATGCAAATGAAAGGCATCTGTTTGCCAACGCAGGCTGTCTATCTGTCTGTTTGCCAGCCTGACAATGCCAAAATGAAGGGAAGGGAGAGAATGCAGAAGGGGGTACGGGCTCATGTCAAGCGTTTAGTTAATGTTGTTGTTAAATTGTGCATTGTGAGTGTGTGTGTGCTTTAGACAGTTTAGTTTGTTTGTGTTAGTTTTAGTATGTTTGAGGGCGTTTCAACTTTAATTGAAATTAGTGCTGAGCTTTCGATTAAGTTCTGACTTGACTGTTTGAACAGGTTTAGTTTGCTTGTTAGATATGTATGTCTAGGCTCCTCTTTGGTTAAGGCTCAATTTGCATTTGCGACAGGTTGACACTTGCTCTATGTTAAATTTTACTTTGATGAGCTATTTTTTTTTTGTAACTGAGCTTTAATGGCGCTGGGACAACACACTTGTACACTTTATAGTAGTAGTAGTTTACTACAACAACAGCGTCTGTAAGGCATGTCTTTAAAGCCAGGTATCATTTATTAATGACAGAGATGAGACCATAAAAAGTTTGGGACTGCTGCTGCTACACACGGGGAGGTGGCAATAATCAAATGGCAAAAGTTTAAGCAAACTAGCCGCACATCTAAAACTCTGTGCAAGGACTCTAAAGTAACCCTAAAAGCGACAGCCTACGTTTTTTGTTATTTTTTCCAGAATTTTGTGTGCACAAGGTAAGTGTAAGGGCAAAAGTTGAGGGATCTGTCTCTACTGAAAAATAAATGAAACACAAATAATTCAATAAAGAAAGTACTTTTGACATTTTCTTTTCTCTTGGGTCCATGGCCTTTTAGTGCTTACAGACGGGAACTTCAAGTGTGACAACGTGCAAATAATTTCTATTAAAATGCGCAACACATGTCTGGGAAGTTTGTTGCCACGTTGTGTTTCTACTGCTGTTGCTGCAGGCAACCCTTTATATTTTTTATCTCATACGAATTTCCGCATGGCAAACGCGCGGCGTATGCGTAATTTTTAAGTCTTTGCTGTCGCCTGTTTGAAATATAACGCGTCCCGCCAAAAGCAGCGCCCGAGCGCATTACCCTCATTAACATAGACGTTGTCATCAGCATTAACGTTAGACGTGTGATTATCTTGCTAAGCTTTTTGCCGTCTAGTTCTATTTTTTTCTTGCGTTTACTTTTTAACGTTTTTATTCGATGAGGGAACATTAAATATAAGAAGTAGCTTATGATTATGGTATTCATGTTGAAGTACATTAGGTTTAAAGATTAAGTTGGTTTTATCCTGCTTAGACTAAAAGCAATATGAATTTAAAACAGTTTACTGTGCTTATTTGTTTTTGTATCTTCAAAAAATTATTGATTTATTGCTAAATAAAATCAAGAATAATTTAAAATTAAAACGTGATTTTATATTCTGCACTTTAATACAAATATTTATTCCATGCCACTCTACTAAAGGGCATTATAGTTTCGGTTTTATTTTTCATCTCATGCCATTTTGGCCGCTTATTGCTCTTGGCCTACTGTTTATTTTAGCTCATAGCTAACAGGCAAGCATCGCATTCGCTTTTGCCTCTGACATTTTGTCGTCGTCGGCTCGTCGCAATCATAATTTCCATCTTTATGAATTTTTAATGAGGAAAACCAAGTCGAACTGGATAGAAAACGAAGAAGATGAAGAAACACGAGATGCGGAAAGAGGAAGAAGAAGCCGCTTAGCGCAGTCAGAGCACGACTGTCACTTGCAATTTTAAGTTAATATTTTATGAGGCTCGCACGCAACGGCCTTGAAAAAAGGACAGGATGCCACGGCCAGAGCTAGAGTCAGAGTCTGGGGCCGGCATCGAGTTGATGTTGTATTTAGTTAGGCAAATTTTTATTTGATTGGTTTCGGGATTTGCGTTTGTGTATTTAAACGGTAAGCCACGCGAACAGAAAACCGAATTGTGCGAAAAAAAAATATGTGAAAAATACATATATATTGTGATTGATGTGCTTGTGCGAAACTGTAAAGAAAACCTACATATACAACTCTTAAACAGTTCGAAGATGATTAATGAGGGTAAAAAATTCAATGCCATGAGTTGCAAGCAACTCGATAAGGCACACGGGCAGACCTAATTAAGAGCTCGTTAAATTTGTATTTCAAGCTGCAGGACAAAGCATTCTGATTCCAAAGTAGTGAATGCATGATGAATAAGTGAATGCAGTCACTTAAATTAATTAAAACTCAAGAGATCTTTGCTTTGAAAAGGGTTGTGAGTGCTTTTGAGTTTTTTAATATCAAGGCAAATTGAAATGCCATAAAAAATAAATAAATGAAAACCTTTAAAATGCTAAAAGAAGATATTAAAAAAAAGTGATGACAAAAGAAAAGCAATAAGAAATAACAACCAGAGGCAACATCCTGCACAAATAAGCCGGATGTGAAGAATAAATAAAGGCTAAATAGAAGAAATGAAGAAAGAATTATTAGAGAAATCGTGCAGCTGCTGCGGGGCTTTAAAAAATAGGGGTTGGTGAAGGTTTTAGGGGTTTGTTCGGGCAACCGGAAGCGAAAAGCAGACAGTGTGATAAAAGTGTTGCTGGACTTTGACCGAAGCAACAATATTGTCTGCAGGGCAGTAAAAAATATTGGAAAAGGTAAAAAGGGCTCAAGAAATTTTATTTGACTTTTAAAGAAATTGTTTTGATTTTATTTTTACAATCATACAATGCCACAAAGTACAGTAATTGGCCAATACAAATCATTCTTATATGCCCTTCAAAACTGATTTCCAAACAAGTGCATTATACTTTTCAATCAAAAACTTTTCTATTACAAATTTGTTTATTACAATCTCTTAAGAAACCTTGATTTAAAGAATTTGTACTGTTCGTTATGAATGCAAATGAGCTCAATGTCCGCAATAATAAAAGAAACCCAAATAAGATTTATAATGAGTTTGAGAAATGTGATTGGCAAACATTACGTTTACCCTTTTAATTATGATTTGTAGGCAAATAAATAAATAAATAGGTCAGAACAAGCAGAATGGTGACATCTAATCAATTTTAATCAATTTTTAACGAGCCATCGTTAAGGGCACACAAATACAATCATGTAGAAGACTCCTGCCACTTGTATGGATGGCATCATCATCAAAATGCCATTCCAACTTGCAAGTCATCAAATTGTATTGTTGTTGTTGTTATTCAATATTGTTGTTATTGTTATTTGTTGGCATTTAAGGAAAATGTGCGCATATCGAGGCCATAAGCAGTTAGCCCAAAAAAAAAACATTTTCTAACAAATCTGTATGCAAGTCTGTAAACAGCTCACTCTTTTCATTTCTTAGTATTTGAATCTGTATCTGTATCTGAGTATATGCGGTATCTCTTTGTGGGCGTTTAATGTGATTCGCTTTGGCTCAATGTCACATACATTAACAAAGTTTTGGGGCAAAGATATAAAATTTAGTTTCATTTGGGCGAGGGTCGTCGCTGAGAACAATAGAAATTCTCTATGGGATTTCTAACGCACTGATTATTGCATTTGCATGTAAGAGTCTTGCTAAACAACTGTCAATGATTGTTTAGCTAATTGCTTGATTTAAACTGTCGTTTTATTGAAGTCAAGAAATGGCAGGGATACGATTTGATGAGAAGCTAAAGCTAACGTACTGATTATTACGATTTGTTTAACTTAAACGTTAAAAAATTTCAAAAACGAATGATTTTAAGGTATGATTGTTTAATATTCATGTTCGTTCAGCTTTTAATCTTCACTCGTTATGCAACCCTCGCGCGCGTCGACATGTGTTTATCAGCAGCAGCCTTTTTACTTTCTGCGGTTGTTTGTTTGTGCCAAATATTTGATATTAAAATATGTGTTAAACTTTATGCGCTCATGCTATTTCTTTTTAGCAACCAGCTAAGCTCAGTGTGTTGTGTAGTCTTTTTTGCTGATATAGTAAGATATATAGTTTGCTTGCAGTAGTATCAACAACAGAAGCAGCAGCTAGCCAAAACTTTGTAAACAAAAAGAAGACACACGCCCACACACAGACAAAAGAAATTCCAACAATTCGTTTGGCGTTGTTGACAATCCTTTAGCTTGCAGCTCCCGATAAGTATGCTACAAAATGTTGGAGGCTTAGACTTGGAAGTATACTGAAGTGAAGGATATATGTATACATACTATGTGTTTAACTGTTTGCTATATTATGGCTTTTATATTGAGTTGTTTTGGACTTATCTAGTTTACTGCAGAAACAAATATAGGGGGGGAGAGAGAGGCTTGGGCACACAACAACAACAACAGCATAGTCAGCAAGTGCCATGAAACTTGTTTTGGATGTGTTTTTCCTTTATGTGCGACATAAAATCTTTGTTTAGAGTTTTCAACGACAAACAATTTAACTAATGGCCAATGCCTAGTGGGCGATAAAAGTATTTAAGGGCATAGTAAATGATACAAAATGCTGATTTAGCTTGAACTGTTACTCGGTTATGATTTATGCACTACAAATAAGCGTTGTGAATATGCCATAAATAAAGTATACGCAGCTAAATCGCTGTAGAAAATGTAAATCACTGTGTAAACTAACTTCTGCAAGTGTATCAGTGGGCGTTCCAAACAATCGAAAGTGTACAGATAGATGGGTAGAACATTAACATAAATTACCTTTTGCGCAACGTTCCAACGATGCTGATGCCAGCTTCTGCTTCTTCTTCTTCTCCATCACCGCAGGACAAATGCAGGCCAAGATAGGACAAATACAATGCCATAGAAATGAAGGGGTTAAGTGGCCAGGTCACACAGACACACACACACACACACACACATACTCACACTCACACACACACACACTCACATAGTTGCAGTGGCTGCTGCTAAAATACAAGGAGTTAACACATAGATTTTTCTTCTTCTTATTTTACAGCATGATATTTGATTGCTTGTGCATTTCCTATGCATCTTTTGGCGCTGCAGGACCCGCCGACGATGTACGTGATAAGCTCGCATGCTGCCCCATTGCCAGACGTTGAGTTGTTGCCGTTGGCGTTGTCGGTTGCAGCAGCGGCGAATCGAGACTGCCATTGCCACTGGCTGTGTTGCTGGTGGCACGTGTCAGGAACCAGCAGTCCATCGGTGTCGGCTTGCCCTTCATAATGACCGGTCCGCGGTACTCCAGCTGAAAGGACTCGTCCTGGTTGATCTCCTGACACAGCAGCCTGCAACAAAGATAGCAAAAGTTAGCACCGCATTAGTTGCGAGTTGCAAAGTTGCTGAATATGATTTAAAGCACTTGCGTGCTACTGCTATTGCTGCTACTTCTGTAACTGGCTCAAAGTGCACGCAGAGATTTAAATTATGACCACTTTGAATTGGCAATGCATTCGCATACCCTCAGAGTGGTTGAGGGCGTGGTTGAGCCACGCAGGATACAATTGGCAGCAATTTATTACAAAGCACTTGGCTAATGTATGTCAACTTAAAGGCACAGCTAGAGTTACTTGAGAGTTATCTTGGGAAATATGTGGTAAATGGCTGTAAAAAGAGCTGCACTTAATGTATAATTTTCTTGAATAATATATACATAAACTACTTTTATTAAATTATAAATAGGCTTTAAAATATTTATAGCTAAGCGAATTTAAATAAAACCGGTGAAAAATATTTATTTTGTATACTTTTAGACGTTATATTGGCAGAGATTCTTAAGTTTTCTGAACCGTCAAAAATTGTTTTTGAGAAAACTTTTTATTATTTAACTTGACCTTAATCGTCTTAACAACCGAGTCAAGCCTTGTTAATTGAGTAATTTTTAAACGAAGTTTAAAATGATTTTAAAAGCTGATAAATTTTGTAGTTGTGTGTCGTAAACTTTATTAATTACTGCTTTTTAATGACATATGTTGTCATTTTGCTGGCAATGCATTCATTATATTTATTTCCTGACATAAATGTATGCAAATTGTATACATTGTATGCATTTCCAATCTAATTTTTTATACATTTTGCCATTTATCACGCAACCTTTCAGAGCATATTATTGAATTTGTCTGGCTGCATTTGCAGAAAAGGGCGCTTGTTGCGGTCGAATTTCCGTTTCCTTTTCATGCAGCCACAACATTTTATGTAAATACCCCAGACAACACCATATACGTACATACTGTGAGTGTATGGATGATGTACTGATTTCGTACGCATTTAATTCAATTTATTTACCACTTTTACAGCGATCGCCCTTTGGCCACAAATTAAATGGGTCGCTCTTAAAATAATTGAAGAATATTAAGTATAAAAGTTTCCAACAGTATAATTAAATGATAAACTAAAGATGAGAATCAGGTTGCAATTATGACATTATTTCGTTCATAATGAAGTCTACTCAATAATGCATTCTACTTGTGCAACAGCTCCTTTTTTTTTAATCATTTATGTAAAAGTTGTCTTCAAGCGTAAGAAAAAAGGCCATAAATTTTGGTAAGCTATAAAAATCTGTCCATATTTTAGTTTTAGATTCTGTTTGACTCATTTACAGGGTATTGTACCGTTGAGCCCATTTTTCAAGCTTCTTTATACTTATTATTGTTTATTCAACTGATTAAAGAGAAGTATTCACATGAACGCTGACAACTTTCCAGCCAAATTAAAAGGGTTTATTTATGCCCATATTCACATTTACTCTTTGTGTAATTGTCCAAGTAAATATTTAAGATATCGTTGAACAAGCAAAGTGTGCAACAAAAATATTTAATCTGGGTAATCGATGTGTAAGCGTTGAACATACTGACCATATAAATAAAATACTTGAATGCATGGCAAATAGTTGTCGATAAATTTTTTTTAATAAAGCACACATAAAACAGCAATTGTATATTCAAGCAAAAAACACGTTAAATCAATTCGGAAAACCGCAATTTATTTGACACAAGCCAATAAACAAATTTTGGAGCCACACAAAAAACTTAATAAAAAAGTTATTTTTTCGGGTATCAAAAAATAGCAATTTAACTTGTAACCGAAGAACAGGTTGAAAAACTGATCACAGGCATTTAATTGTAGTTGGTGACAAATAAATAATAAATACCGATAATTTAAGTAAAAAGAAAGAAAACCCTGTGAATTTTTACACTTATTAGGATTTTCAAATATGACTGAAGTATACGAACACAACTTATTCGTGTTAAAAAAAAGTAAAAAATAAACAAAAAGCATGCTTTCAAGGAACACATGGTTTAAATTTTACTTGGATGTGTTTTTACGTTTGTGTATAAAATAAACATTTACAAGTGCTTATCAACAACGCACACTTTAAGCAATAACAAACTGAGTTGCTGTGTAAACTGAAAATCTCAAAGCAAAATAGCCGGAGAGACTGAGTCAAAGCGAACGAGAGCTCAATAGTGCGTGAGCGTGGGTGAGATAGAGGGCTGAGAGTTACAGTGTGTCGAGGCAGGCAAAGAGAGAGAAAGGGAGAGAGAGAGTGAGCAGGTTAAAACAGCTGAGCGTTTGTTAAGTTTTGAAAAACAGATTTTGTTGTTTAAGACACGCTCTTCAGTTGGTCGGTGTCTGTTGAACAGTGCGAATTTCTTCATATTTTTTGCAACGTTAATTGAATCGGTCATAAATTGAATTTCATTACGAATTATTAGTATAGTGTGACCGGTTGAAAATAAACAATTCAATTCAAACACGCTCGTCCGTTCGTCTGGTAAAAAAGAAACACCTGTTAGCTGGCTAAAAATAAAATGAACTAGAAGCGAATGTAAACACCAAACAAGTTCGAGTTAATTAAATTTGAAATCTGACTTTATTTTGATTTCATTGCGTTTTTTATGAATTAATCAAATGAAAATATAGTTGCATGTATAAATTTTTTTGTTTGTTGTTGAAACTATTTATATTTTGCGTTAACATTGGAAATGTTTTGGTGTTTTTTTTTTTTTCATTTGAGTACACAACGTTGCCAGCACAAGAAAATCAATAAACTGAGCGCACACAAACACAGAGAGCGAAAGTGCTCTCCCATTTTATCTCTCTCTCTCTCTCTCTCTCTCTCTCTCTGTTCACCCCCAAGCAAGTTGTTTTAATGTTTCAAAATAAATTCGCTGCCGTCTGTGAAACTTTGTTTTACGGATTATTTGTTTGTTTGAATTTAGAATTGTGCTGATAATAACTAAAAACAATTAGTTTTATAAAATTGATTAGTATTGTTAGATTTCATTAGTTGAATTGTGTCATGTTTTCACAGTTGCTGCTGGCATTGCAGCAGTTGATAAGTCAATTAAAACGTCAATTGGCTTCACTTTGGCTGCCTCCATTGTCACGCTATTTGTACGGCTTCCGGCCATTGGTAGCGCCACGAGCCATCAGCCGAGCCAGTTACCAGCGCTGTGGTACGGCACCACGTCGTCAACTGGTCATGGACTACATCTTCGAGTGCTTCTTCAATGATACCTTTGAGCGCATAACACGCAATGGACTGCAGGATCGTCAGTCACGTCGCAATGTCCTCGATCACTTGAGCGCCATTATCAAGGGCTGCAGTGAGGGTCAAAATGTTCAGACATCTGAGGTTGCCGGTTTGGCTGTTGTTGCTGCTTTGCGTTATCATCGATTGGCCAAGCAGGACAATGGACAGGTTAGTCAGGTAGCGTTAGTAAATTGATTTTTAATTATATGTCAATAGTTCTAGAAAGCTCGGATAAGAATCCATTATCCATTCTTAACGTAATTCTATACTCGCTTAAATTATTTATGACGTTTTAGTTTGAGTCTATTGTTCTTAATCATTTCTTTATGACAAATCAAGTACTTATAGTTGAGAACGACTTTAGCTAAAAATATTATAAGTTATGAGAAATTTTTTTTTGTTTTTACTAACTGTATTCTTTCATCATCTTTTATCATACCTTTTTCGACATTATTTTTTACGTTAAAATTCTCTGACGAAATTACTTAATCTTTGACAAACTTCTTAAAGCAGAATATCTAAGCGGCTTTAAGATTTCTAATTATTGACAGCTCGCTCTTAAATCCGTCATTGTTCTTTAAAAAAGTTATCGTGGTGCCTCTACCGACTAAGGATAAAGATAGATTAATTTTGTTTTAGTAGATAGATTTTGTGAGTTTGCAATAAATCCATTTTTGTTTCTAATCCATTAAAGGGTTATTTGCATTTTAAATGTGTATTTTGTAGAAACATGTATTTCTTTTAACAACTGTTCATGCCCAAATATACATTTTGAAACTAAATATTTGCAGTCTCTGTGTATAAATCCTGCCTAATTCCAATGTAATTTGTGTAGCACATGTGGCTCTGCTGGTCAAAATCCTTTTGCTAGCACTTAATTTAAATTTAAATGTTTTTTCATGTGCTGTTTTATCCTTTCTCTAAAAAGGTCTGCCTTATGGGAAAGTATCACAACATTTTGTATATTGCGCTGCGCACCTGTTGGGATTGGGGAGTACGCGACTCTCAGGTTGTTGTACAGCTGCTGTGTAAGTCAAAGGCACTAACTTAATAATTTAATACCACAACACATATGCATACGTATGAGAATGTGTGTGTTAGTGTTTGTGTTTGTGTGTGCTTTGTGGCCATGTCCTTTTGTTCAGCATATTTTAATGAATTTTATGACATCGCATTAGATTATAACGCCTTTAGTATGGATGCACAGGCAAAATTTACACGTATGTCATTTAATTACGTGTTTTTGCTAATTGCCAGCGTGGAAATTGCGTTAAAGTGTAAGAAGCGAAAGCAGCTGCTTTCAGCTGCGTATTGTTGCATCGTAAAACTTGTAAAGTGCCTTAAAGTGTTTCTAGTTATTTGGGCCACGCCTCCAGTGGCTAGGTGTGATTGTGTGTTGCCTCTAATTAAAATGCTGCGTAAAACTTGACAGCCCAAAGGCTGATGGAATTAATACTATGCCAACGCTCCACGCTGACTACGCTTTGAGAGCGTGTGTGTTTAAGTGTCTGTATGTGTTTGAGCATGTGTGTGTTTAGGTGTTTGTGTATGTTTGCATCAACAGTAGCGCTAAATCTTGTGCTTTTTGTACTCTGCAACAGCCAAAGTGGTTTAGCTCTGCAAGTAAACATTCTTATAAAATTTTTTCGGCTCTTAAAAAAGAATTTTGGAATTTTTTAGAATAGCTTTCAAGTAGCTTGATAAACATTCTTAAATAAATCTTTACGCTTCCTTTTACCAAAATCAGAAATAATAGAGCTTTCGAAACAGTTTAAGAGTCACTGTCATTGATTTACACTCTGAGAGTTCCTAATTATTTATAAATAATGTTATTTTCCCCTCGCTCTCAGTTGACAGTTGACTGGCAACAGAGTATTAAGCTGTTGGCTACATCCGACTGCAAGGGTTTTACTTGTTTACTTTTTTTCATCTTCTGATAGCAATAATTTCCGCGCGTGCAACAGAAGCAGTCAAAATGTTACAGCTACTCCCTGCTACACCTTCCGCTTTATGTTCAGCACGGCTCACATTCAGAGCCCAGTTATGGCTCGTAGCAGCGGCAGTTAGCTCGAGATCCGCTCGTTTATACGAACACAGCGCACTTTTTGTAGTTTTTGTTGGGGAGTTTTTTTTACGCTGCTGACATTTTGGAAGCTTCCGTTTCGCGTTTGCCGTTGCCGCTGCTGTGACTCCATTTTGTGGCAACAGCCACATCCTGTATGCGTGTTGCCAAAAAAACAAAAAAAAAAATATAAAAAAAATAAAAGACCATTGGCAACAAGTGCAGCTGCGTAATTGGCTTTTTTTTATGGGTCTTTTGCTGTTGCTGCTGCGTCGGCTTCTTGTGGAGTTTTATATAGTAATTGTCGCACACTTTCAATCTCTCTCTCTCTCTCCCCGTTTGCTCCTTAGTGGCTATTTATGAGTGCGAGAAGACGTTTGAGCGCATCTTTTTGGGAGCACTGTTTGGGCCACACGCACCACATTTTATAGCTGGTTGGCGCAGCGATTTTCAGGATCAGGTAAGCAGCCACTCATATGTATAAGGTGTACATATTTTTGCTTCTTTTCCGCTTGATAGCATGAGAATGTGCGCGCCATGGTTTATTTTCTGAAGCACGCAACACGCGAACAACTGACGCTGCCCGTGTTTATTCCACGTTTCGAGCAGGAGCGCCAGCTCAGGTAAGTCGACAGCATGCCGAATTTATAGCTTAAGGATAACAACTAACATATAAACCAAAACGCAAAACAAAAACTCTCATTTCTGTGGCTATGCTCTAAATGCCGCATGAGCTCATACAATGACTTTCAAGTCTGACAATGGCAAACAATATTTTGTTGCTTGTTATTTTGCGTGTACATATTTTCATATGTTATTTTTGTTGTAGTGTTTTTTAGTTGTTTTTGCAATTCCGTCGGCAAGCCAAAGTTGTTTTCCCCTACCAGTCATGTGTGCCAAGTTTTGTGCCAAGTTTTCTGTAAGTTTTGTGCTCTAGTCAAACTAATTTGAAAATAACCCATAACCCTTCATTCATTTGTTACGTTCCTAAATGGGAAAAATCGAAGACAATTTTGGTGTTACAAGAGAAATTGAGTTGCTTCTCACTGCACTATTATAAAGAGAGTTTATGGAGGAACTAGGATAGGTAAATGAGTATTTAAACTTAGTAAGCCGAAACAATTATGTCTATAAATGCAAATAAATCTCGTTAAACTTGATCAACTCATTAATTAATGTGGTTTAAATTTTTTTTTATAAAATTATTGCCAAGAGAAAAAATGTATAAATATCTTATAATTTAATTTAAACTTTTAACAAACACCAAACATTTTTCATATTAATTTTTCGCTTTATGGTTAACTGGCTTGAACCAAATTCCACAACATTTTTTAATAAAAATCTGTCTTCAAAAAGACAAAACAAATGACAACGCTTGTTGCTTGTTGTTGTTGGCCCGTTGGGAAATTTCAGAGTTAAAGCAGTGAAAACAAACCAAAGAGAAATTTGCAAATAAAATGATTTTAATTAAATTAGTACATTCTGGCATTGTTTGTAAGCTGTGCGTGTTTGTCAGCTATAATTGCGTAAAAAATGTCGACACTTTACAAGAGCACACTCAAACCCATCCTCACACACACACACATGCATACAAACATTTATTTATACAATGGCCGGTGCGGCTTTCAATCTTAAACGCTGCTGTTGGTGTATATTATATATAATTAAGATTTTCGCTTTTAACATGAGCTCAGCTCGCTGCTTGTCTCACGTTTCTTATTTCCTCTGTTTTATTTTTTAAGCAAGAGATTTATGAACATGTGTGTGTTTTACTGTTAAGTGTGTATGTGTGTGTGTGTGTGTGTATGCTGTGCGCGATAATCTGAAAACCAACAGGCAGCAATGTAAACCTTTTGTTGTTTTGGCTTTGGTTGCCAGCACTTCGTAGGATTAAAGTCAAAAATGCGTGTAATAACCGAACACATAGCGAACACTCAAGCGCTGATATACACACGCCCCACACACTGACTTACACACGCACACACACATACACACGACAAGCTGTCTGACAAACATGAGGATGACATTTATGATGCCCTTTCGCTTTTCGCTCGAGCTTAAGCAGTGTCGCCAGCTAAAACAAATGAATAAGCATTACTGGTTGGAAGTGTGGTGGGTGTGTGATACACACTGTGTATGAGTGTGTGTAAGAAAGTAAAAGCAAGCAATGTGACAATAAACATTCTTGTTGAGTGCTGCTAAAAGTTTCACAAATCAACGTCACAAAACGAACCTAAAATGTGTAACAAGATGCCGCATATTTGTCTACGTATAGAGTGTAAATATATGTATATTGTTTCGTCATGGATTGAATTTTGTTTCAATAAAATAATTTAAAAGCAAATATAGCATAAGTTGACATTCTAGAAATTTGTAGCTCATAAAAGAAATATGAAATACAATATTTTCATTAGATTTGTTAAAGCAAATCTAAAAAACATTAAAATATGCATTTAATCAAAAAAAAAATTATTCATTATATGCCTATTGTTCATGCCATTAGCAATAATTTTTGACTTACACGCAATGGAAATCAACACAACACAAAAGTCATCGAAAGCTGATAAGATCTTAAATTATTCAACGCTTGTTATTTATTTTGTACGTAAGCAGTTAACATTATGATAGTATTTGATATTACAATAATGTATAGACAAGATCTAAATGGGACACTAGTTGAACTAGGTTTTATGCTGACTTTTGTAAAGTACGCTGGCATGGGAAACATTAGACAAACAAACGTCGTTTCGTTCACTTGCTCAATAACGATTTTGATGCTCAAAACGTAAAAATATTCAGTGATAAGAAAAAGAACATATTATTGGAGCAACTTATTTTTAAATACAAAGTGAAGAAAACCGATGAGTGATTCGGTGCTTACAGTTTCTAAAGCTCTCCATAAATAATGTAATGCACGTTTCATGTAAAACTTAATTTCTTCTTCCGAGTATCACACATGAAAGAGATTAGGCAAATAATTGTTATGGTCTCTTAATAGAAAATCCTTCAAGCCGCTTTTCTTGCCGTGCTTGAACACTTAAAGCATTTATTTTAAAATTACTTGCTACTATAACTTTGCACTAACTTTAACCTTAGTTATAAACTGGACAGTACAAAGTGCTTCTAAGCTGTAAATTAATTTGCGGTGACCTTGCACTGTAGAAAGTGAGAAGAACGTTAAATGCTCTTATCACCTGCACAACAGCACCGTGTGTCCTTTCAAAAGCCTTTGTCCATATTTGTCAGTGTGTCTTAAATGTATGTGTGTGTGGATAAATCACATGCATAAGCGCTCCTGTCGCTTTATTGTGGTTTTTGGGGTTTTATTTTCCCAGTTTTATGCGTAGACATAAAAGCCAGCAGCAGCATAGACGTAACACACAGCACCTCCTCACACACGTCGTACGTATGAGTTTTTCTTTGTCTCGCATGTGCCGCAAAGCGCTTGAAGTGCAAACGATGTACATGCTAATGGCTCAATGGAGCTAAACGCCCTCTAACAACGTGGCGTATACGCAATATTCAAGCTGTGCAGTCTATGTACAGGCTTACTGCCAGTTACTTACAAAAAATAGAACAGAAGGAAGAGCCTGTTGAGCCCGTCAAAGTTGATATACCCTACAAAAGTTTTGCAATATTCAAATGTAATTGTCTTTAGTTCAAAAATTACACAGCTTTTGAAATATTTTCACTTCTTACGAGAAACTTTTGCTAAGAAAATAACTGGTATTTAAACTACGTGTAGATTTCTAATCAATTAGACTTGAGATCGTATGTATATATAGGATGTTTTTTAATGCGTTACAAACTTCACACAAAAATCTTTATACTCTGCGGAAGGGCTTACAAAAATGAAATGACAAAAAAAAGACCGAAAAAGTGACAACAGTCGACAAGCAACAAGCGAACAGTTTTATTTCCTTTTGGCATTAGGCAGTTACTCACAGCTTTAACATTCAGCATCTGAACTTCCCTTTGTTTACATTTTTTTTCCTCGTGTTTGGGAGTGAATTAAGCTTTTCCATTTGGTCTGCCTGTTAAGGACTACTTTGTGGGCATAGTTTTAACTGAAGTCACTTAGCCTGTCATATCTAACCAACTAATATGTGTTTATCAAACCAATTTGCAGATTCATTGATGTTCCCATCGAGTCCTGTGGATGTTCCTCACCCCTGAGAATTGCGTTGCAAGCAAATGCGCCCGAATTGCTGCTCATACTGCTCAGGTAAATTGGAAACTGAAAGGGAACCCAGAGACAGAGAAAGTGAGTTGAGGGTCTTGGGGGTCTTGTCAGACACTTCAATTAGTGCAAAAAATATGCAAAGCGCCACGGCACTTGGCTGTCTCAGAGAGACAGATACATTCAGGGCAGTGTGAATGAGAGGGTGTGTGTGTGTGTGTTTGTGATGCGCCTTAATGTACGCAACATAAAGCTCTATGCAACGCTTAGCATAATCAAGTGGTTGGACTGACAATGACAAACACCCCTTGACAGCATTATGATGCTACCCGCCTCTCATACGGAAAAAGTTGAAAATATTAGCATTAAATATGAAAGTCGCTGCCAAAGCGAATTTACATGACAAGGCGACGCGAGTGTGTCTCCACTGTGTCTCATGGTCGACAAGACGCAAGCAGCCAGCCTGCCTGCCACAAACTTATGAGTGTGCACTCAAACAGCAGCAGTTGCAGCAACAATAAGAAAAGTACACAAGCAGAAAATATATGGTGAAATGTTTATTGAATATTGGTAGATGTATGGGAATCTTTAGCAGTAAGTGCGTTTTTACTTAGGAAACGGATTTTTAATAAAAATGTTAATACCGAAATTATAAGACTCTGAGAAAGCTAAAAATTTTGTATATGTTATTTTTTATTCATGTAACTTTAAGTTCCCATCAAAAATGTTAGAAAGGCCTATTGATATTTTACTAAAATTTAAGACAATTTTTTTTTTTGAGTGTAACTAGTAAAATTTTATAAAATTTATATGCAAACGCTTCAGCTTTCAAATGGTGCTCAGCCTTGAAAGCGCAGCGTTCAGTTCGTCTCTGCCTCTGCGGTTGGCAATTTATTTTCTTATAACTTGATATTGCTCGATGTGCATTTCCTATCAGTGTGGATGTTGGTATTGCTGATATTGTTGCTGGTGTTGTTGCAAGTACAGCAACGCCTCATTGCTTTGTTGAATTTTGGCAACGGCTGCAACGTTTTCAATTTTTGATGCAGCGCCAAAAAGTATGTTTTGCATTAAATGGCGAATATTGATTGCAAGCAAAGAGAATGAAGAGTAAAACAAAAATAATGGTGATTGCAATCAAAACAAAATAACAAAAGAGGCAAAAGTTATATCAATACACGACCCAAACGATGTAAATTTAAATACAATTTGTATTCTCTAAAGCGAAACAGCAGTTGTTTGTGGCAATTGAAGCTGTTGAAATCTGTTTGTGGCAACTTTTGAGCATACAAATAAGCCTTGTAGTTTTGATAAGTTTTAGGTAAGTCAAATAAATTTGAGGCGACACTCAAAGTCCGAATCATTTTGGTAAAAAGCTTGCTATAAATTGTTAAGACCATGTATCATTCATTCAACAACTGATTCAAGTATTTTCTTTCATTTATCATATATCAACAGTCGTTAAATATTGCTTTGTTGTCAGATTTCAAGTCGCGTAGTCAGCATGCAGTCTACAAGCTACGTGAATATTCAGGTTTAATTTTATGCTAACGATTGATGGGAAAAGTGTGGTTATCAATTGTCTATTGTTGCAGTTATTGCCTGATTTTCGATTCTCGATTGATTTTGCCACTGATGAGCCCATAAATTCTGAATTGCAATTGTTTACGCTTTTCATTTGCGTTCGGATTCGTTTGCTTTGTTGCATTCTCATTTTAAATTGCCCATCAAAAAATATGCAAATTGCAATTGTGAAAATGTTTTTTTTTTCATGGCACCTGGACCAAATATTAAACGTTTTATGTCCATCAGGATTAAATTGTATCAACGAGAAGAGCTTAAATTAAAAAAATTTGATGAGAGAATAATTTGCATATATAATTTGCAATAATTGCATTGAGTACTCGAAAAGCTTGAATGGCGAATAAAAAATCGGTTTACAGTTGAGTAACTCTTAACAGTTGACATCAGTAGCAATTTTCTCATGATGCTTAATATTTCGCCTGATAAATTCTTTTACATAAATTTCCCAGCTTATCAGCTCGCAATTCAAATACTTAGAATGGAAATGCAGCGCACTGAAACATTGTGACAAACATTTTCAATTTAAAATGTCACATGGCTGATGTGATTAAACATTTAACATTTGCTGTTGTATATGCCACATTTGCACTTCATTTGCAATTTACCACATCACACATACGCAACGTTTGCCTGTCCCTTTCGGTGTGTGGTGTGCGTTTGTGTGCATATGACAGAACATCAACTACATAACCGCGAACCGTGTTCTGTTCATTATTTTCCTTGCACATTTTGCTTATCAGCGCTTCAAACATTTATTACCAGTTACCTGCTTTTGTCCCAAAATTCAACCTCAAAACACAGAATGCCACCCATTTGAGTGCAGGCCGAGCAATGTCGTCTACGAATTACAGTTAACAACCGCAGAACATTCGACCCCAGCCACAAGCTAACCAACTACGTGCCCCAGAAACAGCAGCAGCAGCAGAAGCAGCAGCAGTAGCAGCTGTTGGCAGCTGGCAACAGCTCATTGCACGTAGCAAGCAGTTAGCCGCAGTTTCGTGACCGCTTATCATTGCAGATATGGTGCCTCTCCCCAGCCGCCCGATGGTGGCACCTCCGTGATTATTGCCCTGCTCGACAAACTCATCGAGGATGGACGCAATTACAGTTACGAGCTCATTCTCTGCCTTAACATACTCCTGCGCAACGTGGCCATGATCGAAATGCCTTTTAAGGTAAGTGAATTTTTAAAGACTTTTACAAAAAACCACGAAGAGCTTCAAGTTATTGCTTTTTGGCACAGATATAACAAATAAAGTTGGACTTTAAGTTAAAGTTGTATTATTAATTTTGCTTTACAACAATTTGCATTGCTTTGAAACTTAGCCTTAGCACAAAAAAGCTTTGAATGCGGGACATCAACTGTCGACGTAAAAAAACTCAACCCTTTACCTCCGCACTTCTTTTCTTTAACAGCCCATAGTGTATGCGATGAGACGTGAAATGTTTTTCGAGCGCTATGGACGGCTCCTAATGGACAAAATTATTTCGAAGGAGCAGGTCTATGGTGTGCCGACATTGCGACATTTGTGCCGGTAATTATCAACTCTGAATTTCAACGTTTCAATGGGTTTTTGTCTGTCCAATCGACTTTGAATTGTTCAAAGAGAGAGAGAGAGAGAGAGAGAGTAAGTAAAATAGGGGATATTGGGAAAGCTGCTGACGTTTTTAAACAAAGTTGAAAATTGTTTTTTATTCAATTACTTTGGCTTAGATTGTTCATGTGCTTCGCCTTTGTTGGCTGCTGTTTCTCAACGCTTGCTCGACGGCTCAAACAGTTTTATTTTTAGACAGCGATAAGCCCCGAAAATTTAATAAGCACAAAAATTGCTGGAAGTTACTTTCCACTTCGCCACTTCTGATTGACAGGCAGTTTGACAAAAGCAATTTGTTTTTGTTATAGTTTTTTTGGCCACGTTGCTGTTTCCTTCGCCTCAAATGTCAGTCTTTGGGTCTTATTATTTCTTTTACCTTGTCAGAGCTTAAGCATTAAATCTTTACACAAATATGAAGCAGAGCATTAACTAGCCCCAAACAGCTGTTTGGACAAATTTAATTGAATTACGTTACACATTTGATAAGGTAATGGTATTTAATCGATAAGATGTCAAGCTATTTACAAGTTTGATAAGTTAAGCACAAAGTTTGTGCGGTTGTCTACTTTTTGGATCAGATTTCAATAAGTTAAGAGGCAAGGGGATTGTTGAAGCAGAAACGCTTTGACCCCCAACTTGCTGTTTTTACGTTGCATGTTTACCATTTGCCAACTCACGTGTAACATAAAAATCGCAAACGATTTGGCCCCCATATTTACAAAGTGTGTGTGTTTTGATACCCTGTATGCTTGCAAATCTTTCAGATGGGTATGTTTGATTAAAGCAAGTTTCAGACTTAAGAGAATTCATAGAAGTAGTTTACAGATACTTTGGTATATTATTAATTTGCATTAAAAATTTTGATAAATAAACAGAGGGAGAAATTTATATAGAAGTTATTGCTGAGTCTTAAAGCTCTTAAAACTAAGTTAAGTAAAACTCTTTGGGAGTTTGTAAGCGAACTTCAAGACACTTCTTGCTAAAATTCTTTCTGCAGGATGCCTTTTAGTCAACGTTTTTTTTAAAACCTCAGTTTTTCTTTTTTGCATACTCATTTACCAGTTTATTTTTCTTGGACCAATGTTTGCGCTGCATGGTGTGCTATACTTAATCGGACTACTGCAAATGTACGTTATTGTATTGCATGTGTGCATAAATATATGTATTTTGTGTATGCAAGTCAGTATATAGATACATATATATGTATGTATGTCTGTGCATATGTAATGGCATTGCCGCCAACTTGCAGTTGTCGATTGCGAATCTGTTTTTTATTGATGCTTCTGCTGTATTTTTTTTTTATTATTGAGTTCCATCGCTTTTTTCGATTTATACAATTTCGCTTACATTTTGCTCATGGCAAGTTGAATAAATTTTGCATTGAAAGGAATGTGCTTGATTTCAATTTGTGCTCATTAATGTCACTCAAAAAATAAATGGTAAGCCCTAAAGTAATATTGCGTATACGTCACGTGGTATTCGCTTTATTGATTGCTGGCGGCTCTTTAAGTGGCCACAAACAAAAGACGCTCATGATTTGCAGCCCTCAAAAATGTTAACAACACAATTGAACGGCAGCTTTAAAAGTTTCATCGCAAGAACAATTGTTAAAGTTGTTGGTGGACAACTTAAGCGACAGATTACCATTTTCAAACGGCGAGCTTTTTATGTTTAAGGAATTTCACACAAAAATGTTCTATTGCCTCTCATGTGCACACACACACACACATATTACTTGCACACAAAGTTTTGGTTTTGGGCGGCTGTCTTGAAAAGTGCCTTCCCTATGCCTCAAAGATGCTTGATTGCCTGCGAATCAAGTGCAAAAAAAAGTTTACAAATAAAATACGTTTAAAAAAGGAAAAAAAGAAAATCTGCTCACAATTTCCGGCACTTGAACTTTTCTTCTTTTTTTTTCGTTCTGTGCTGCAGAAAAAAGCGCAACTTTTGTGCAAAAGTAAAGTTTATAGAAATTTTTCTTACAACAAAAGTTTTAAGCACATGAACTTTGCTCAGCTCTGTCTGTCCATTCTTTCCTTTTTTTCGTTTTTTGTTTTTGTTTTCGTTGCTCTCTATATCAGCTTATTATGTGAAACTTAAATTAATTTATGAAATACGAAGCTTTTGAAGATTGACAGACAGCAGGGCAAGGAGGATGAAAATGCCAAATATAAAACAATTTTATTTACTGAGAAACAGTTTTTTGTTGAAGACTTAGTAAAATATTGGCACAGGGTTAATAATTGCGCTGGGATAAAGAAAAATTTTATAGCTCACAATAAATAAAAAAATATTTGTAATAAGCTGAGTGCATTAAAAATATTGATTGTAATGTTTAGACCACAGCTAATAATATATCCCATTTTATTAATGCTTTGCCACACACCAGCTGTCGCGTTCGTGATATACTAAGGGAATATAATCAGCTTCCAAATGGCATTGATACGCTGCGGTTGCCCAAGCGCCTGCAACGGTATATTGACCTAACTGAGGAGCTAGAGGGACCAGAGATGCAGCAGCAACAACAGCAGCAACAGCAGCAGCCGTTGCCGTCGAGAGAAAAACCAATGCAGAGGCTGACAAATGCCATGCAACGTTTGGATACCATAAGCAGCAGTGAGGATGGGGATGATGAGAGTGAGAATCATGGGAATCAGCTGCTGGAGGCGGTTACCGATGCTGAAAAGGAAGCTGTTGCTGCTTTTCTGGCCACGGGTGGTGGCACTGTCACCGAGGAGGCCAAACAGGCAGCAGTTGCCGCCTATGTGGCGGCCAACGAGGCCAGCCAGTCAACCAAGCCAACAACGCTTAGCTAGCTATTAAATTCTGTTTTCTCACACACACGCGGACTTACCGATAGGTATCCTCGCTGATGTTGATGCGTCCGGGCACACCTGTGGTTTCCGTGCGACTCGTCAGATTGACTGTGTTGCCAAAGAGGCAATAACGTGGCACACGATTCCCAATGACTCCAGTGACCACCTCGCCCGAGTGGATGCCAATGGTGATTTGCTGTGTGTAAAAGAAAAGTACAACATATATAAGACATGATATTATAATAAAAGGGTAAACTTTTTAATGCAAGGAATTTCTAGTTTGTTTACTCAGTAAAAGATTACACCCAGTATTTCTATACAAAGTATATATGTAGATGAAAAGAGAAAAAAGTATGTGCCACTCGCAGATTACCAAGTCCAACACTTCATTGTGCTAATAAACTTTCCGACCAAACAGAAAATCCAACAACAAAAATGGCTCAAGTTCGGCACGAAAATGTTCCAAGTTGCAAAAGTTGCCACAATTACTTTGGAAAAAGTTGCAGCTGCCACTGCAACTACTGCCCCACTTTCTGCTGTGGCAAAAACTTTTCTTTAATTAAATTTAAAACGAAATGAGCTGCGGCTGCTGCAATGTACCAACATCCACCCACGACCAAAAGAGCAAAAAGCGACAATCCTTACAGCACGGTGACGTTGCCAAAAATGGCCAGATATGTGTTCGTACATATCTATGTATGTTTTTTTGTGCGAAGGTGGCATGTGTAGCATGTGTTTACAGTGTTTGTGGGACGTGTGGCTAAAAGCCACCAATGCAAAATATAATAAATCAGTCGAGAGTGCTTGTCGAGGTGTTGCCTTATGGTAATTAAAAATATAAAGAACAACAAGCATATTTTTCGATGAATAAAACAAAACATGGGAAGTTTTTGAATAAATCTTTTTAAAGAGAAATGTTATTGAAAATAAAGTTTAAAATGGTTTAACATTATTTTCCATTAAAAAATTTAAAAAACCATATAATAAATGCATTTAAACTGTAAGAAAATAGTTAAAAACATCATAAACATGAGAAGCGAGAGACATTAAAAATCTTGCGAATAGATTCTCCTAGCATTCGTTTGCCTCGATGTTTACACATTCAACTATTTTAGATGTTCTCAAATGAAAAATACAATTATGTCTATATTTTATTATCTTTGAAAGATTAATTAATGACATTAAGCTGCATCAATTACCTGTTTTACTTTTGCCAATACTATCACACTCCACACTACGATTCCACATGAATAAAATGCAGCAAAGATTTTCTTTACTCTAGCGAAGTCGAAGCTTTAATGGATTTTGGGTATTTATTTTTAGACACGCAGCAACAGCAGCAGTTAAAGCAACAGCTTGGCTGATACTGCGCGTACTAAGTGAATCAAATCAATGCCAGGCCAACCGTGTGGCCAGCAAATGCAATTTTGATAAGTGAGTTTTGCTGAAGAGTGAACCAGTTGTTTGTTTTTGCTCTACGCTTTCCGCTTTTCTACTTCTATTTATAGTGCTGTTTCTATTTTCTTTTATTATGCAAGCGCAGCAATTATCAAAAAGATTGGTATGCTTTTCATGGGAATTTTAAGTGCAATAAAATGCTTGGCAATTTACATTTCAAATAAGTTTTTAGTTCGACATCGAGATTAAATATTTGTTTAAGGATTTTTTCTTTTTGTTAAATTGAAAAAGTATGCAAAATAAACATTTTATTGCATGCTGATTATATTTCTTAAAAGTAATCAAATAGTAAATAAACCCAATTTTAGTTTTAAGTAAATTATATGAATTATGGATGGAAGCGAAACTTGTTTTTCTTTGGAACATGTGTAACAATATATTTATTGATGGCTATGCTGCAAGCAACTTACACGAAACAAAGCAAGATGACGAACAAAAAAGCACAAGAACGAAAAACTTTTGGCATTACATAATTGGCAACATAAAATGGCAAATGGGAAATAAGCGCTCGCTGAATAGCTAAGAAAGCGTTGAATTGTGTTACATTTTCATTGTTTTTGCAAGCCATTTAAGTGCAGTTAGGTTTTTGTTTTGTTTTTATTATCAGCAGCTAATGAAGCGCAAAATGGCTAAACCAACATGCCCCAGAGCACACTTTTTTACCCCGCTCCGCTTAGTTGGTTTGGCTTGTTAATTGCATTTGGAGCTATCTATCAAAGTTCGTCTCGTTTGCCTGTCGAATGCCAAACGAGAGACTGTCTGTCTGGCTGTCGTTATCCTTTACTTCAGGTTTCTGTTTTCCTTTGCAGTTGCTAGTCGTGCGCATCAGAAGGCTGCACATGCATCAAAGTTTACGTGCAGCTAACTCTTGGCCACGAGATGAAGTCGGATACGTGTCTCCTGGCCACATTACCAAAAGCAATCACTCAAAATATGAAATAGTGGCAACCGCAGCAGTTGACTGCTGTCGTAGCATGCAACACAAGAGATGAGATGGATGAAATAGCTTAAGACACAGGCGAAATAAACGGCATGAGTGCAATAGCTAAGACGCAAAAAGGCAATGGGAATTGTGGCAAAAACAACAACAACTTTGACAATATAGCCAAGCGACATGAGCTGAACATTCGAGGACGACTTGTTCAGTTGCACTATCTCTTACTCTATATATATACATGTATATATGTGTGTAGTTATGGAATGTTGCACACACACACACACACACGTTTCTGTAAGTGAGTGACAAGCCACAAGCATTGTCCATACGTATAACAATGCTGAAGTCGGCGTCGACGCCGCTTGGCTGCTGTAATTGTGAAGGAGGCCATCAAGTGGGCAAATCCCCCCTTCCCCAAATCCCCCTTCCTGTCTGTATATCTATTTGTGTGTTGGTGAGTGCGTACATTTCTCTTTATGTACATATTTGTAGTATATTTAAAGCCAAAACTACTCATGGGCAAAGTTCTTTAAGCCCACAAAAAAAAAAAAACTAGTAAGATTTTGGTAGTGGAAATGCTTGGAAGAGCAATACTAAGCGTTTTTATAAGCTGCAGAAAACGATCCGAATATTGACGTAAGTATCTAAGCTTGTAAAGATTTCGCAAAAAATTCTAAATTCGAAAGATTAAAATCGATATTAATCGATAATCAAGATCAAGAGCTACCGACAAAGAAAAAACATATTTTTGTTTCTCTCAGATACCCATTTAAAATATTTAGAGGGTATACAAGTTGCAGCAGGTCGCCGCTGACTACAGTTGACGGTCAAGTTCCAAAGACTGCCAAAGACTACAGAAAAAGTGGGACAGTGGGAAAACAAAGAAAAAAGATATAGAGAAATGGCAGCCGGCGCATGTCACACAATTTGCTGCTGCTGCTGTCTTTTGACATGGTGTCATCAATTTTAAATTAATTTGAGCAATTTATACAATTTGACACAACTTTTCGACAGCAAACTTTTTGCGTGCATACCAACTTTTTTTGTTGCACTTTTTGCATAGTTGGTTTAATATTTTACGTGCCTTCGAATGCTGGATATATATGAGATTTAAGGTTCTGCCAGTGTCCCATTGATATATATTTATGCACCATTGAGTCGTTGTTGCCGCATCGCTACTCAAATGCATTCAGCAATAAATTGCGCGCAACTCGTTCAAGTTGCAGATGCACACGAATGGCCAACACAACCAGCAAGCGGGAAGAGGTTTCAGTGCGCACAATAAGAGGGCAAACAACTGTCCACCCCAATCTCAACACAACCACCCCAGCCATCACGCCACTTGAAAACTTGTGCATTAGTTTGCGCATACAATTTGGAGCATTCATTTAATATTGTCGCAGTTGCAAAAGTGTGCAACAGACAGCAGCAACTTGCTGCAAAACAAATACAAATCTGCGTGCAACATTTTTGCACAAAACTTTTGCTGCATAAATTATCAAATGATTTCAAATTCATTAAACTTTAAAATTAATTCTAAACGTTTTCATTTACAAAAGCTGGCATTCAATTTTAACAAAATTAAAATAAACGATTAAACTAAAGGTCAAATCATTTAGTTGTTAAATACAATATAATCGGTTTGTTTCTCTTTAGCCAGTTACAAAATTGCTAAGGCAAATGGCAGCTTATAGTCAGGTTGAGTTACGTTTGTAATTAAAAATAGCTGAATAATTGGCAAATCGTTTGACAGGTTGGCATATGAAATTGTTTTTCGATATCAGGTTAACAAATGGTATTGTTTATTGCTAGGTAAAATAATATTTATAAAACAGTTTGTTATTGATAAACTCACCACTGGATTTGAGCCCATTTTTACGTTCTTGGCCATGTCCATCATATCCAAAGCCACACGCGCCATGCATTTGGCATGATCCTCGCAAGGATCTGGTAAGCCGGATACGGCCATATACTTATCGCCAACAGTTTCCACCTGCAAAGATAACAGACTTGTGTCAATTCACATATATTGAAAATAGCGCAAAGTTAGAAATTATCAGTCGCCTGCCCGGTTAATTGACAGTTGACCTGAATGCACACCAAGTAAATTGCTCGGCCTGGTTGTTAAGTATGCAAACGTTTTTTGGTCAAGCGCAAAATTGTAATTACGTGTCGGACGAATGCTAACATTTTGACAGCCATTATAACAGCCACGAAGCGTGCTCTCAATGGATATTTATAATGTTTTCTATACTATAAAACACACATACCTTGTAGACATTCAGATTGCGTTTGGAGTCGGTGAGGGCATCGAAGACCGTGTAGAGCTCGTTTAGCATTTTCACAATTTTCATGGCACCCTCGGGGTCTGTGTTTGCCGCACAATATTGGCCAAAGCCCACAATGCCAGAGAACATGAGCGTTACGGAGTCGTAGCTGTCAAAAGATATAAGAATGTACATTAAATAACTACGCAATAACTGTTAATGCTGTTACGAAATGAACTTTGGCTCGTAGAGTTGAGTGTGTGTCTAAGAAGTAAAATTATTTGACAAGCTTAATATATTATATGAATAAGCCAACCTTATATTTAAAAAAAATAAAGTGTATAATTTAGTTAAGTCAATGTTTTATAACTTAAAAACTGTATGTCACTTTATGCATCTCTATCAAGGTTTTGTAATCGTAGTTAGGGGCCATGACTTACCGTTTGGGCGGCACTGGACGCTGATGTCGTAACTCATTAGCCACAGACTTGGGCAGCACCGAGTAGAGAAGCCTGTAGGGCAGGTGATAATCAAAAGAGTAGATGGAGCAGCAGCAGCAGTAGAACGAATGTCAAACAAAAGGAAAGAAAATGTTCGAGTAATTTTAATTTCACGCCTGAAAGCATGCAATGCTTTTTGTCTCGGCTTTCCTTGGTTTTGCTCGCATTGCCTTAATGTGTTTCTGTTTGTATTACGCATTGCATTGTTGTTCTTACCGGTCTGTTTTCTGCTTCTCACTCTCCAGATCGCGAAACGTTTGCTGTAGCTTATCCGTCAGCATTTCCAGATTCTTGGTCAACTTGTACTCGGCCTCGAATTTTTCAGAAAGCAGCACCAAATCTCTGGCCGCATCGTGAAGAGGCACATCCGAAATGTAAAGTCCCTTCCTACAAAACGCCACGAAATGAAGAAAAAAAACAAAACAGAGTAAAAGGGGAATCAGAAAAAGTCTATGCGTATTTTATTTAACTTAAGTCTATTTGAGTTTGCTTTGGCTTTTGCAGAACGTGCTGGTAAATAAAATGAAATATGTGCATGACGGTAGTTAAGCCGTTGTTGGTGGTGGTTGGAGATATGTGCGCGCGATACGTGGCTTTCAGCCAGGTGTGTGACAATACATATTTACTGTCAACCAATAAATTTCAGCGGGATATTTTCCATTTCTTTCGATTTAAATGCACAAACAATAAACAACACACCATAAACTGTCAGCTGCTGCTCTATAAATCAACGTAAGCATTAATATCTGAACAGTTTATAGCTTTTGAAAAATAAACTTAACGTATTGGTAAAGGGAAGATGAAGCAGATTAAGGAAAGTACATAAGCTGTTTTATATGTGCATTATGCATTATTTTTTTTTGCTGTTATAATGTATATAATTGAACAACAAGTTGTATCTTGTGTCTGAGTAGGTATCTATATTAAAATGTTCCTAAATACAAAAATTCAATTGAATTATAGACTTACTTTGTTAAATCATCCAAATTCATAACGCTCGGATAGCACTGAAACAATATGCGATCTGTCTCTGGTATGTACATCATTTGTCCCTATAATAAGTGGATAAAAAAACCAGAGCTGCGTTTAGAACTCGACACGATACAATTATCATAAAATGGATTTTGATGCAACATTATGTGTATGGCATACCGCATAAAATTTAATGACAAAGAATTTCAGCTTCAATTCCAATGGCGGTGGCGGCTGTGCTTAATTGGCCATTTTGTATATTCATTTCATTATGTTGTTGTGGTTTTGTCTGTGTGTATGTGAAATCAATGCTGCTGATTGTAAACGTCAGCATAAAAGAGCGAAGGGGCAAACAGCTGTTCTGGCAAATATAAAAAAAACATACCTTCAGTCTGAGAAATCGCTGCTCGTGCCGGCAGCTCATGGCGCCCTGTCTTGTTTGGAGCACATAAATGGTGTTTATGTGCGACAAAATATTCTCAAATGTTAGCTGCAGGTGTGGTCTAATGGCCTCCACAACCTCTATCAGCGAGCAGTTCTCCTCAGCCACTCTTTGGATATGAAAGAGTGAGATAAATGAGAGAGAGAAAGGCATTCAAGGGAAAATAAGGACACAGCCATAATAGATAGTCGCCAACCTGAATGGCCATGAATGGGTTTAGTTTCCTATATTCACCTGGGTATAACGCGGGAAACGGCCTTGCCGGCCTGCACGACTTTCATTTGTCTATCGAACATCAAATGGAAGGGAAACACCTTGCAGAACGTCGCTGGCGATATGAGCGGCGCTGCAATGGGTCAAAAGAATCGATTAATCTGGCAATTAGCTAAATTAATAGAAAAATCTAAGTCGCTTCACCTTCACAGAGGAACTCCATGTCATCGCAAGCTGCCGCCGCCGCCTCATCCTTCTTGGTCCTCTCCGCTTGGGATTTGGCTGCCACATTGATTTCACGTATCAGAAACTGCACATGGTCGTAGCGTTCGATGTCATCGCTCTTGTTTTTAAGCAGACGCAAACACTTTTGGTCCTTGTCGCCATCGCTGTCGAAACTATCCTGCACAACAGGGCCAATGGTCGTAACTGAGGCCGGCAATTGTTCGCCGTCAGCTGAAGGCGAATGAAAGGGATTAAATTTGAAGATTAAAAGCAATAGCCAAAGCTAAGGGCTAACAAGTTAAACTAGCTTTTGAGCGTTTGAGCGTATATAGAGTATTTATAGAAGTTTAAAACGTGAAATGACTTTGCGTCAATTTATGGGTATGCTTTTGTGTTGGAGGTACGAATTTTGCTATTTTATGAGTGGCAAAAACTGCAAAAATGGCTAAGTAAAACCTATCATGTCCACTTTATGCGCGATTCGGTTCAAAGGTACCTCTACCGAATAAGGTAAAAAATAAAATGGATAAAATTCAGTCAAACTGTTAAAAAAAAAAAAACAATTTTAAAAGTTGCTATGGCTTATTAACTTATTAACTGACAAACACTTCGACCGTATGGTTATTGATTGTTGCGTTTTAGTTATTTAAATGAATGGATTCTTTACTAACTTATAGTATTGTACTAATCTTAGCATGTTGACTGACCAAGTCATTATACTCTGGTTGTGCTAACAGAGCAACATAATGAGAGAGGGAAATATAAAGAGTCTAAAACAATTTGTTTGCCTGAATTGTCAGCTTACCCAGATCACTGGCGATTTGCTGACCATCGTTGTTGTTGTTGGTGATGTTTCCACCATTGGAACCATTGTTGTTACTGCCATTGTGATTATTGTTGTGCTCGGCATTTGTAGTGACGGCGACTTGAACTGTAGCTGTAGCTGGTGTGGTTGTTGTTGTTGCTGTTGCTGAAGTGGCATCCGATTCGTCTGCTGTCATGTCAGTGTCCAATTGTTGCTGCTGTTCGCGTGCCAAGGCTCGCTCTTTCTCTGCCTCATCGATAGGCTCACCTTTGCGCTTCACAATGTCAATTTCCACCTCGACGCCATGCAGCTTCGATGCAACGGCCTGAAACATAGATAAGAGTTTGATCATAAAGGGGGGTGTCAGGGGGTCAACTTTCGACCACAGTTGTTACCTTGACTATGCCGATGACAATGTGCTCGAGGCCCGGCCGTTCCGAGTAGTAATGCAGCAGTAGTTCACCATCCTTTTCGGTGCAACGAAACGAGGGGGCACGCATACCCGGATACAGGGTGCCCAAATGGTCGTGCAACGCATCCAAATTCTGTATAGAATTTTTAACGTTGTTGTTGTTTTAATACAAATGAAAATGCAGGCAAAATTCAATTTCATTTTTCGTTATGACTAAGGAATGGAATTCACATGAATAATGATGATGATGATGATGATGTGGCTAGCGTCTGCGGCACGGTGGAACGTTGATGGTGCGGTGAAAAGTGTGGAGAATTGAAAATAAATCGAATGTGAGTGCAACAAAAGGCCATGACGCTACACACACACACACACCCAAACATACACATACCGCATTCAGGTTGACTGACTGCCACCCGATGTGGGCGTGCGCGTCTGTGTGTGCACTGAAGCAAAATAATGCTTATCAATGCGACTGGGAAGCGAGCAGCGAATTGCGAAAATGCAACTCGATGGCAACATGAAAAATTATTCGCTACAAAATTGCCACTGGGAAAATGTATACGACGGTGATGCTGATGATGTTGGTGGCACAGTGGTGGCATGAAAAGCGTAAAATGTTCAATGTGCTTAATTAAAGATAGGTAAGCGTACAGTAAAACTTATTTATGATAAATGTTTATTTTGAGTAACAATGTTGTTAAACCTGTTGTTTGAATTTTCGATATGGCTTGACACTGGTTTTTAGGTAGTTCACCCAATACACTCATCATCCCGTACACTCATCATTCCCGTTTTTTTTATATTTTTATTTTGTTGCTAAATATTTTGAGCTATTTAAAGTTACATGTGATAAAATGTTCTACTCAAACTCGTTTACATTTTCGCTCATATGCGCTTAAAACTGGAAATTTATAATTTTTCTCCTTCCGTTCATCCTCAAGAGGTCGAACTGTAATCGTTACTATTTGGGCACATTTTACCTGTAGAAAGTCACGTGGCGTTGCGCCCAGCACTTGAAGAATTTTATCATAGCCCGAATCCTGACAGAACTCAAAAAATGTTTTGCCAAACAGCTCCAATATATCATCAGCAGGTATTTCTGTATACAAAGAAACGTAAATATATCCGTTGGTAAGCTTGTTTTATGGTTGCACATAACTACAGTAATAACCAGTTAAGTGCCACTGCTACTGCTTGTTAGCTACTTACTCAGTATCTCAACAGCTGCTCCAATTAGATTGTATGTGATTTCGTCATCGTAAATTTGACGCACCAGAAATTGTCCTTCCATGTTGACCATGGCCTTTTTTCTGTTGTTGTTGTTGACGTTATCGTTGTTAGTGTTATTGTCGTTTGTTGTTTGTTGTAGGGCCCATCAAAACGTCAGAGTGTGTGTGTGTGTGTGTTTGTGTGGAGGATGCATAAACGTCAACGTCAAAGCCGAAATATGAAGACGGCGAGCAACAGGAGCAGTTAGGAGGAATAGAAATGTAAGACGAAAGTAAGAAGAAGAAACAGCACCAGTAGAAAATACATACATTAATTTTAATTAAATTGCTTTTGTGCTTTTATTTATAAGCGTTTGTGTGTGCGGGTTTGTGTGAGCTTTGTTTATGTGTATTTTATCCTGAAGCAACCATAAAGCTGACTGACGCCCATATGGTGCTTAATTTTATAACCGCTAGTGGAAAACGAATTGGGAATCCAAAACAGTATTCGGCGTATTTAAAATATTTCTACGGCCTGCTTGGCCAATTTATGCCGCCTGCGAAATGTTGATAATTAATATTCTTAATGCTTTGCTTAACTCAGTAATGGACCAATGAAAATAAATTGAAGAAGTTAATTTTTTTAAATTTAAACGCAATAATTTGGGAAAACAACGTATACATTTTTGGCCATTTCATCTATCTGTTAGCATATTGAAATGAAATCAAGCATTGATTTATATAAGTAGACCTCTAGCTGAGGAGGCAATTTCATATCATAGATTTCATGGGAATTTTCAGACAGACGCCAACAAACTTTTGTTAAATTTCGAATGTATTCAAAGAAGCTTTGTAAAATGTTAATGCCCGTGAAAAACTTAAGTCGCATTTGCATTGAATAACAATGAGAAAAAAACCACAAAAAAAGAATAGTAAATAAATAAGCAACAAAGAAATGCTTGTCGGTTTCTTATTGTTGTAAACATTGTGCAAATCGACTTTATTATTTAATAGAACTTCAGCCAAGCTGTTGCCAAAACAAATTGAATACAACGTGCCGCAGCAAAAGAAGAGGAAAAGAAAGATAGAGCAAAAAATAAACAGCGAACGTCGTATAAAAAGTAACCGAACAGAAATCAAATGGAAAAAAGTAATAGAAAAGTAGATGTTGTACGTGCAAAAGTTTTTCCATTTTCTCGCATCTAGCGTCTACCTGGCCTAACTACTGATTTTCCCCCAGAACTTGCCACAAAATAGCTGGCGGAGGAGCTACATATGTCAACGAGGGTAGAAAGAACAGTTGCTTTGCAGCTCATTTTCAATGCAACAAAAGCAGCTGTCAAATTGCAGCTGACAAATTGCAAACGATAGCAACAGCTGAAGCTGCAAAAACACACAACCATTCAGCAAATAATTGAAGCAGTTCGAAAAAAAAAAACGTTCTTCCTTCCTTCTTTAGCATAAGTTGAGCGTGCGGGTTGGTGTTCTCTCTGCTTTGCCAACTTGAGTGTAAAATTTATATGCAAGTGATAAGCTGATTTTTTAATTTCCTGTGTATATCGCAGACAGAAACACAGCTGCAGTATCTGCAGCAACTACACAATAAAGCTCAAAGAAACATTCGCATTTTGTTGTACCCAAAAATATGGAAATTGATTCTCCAACTGCAATTTATTATGCTATGATAGACTGCATGTGGTTTTATCGTTTCTCTGTAAGTGTTGTATATGGGTGTGTTTGCGAGAGATTTGAAATTTAATAATATAATAAAATTTATGCAGGCGTCGCTCTGCAACGCTTCAACAAATTTGTGGTTTATTTATGAATGAGCAAAGGGGTTAACAGTATCGATTAAAAGCCAGATTTATACCAGACAAATTTAGCTTTAATCTATATTTAAATAGACCTTGTCAATGCTGCTTGCAACAGTCAAAAAGGAAGATTAAAGTATCAACTGAATTCAACTGAAATGTTTCGTTCTTCGAATTAAAAATTGATGAAATTTTTTGTGTGAGTCTGTAAAAGTATAAAGGTTTGTAAATTATTCTGGATAGCAGATAAAAATAAAGTTTTTTTCGACTAAACATGTCCTCAAAATCACAGGAAGCAAGACAAGTGAAAATTGCACAGCATAATATATATTTTTAAAAATTTTCAAAGTATGTAATTCACTTAGTTATCACTTTTGGTTAGAGCCGAAATAAAATTAAATGCGCACGTTTTGCCAAGCATCAAAAGACAAGTTACACAGTTCAGATGTCTAGGTAGCGTATGATTGATTTTTATTGATTCAAATGCTGCGTGCAGGTGCGTGTCTGTGTGTGTTTTTGTGTCACCTATTGATCGACAACTTAATTGAAAAGTTAATGTGTGTGTGCACGCAACAAAGCAGAAAACAAAATTGCCCATTCAACAAATGTTTAACTTTTTTTATCGTCTTCACATTTTTTTTTTTTGTCGGCACGCGTTTATTATCTAATCAAATGTTGGCTATAAATTTTGCCAAAAAAACACAAAAGAAAATAAAAGCAAAAGTTGTTTATATAGCTTTAAGGCGAAATTAAACATTTATATAAAGGAAATTTAAGTTTATTTATGCTGTACAAATTAATTACACGCTTGGCAATTTATCACCTTGTTATTTGCAGCTACTCATGACATTAAGTATACGCCCGGTAAGCGGAGCGTAACAAATGCAAGAAGACATTTAGTAGCTGGCTGCCAAGAAGACTCCCAAGAAGCTGGCTGGCTGCTGCTTACAAATTCAATTTCCCCTCCTTTCTCTCAAGCTCTCATTTGAATATTGAGCGCGGATGCGAAAAGTGGCTGGGTGTCGTTGTTTGCTACGCCAACAACTAAGTGGCCTAATCTGACAAACGGCGTTTGGCCCGCAAATTATATGCAATCATGGCATTAACCTAGCCTGGCCAGCCCAAAAATGTATTGCAGCCGTATTGACAATTAAATATTTGCTATCCGAAACCATTGCCCGTGGCATGATTCTGTTTTTGACGCGCTCGCGAGCCAATACTATTATTGTTCAATACGCCACAAGGAAAACACATTAATTTAAACATAAACACACCGACGCATATGTACAGCCCTACGACAGTTTTTTGGGTTGAAATTTTATGTGCCTTAAACACGCCGCCTTTGCTGCTCTATCACGTATTTGTGTGTGTGTTAGTTTACTCTCTTAATTTAATGGCATGCCACTAAATCGCTTTATTATGAACTACTTGTTGGCTTTTAAGCAACTTCAACTTTCAACAAGAAGTTTAAAGCCCAAGTCGACCGCAATTGATAACAAATTAATTAGCTAATTTGATTTGCCATTTGTGGCTTTTACCATTAAACCCTCTCCCCACCCACACACACAACTATATTGCAAAATTTTAATGAGCTTGCGTTTCTTTGTGAATTAAGTGCTATTAATGGCATTGAATTGCGATCCACTACAGATTTAACCATCAAATGATATGATAGCGTGACGGCTTCTGCTTCAGCTTTTGACTGTCAACTTTAGAATAAGCTTTGGCTTTGGCTTATGATCTGTGGCCCACGTCCATGTCAGTTGCCACATTGTTGTATCGCCTGTGTAGGCGGCTCAAAAACATAAGACTCGCATGTGTATGTCGCCCACAAACACATACACACTCACACAGCCGGCAGATTAACATTGCTTGAGCACTTAGACTCAACAGCGGCTCTGTCTCTCTGCTAAACTAAATATAAATATAAAATAATATATATAAACATGCAGTTTGTCCTTAGGCTATGTTTTGTGGGTTAGATTGACTTTGTGATTTTCTTTGCGAACGTGGACATTATTAGAACTATAATAACATATAATATAAATGAATGCAAATATGTGAAAATAGTACAAAAAGTTGCATCACATAATCCTTTTTGATCCATACATATTCTGAGAGGGGCTTATTTTTTTTTGCTTTGTAAATGCGTTTTTCAGTTTGTCGCATGTCACAGCTTAGTGCCTATTTATAGCCCCGGATAATTTCTTGTTTGTAACTTTAACTTAAACGAAAGTTATTAAACAGATTTATGCCAAGTACAACCTAAAACAAGTCAATATATAATTTTTTTGTTAGATCAAGCTTACAACAAAGTATTTATCTAGTCGCCTAGACTCGATTGCAGCATTTACTGGCTGACTTTCTAAGTGGCAGCAGTCATTGCAGCGAAACCCCGTCCTACAAAGAAACGGATAAGTGGTGTGCAGCTAAGCTGCAGCAAAAGAAACGGAAACGAAATAAGGTTAAAAGCCACTTAAGACTTGCGCAAGTTAATGTGCCACATAACTCAAGTGAGTCACATATTTTATTTTGCACAGATAGAAAGAGAGTGAGAGAGAACAGAGATGCAGAAACAACGTGAAAAAATTTAAAACGAGGCTAATGTTCGGCCATGGCCAGGGCAATGATAATATCTTAAGCATCCCAATATCATAAAGTTGCGAATCGTGCGTTGAGATTGCATAACGATTATTTAAGAGCTGTGGTATAAAACAAGCCTGCGTTTAACATTAAGCGCGTTGCCTACACAAAACTGTCTAACAAATTAACATTGAAATTACAATCAACTCTATTAAGGCACAGTTTATGTTTTGTTCATACCCTGTGAGTATTAGTAATAATATTATTATAATATAATATTTCTTAGGCAGTTTAACTATCGATTACAGTCTCACAGCAAAGAGCTATAACATGAACAAATATTTTTCTAACGAGACCCATACTACATACTATACACAAATTTTAAACTGTTTATATTTAACAGGGTGTCGTCAAGGCAACCACATCCGTGTTCTGCAAAAGGTTGTGTAAACATATATTGTTGCTGTGGCTTGGGCGTTGTTATCCTGTGTGGTTTGTTATTCAAAGCTGGCTGAAATGAACAGAGTGGGGCCAAGCCGGACAATGGGGCAGGTCTGGCAGTTGCACGTACTTTAGTGTGGCACTGCGTTTACTTCACTTTACTGGCCCCCTGGACAAGCTGCCCCTGTCAACGACTGAGTTTTCTCATGTGTTTGCTCTCTTATTTGTATGCGATTAGCGTTAAACCACTTGCGGAACAACCCCTACTTGCAGAAGAAAGGGGGGCGCCAGTCTTAGTCTTAGACTCAGTTTAAGTTTCACCCTCATCATTCGCATTCAAATGCACATCATTTTTGTTATTGTAATGATGCTCATCATTATGAGTGTCATTTATATTATCATTTTCATTGCCGTTGTGTGATTGTGATTGCGATTAGCCGAGCCAAGTCAATTTAGCAGAGGCTCGGCATTTTGTACTGTCGCTAAGGTTTGTCACGGCCACGGGGCGTATGATTAACCTTTAACGCAACCATCCACAGAAACACAGCCTAATCTGTTGGGAAAATGTTTAAGCGATAAAAGAAAAACTCATGACAAGACAGCACCTTCAGCTTGGTTGGCCAAATTAATGAATCCCACTCTTGCCGAACGCTTGCAGCGTGCGACCAACTCATTAATAACTGTCCACATGCGTCGTGTGGCAAGCGCGCAACTTTGTCACAGACACCAAATCCTTACCCTCGAATCGAAATTCACTTGGCCATTTGTTATGTCTTGCATTTTGTGGCCGTCGCTTATCGATTGACTTTCGCCTGTCTTGTCTTCTACTTATTTTGCCTGTAAGTTTCTCTTGTATTTTATTTTTTTTGGCATACAATTTATCAACGCCCGTACTGTGATATCTCGAAATTAGGACATCATTAGCAACTGTCGATACGCGCTGATAAATGCACCCACACAAGGCCTTATTTTCATTAAGAGGCCTGGGGCTTGGCCGTCTGCCCATTGAATCCCGCTGACGGTGCCGAATTTTGAGTAAAATTACAGCGAAGAGTCCTTAATTTAGGTCCATTTTTAAGCTGTCTCAAAGTGTGTGCTTTTACGCGTAACTAATGGCAATATCCTTGTTAAACAACATTTGCGCTTATTTATATTTATTTATCTTGTTTGTGATCCGGTAAAATATTAAATTCCATTTTGATATCTTTAGAAAACGAAACACATACAAAATTATACTTTTGAACAGTTTAAAGCCTTTCGAAAAGAGATGTGATGACTGTTTTGGTAGCAGATAGCTTAAATAAATCACTTTAATAACTTATTTTCATTAAGTTAGGAATCATGAAAGCGATTATAGTTAATAATAACTTTCAAATTGTGCTTGAAACAGAAATAATAATCGATAAGTAAATTTTCAGTTTCTTTTGCAACCCAAATTCAATTGTTATTAATTTGTTTGCACTTTTCAATTTGCTACAGGGTGTATTTTTGTAATAATGTTGGCAAGGGCGTTTGATTTAATGATGCCCAAAGGCCAAAGCGCTACGCAAAGCAATGTAACATGAACGATGCACAAACAACATAAAAAAACATTCAAACTGTCGCAACACTTCCGGTCTGACATGCCACTGCAGCTAACAAGTTTACAGTTGCAATGTCGCCAAAGGCAGCTGAATCTCTGCCCTCGCTGTATAAGTGTGTGCTTGTTTGTGTGTGTTCAGCGGAAGCAAACACTCGCAGACATGTGCGTCAATATTTTGTTGTCGTTGTTGTTGTTGCAAGTATGCAAATCAAGAGAAAATTGTCTTTACATCGCTTGACAGTCAGTGCTTGCTGGTTGCTTGTTTGGTCAATGCCATCGATTTGCATGACATCAGCAAAATGGGTTGGAAGAGCGGGTGCTTGGAGACAAAATCGTTTGCAGCTTTGATTTTGAGTTGGGGCTAAAGGAGTCAAACAAGGCTTGAACAAATTTGACAGACGTAAAATGCAGATACAGTTGCAATTGCTGTCAGCACACAGCAGCTGCCTGCTCAAGATTGTTGCACGTTAAGCGGTGTGTGGCAAATTGAAGTGTCCGCTGCACACTCATAAACGTTTTCAAAAAATTCAATAAAATCCCGATTGATTTGAATTGCATTCGCCATTTGGCTTTCTTTGCAACGCGATTTCACTTAAATTCAACAAAAAATATAATAAAAATCTAGAGAAAAAATATCCAGCTGAGTTGTTGCGTGCTAAATAAATTGTATTAAAGCGTTGCATAGGAGGCACACACACACACACACATCACACACTCAGTCAGCTATGGCTCGATTCTCAAACGCAATAAATAAGAATTTTCCACGGATGCATTTAAACGGGAAAAGCGTAGTTACGTTTTGCCAACGACTTTTCCTACCCAGTTACGCCCATACACAAAGTTTTCTGGCTATTCATTTGACCATACAGTGAAAATGAACGTAATTTTATTGCACAGCACAAAACGTAAAAAACTTTCTGTGGGCGTATGATTAACACGATAAGCATTGCGCATACGCCTCGCAACCCTTCTCTCTCATCCAACCGTTGGCTAACCAATCCAGCAACCGACCAGCATATTTAACTTATTTAATTAATATTTGTAGCCCTGCCCGATGGCGCCAACGTTCAAGGGAGTACAGCCTAAGGGCAGATTGTCAGCATTGGCAAACAGAGCCGGAAGGATGTTATAAAAGGCTTTGACTGAGTTGAACTGGGCTAGCAAAAAAGAGGCTTTGTTTCAAATACTGCTGTGGCTGTTGTGTGTGTTTGCCGTGTATCAAGTTGTTATTATAAATTAATGGGGCTTTGTGCGGTCTTAAGTTTTGGCACGAAATTCGATAAATTTATAATTAAGTTTTGGCGTGAAATGAGTTGGAAACAAGTTAGGCACCCCTTCCCCCCACCCCCCACAGACCCAACCAAATTCATCACAAGCAGTTCTGTTTGTTCCTTCTAACTTTAAGGCTAGTTAACTTAATTACCATGGAGATAAAACCCTTCCATTGTCATTGTCTGTAAGCTATGTGAACTGTTTGCGATTAAGTAAAATAATCTGAAATTAAGCTAAGAAATTAAGCATTTAATGTCAAACTGTTATTCAATGTTGTAATACTCGAACATTTAAACGGATTTATTTCGTTAATTACCCAATAAAACAATTCAAAATCAAATCTGACTACAGTTTTATTTCTTTTATTTGATTTTATAGAATCTATTTGCTCGGAAAGGCAGTCCGCAAGCAAATGAAAAGCTATTGAGAAGCGATTACAGGTGATAATGTGAGCCCTGTTCATTCTCAATTCAAAAATTACGTATGCGCCGCATGGCCAACAAATGAGTTCACGCACGAAGGCACGCACGCATACTTACAAACATAAAATGTGGGCGTGGCACACGGAGCCAGGTGGACAAGAAATGCGCTAAATATGAAGCAATCAAACGCACAATAAATGATGTTAGCCAAAAACAAAGCTGTGAAGTCGAGCCAAAAGAAATGCAATCAAAGCTAAAAGTAATCTCGGCGATAAGTGCGTAAACGTGTCAAATGGAGAGTCAGTCGGAAAGGGGAGTGAACAGCGTTCGGCTGTCGATAACAATAGACAACAAGTTTGAGTAGAGATATGAAACTATGACAAGCAGCCAATGCGAAAAGTTTCACAAGAACAAAACAACAAAATTAGAAATTTGTTTTTGTGTGTAGAGTGGTGGTAAGGCCGTGTAGATTTTCAATTTTACAAACTATACAGATATAAAATGTGGCCTAAAGAGGGACAACAATGTAGAATAAATTCGTTATCAGACTCAAAGCTTTCTGGTTACAATTTTTTAGTAATTCATAGAATGTTGGTTTTTATCGCTTTATCCTAGAGGATATCGTTGAGAGTAAAGCTTTTGATAAGAGCTCAACAATTTTGTTTGGAATAAATATATTTTAAAATTTCTAAAAAGACCTGCAAACAGAAGTTTACCCCAGTCTTTGTACTCTCGCAGCTCTAACTTGTTTGCAAAGCTAGTTTTGTTGTTGTTGATTTTTTGTTTATTTGTGCTGGTTAACCACACGCGCGCATGTATACAAACATGCCTTCATACATATATCACCGAGCCCAGGCGATATATTTAAACTAGAAGAATTTTTGTGGGGATGAAACGACCGACTTTTTGACTAAGAATGAAATTTGAGACGCACCAACACACATTTGTTGACGCATTAACACACACACACACACACTCCTAACTCGTTACATGCCTGAGAAATGCCATTTCCGACACTCTCACACACAGACAAACACTTGAAAAGCGACTCGAATTTCCATAATGTCTGCCATGAAAATGCGATCGATTTTTGTGTGGCAAAAAAAAAAAAAAAGTAGAAGCAACATAAAGAAGGCAAAATATAAAAAAAAACACACACACATTATGCTGCGGGCGATGGCTTGGAATGAGGCATACACTCAGCTGCTGTGTGTGTGTGTGTGTGTGTATGCGTGCGCTGGTATGAATATCTAAAAAGCGGCGTAGCTGCCACAAAAATAAAAGCCAGTAATATGAAGCTTTGGCATGGGGCATGAAGTCAAAACCAGAGCGCCTAATAGCCCAAAGAGAATCAACCCAAAAATAAATAAAACAAAGATTGTTTTGTGCGTGGTTTTTATTTTTAAGCGGCACTTAGCGAACAGCTTTTGAATTAACATGAGTGTCGAAATGCGTATTTAATGGCAGTCAAAGGATTTCACTGGCAAACCAAATAGCTCTGTCATTGTTGCTATCCCTTTTTTTGCTGTAATGCTTGCTGGCAGCTGCAAAACGGAATGGAGATTGATGATACTTTAAGATTTGTCAGCAGTTGGCGCAGCAGCTGTGATTCTTTTCAAAGTTAATAAGTCGCGTAAATGTTTCCTCCTCTATGTGTTTCGCAAAATTCGCACAAATTTACATTTAATACGGCAGCCACATAAACACACACCGAAACACACACACGTTGCGTACCTACCACACACCATTAGGCGTATGCGCAGTACGTAAACCATAGCGAGGCGTGAAGATGCCTTGTCAATATATCAAATTTTACATTCAACCAGCTATGTTCTTAATGCAAAAATAAAAGCTAAAAATAAAGAGTTGACATGATGACATGGCCAGGTCACGGAATTATGGTTAGCTCGGGTTGGGCTCTGATATGAGTTTCAAAGCCAACGCAAAATTCATGTCTAAAAGATAATGTTCCAATTTGCATATGTAACTGAAATGCAGAATGACATTGATAAAACTGTACAAAATATGTGAAAGTTTTAAGTTGAATGTTTAAGAAATGGAATTTAAAAATTTACAAAAACTATATTATGAAAAATTAGTAGAAATGTTTTAGACTGAAGACTGAAAGTTGAACAAAAATGCTCCCAAATAGAAAATGATTTATAATATAGCAAATTTAAATCAACTTTATACCACATTTGCTAGGCATCCTGGTGCTTTTTAATTATAAACTTAAAAATAAATAGAAAATTAGGTCTGTATCAAGCTTTGTGAAATTAAGTTCAAAGCGTTTTTGAAAGCCCATCACAATATGTGTGGTCAAGCAGTTAGGCAAGGGTTGCGATTTGGATGCTTGATCCATTGGCAGCGGGTATTTGGCAGTAAATAGCGCCGACAGCAGCAGCTAGCCTAAGCAGGCCAATGGAAATATATGTACACATAAGTATGTATATACACAGGCTTACGCATGAAACCAATTGATTGACATATGATTGGGTGGACAGAAGGTGGGTAGACAATTGTGTGTGGGTTAGAGGGGCCTTGAGGCTTAGATGCCATAACAACTCAGGCAGCGTGCCCTTGTTGTGGTTATGTTCTGCGTGAGTGTTGTAAAACATTTTATAGGCAAATCGATTTTTGTCTAAAGTGCCACAAACGCGCATAGCAGCAACAGCAGCACCAGCAACGATAACAATAACAAGGACTTTCCCAACAATAACAATAAAGCGATAATGCGACACACAGAGTATAACGATTTCCAGGATGTTGTGGGTGGGTGAGGGGGTGGAGAGAGAGGGGGGGGGGAAATCTAAACTTTCGGTTAGTGTATTAGCACAACAAGTGACACTTTGACCGTGGCCAATGGTGCGTTTGTGTATTTGTTGTTTGTTTCGATTGTATCGCGTTAATGTCGAGCGATTCGGCCTCAGTTGTCTCCCTTTGATGTGCTTTGTGCCACATCAAAGTCAAAGGCAAGACGCAAGAAATTCAAAAAATAAAATATTGTAACGCAGCATTGTCAACAAATTCAAACTCATATTTCCAAGCAGTTGAGTTTGGTGCTTTAAGTTGAAGCTCAATCTTGTTCTGGTGGCAAATTGATGATGCTTATTTGCAGATTGATGTGTTGCAATTATGCGGCAACAACAACAACAAGGATAAAAAGAAGACGCTGCCCATAAAGCACTTAGCGCACAGATTCTGATAAGTGCGGGCAAGTACGAAGCGGCTGCTAAAATAGCTTTAAAGCCAGGCATGGCGGCTGTAAGCTATAAAAACAATCAACAAGGAAGCCAAGTGACACAGATAAAATGAGAGAAGATGTAAATAATGAGAGAGAGCAAACGAGATACAGTAACTGTGTTTATTTGAATTCATTTATTTGCGGTCGGTCAGCAGTGCGTCAATCAAGGCAAATGCCATTGCCATTCATATTGAAGGCGCACCAGACACACATACAAACGCTGGGATACACAAAGAGAAAAATGGAGGGTTTAGTGAAAGAGTGTGAGGGGGGTGAAAGAGAGGCTGCTGGTAGACAGTATCACGGGCACGCACGTATGCGATGCTGCTTCTCTTGTATCCTGTCAATGGTAGTCGTCTTTGGACTTGTCTGCTTTTTTTAATAAACGCTTTGACAATGCCTTCAAGTGCAGCTGAACGAGAGGCTAACGAGGACAAGAACTGTCGTCTACGAATGTTGATAGAGAGGAAAAATGCATAAAAGTGCGAGGGGCAGAGAAAGATTGGCAGGAGATGAGGGCGTGTCACGAAACTCAGCAAACTCTTTGAATAAATTATTAATGAAAGTGAATATTTATTCGAATACTTTTTTTGTATTAAACTTTTCATAAAATTAAGTGGATGTCATGACTATATTTTAGATTGGTTTTAAAGGATTTTAAAACATTGCGAAAAAATCATAATCCAAGAAAATTTATTCTTGCTAGTTAAATGATAAAGATACTTATTTTTAACGGCAATATGCGTTTAACGGTACTGTTGCTAAGCACGCTTTATGGCAGGTTTCTGATTAGATAAAATTATTTAGTAATCGAATGGTAACTTAGGCATTAGTCTCATTAGCCTAATGGATAGCATGTTAATATATTAGACATTTTCTGTAGTGTGTTATGAACAGCTTAAAAATCAATAAAAAATATGTTTGAGGGTACGGAAAAGTGTTTTTCACATTCAAAATATACCGGGTAGAGGGTTTAAGCATAAAGGGTAGAAAAATATATAATTTTCAATCAAATAAATTTTTGTATATCGTGTATCGTTCTTGCAACCTAGAAAAATCACGAAACATGCCCTACTCAAGTCACACTAAAGTGTATATGTATATTTGAATGTTTGATTGCGTGTGTGTGTTTGTGTGTTTCTGTGTCTATGTTGACTCAAGTGTGGGTGAACGTCAATGCCAATGCCTGAGCGCCTCAAGTGGCAGTATAATGAGTGTGGCTTTTGCCACTGCCAACTGCAACACTGAATGCAGCTACTGCTGCCATTGCCATTGCTGCTGTTGCATTGATTGCCAGCCCCACTGCCAATGTCAACTGGTCAGCAATATAATTAAAGTCATGTCATTGGCAGCGTCATTTTGAGCAGCCGTTTAGGCTAGGGTCAAGACGCTTATATGAGCTCGCAACAAAACAAACAAATGGTTAAAAATTTGGCTTTTTGTGGCCGTCGACTAGTTTTAATGTAGATAATTTAAAGGGTTTTTCTTCTGGCAGCTGACTGTCGGCTAAGCAAATCAAAAATCATAAATCTTGCTCAATTAGCAAAGTCAAGTCTGACGTCATGCCTGGTTGACTTGGCCGGTTGCCTGGCCTCCTCATTTGGCCACAAAATCCGCCATGGCTGGACTGGATTAGGCGAAAATAGCGCATGACTCATTCAAAGGCAAAGGCAGCCCCGGAGAAAAACATACAGAGAACACTAAACTACTAAGCAAATACACACGCAATATCAATAACTTAATTAAGATAAATGCGAATTGTATTTAGTCATAGGCACATGCAAGCAAAACCACCCAGACAAAATGAGATAGAGAGAAAGAGGGGGATATGAGAAGTCGTCCCTTTTTGGGGATTTTTGGTCGGATATCCGTTAATTCTTGCCACTGCATTTGTTGTCTGCTTTTGGCCCAGATCGGGGTCCACAAATCGTTGTAAACATTAATGCTACGCATGTTTTGCTTGTTTATTTCTGCCATACAGACACAAACAAACCATTAATTTATGTGCACATGTTTGTGTAGGCTTGTGGGCGTGGCAGCGCACGTACTTTATGTGAAAAATTGATAATTAGTTAATTGCGGCTTTTGTTAGCTCCCTGAGCATACACACAATTGCTCTTAAATTAATATATTTTAGTTATTAATTAAATGCGCCAAGGCTCTAATTTGCAAAGGCATCTCAAATTGTAACCGAAACCCGTCGAGAAATATTAGAATCACACAAATATTACGCAACTTTTATGCACACATCGTCGCATTAGTTTTTGTGGGTGTGTTATACGAAATTAAATCAGTAAACTAACTGGCAAGGTGTTTGGCATAACACATCGTTACCGACGATGGCGAAATAATAACATAATGTTTTAGCTATTTATTTTATTTTTCTTGCTTTTTGGTGTTTTAGTTCAAAGCTGTTTGATTTGATTTTCAGCAAATAGATGCCAAAACTCACATGTCTTGTTAATTGACAAAATTATTTAATGCCTTGCTTAAAGTTGGTCTATGTCTAACCATTTATGTGGAACCTAAAGCGTAGACGGACTTAAGACAGAGATTAATTTCACATCTTAGCATAATAAATATATATTTGGTTGTATTTTGTTTGGTAAGATTGAGCTAGATGCAAGTCTTGAACCATATCATTTCTTGGGTTTATTTTAATATGGGTGTAAAAGGGTTGATGTTAAACTTATTAGAGTTTTGCTGTTTTGCATCTTAACAGAATTGTGAAAATTATTCAGCTTGCTGTTTATCTCTACTCCTTACTGCTTACAACTCAAATGACTGCCGCTTTATACTATATAAAATTTTAATATCAGCGAATATATTTAGCAGAGGAAGCTTCCTTCCCTTGCATTCCAATCTTTCTAAATACCGGCGCTCTTCTTTGCAAACTAATTGACATTTGCGTTATGCAATATGCTAATGAAAACAGGAAAAAGTCCATGACCAGTTATCATTATACCTCACCACAAATGATATGCCAAGGAGCAAAGTGTTTTTAACTTGTTAGGGGTGTTTTCTGTGGAAGCATTATTTTTCTGTGTCAGACACTCACAATAAAAGTCACACATTAATATTTAATGAAGTTTTCTGTTGTTTTCATATAAAATGCTTCAAATAAGTTTCATGAGCAGTTTTTTTTCGACATTTCTTACTTGATCTTCTCCCATAGCTCCTCTCCGAAATGCTTGAGCACCAGCAACTCCAGAGCGTAGTTAACAAAGCCATACTGAAATTAGAAAAAATGGTGTGAATAAACATTAACAACAACAGCAAACGATGAGTTTATGAATACAATTGAATATCATATAAAAAATGATTAGCATAACATTCTCGCACTATTTAATTTTTTACACGAACTGTACAATTTATCTGGTTTTCATTTACCTTGGACTGGATGGCCACTTGTGGGAGCTTCTACTATAGTAATAACTGAAACATTTTAAAGGCCTCTCAAAAAGAATGCTGCTCAACAATAGAATTACATTTTCAGACTAAATAAGGGATTCTATAAAATGAAGTCCAGCATAGAAAGAAAATCAAAAAAACAAAAACACGGCTAAAAGAAAAATGATACACTCGTTGAAGCTCGTTTTTGGAGCTGTTTTGTTTCAGATTCGTAAAAAATGTAAGAGCAATAAAGATTGTGCATTTCATTTCTTTTATAAGCAATCAATTTGATTTGTTATGCGAAATAATACCCAGGCACACACACAAAAAAACCTATATACCCAGGCACTAACATGCTGACACACACACACACACACACAATCAATTGCTTCCGCCGGAAGTAACGTTAGGCAACCAGGCAAAATACTTGAAATATATTTACATACATTACGCATACGTCTAGTGGTTCTCCCCAAGCTCAATTGTTCGGCTGCCTGATGAAGATGTATCTAACCGATATTTGATGTTTATTGCCTTTGTTGCGCACATATTGAAATGTTTGCAACAACAACGAGAAGAAAATAAAACCAAACAGCTGCTGGATGGGGAAACTACATGTCTACACATGTGTAGATGTAGCTGTTCAGCGTAATTTGAAAAAAAAATAATAGAAAAACATGCAAAGAAATGCGAAAATCGCAATCATTAGATGTGAACATTTCTTTTATATGGCTGTATGCGTATGTGTCATGTCAACAACTGGGAATATTGTTTGCCTTGCCATTGAGTGGGTTCTTTTGGCAAAATGATTTATATCTTCGGCCCTGGCATTTAATTTGCTTTTACTCAGCACTGTTTTAAAGAGTGTATTTTATTCTTGAATTATGCTCAGCTCTTGACTCTTAATAAGCATACTTGATATTCTCAAAGTGAACCAATGCTTTATTATGTCTTCAACAAATTTTTTTATTCAATTTCGTCAAGTTTTCTGCATATTAAATTTCATCAAGCATAAAAAACATGAAAGCTTAATTCATTCACTCAGCAGCTGTGCTGGGATATTCTTAAACTACATATTGAATTTTCAAAAAAAGGAAAATCATTTTTGTTTGTTGGATTGAATGTTTTGCGAAAATTGAATTTTTTCATCTGACTCTGACTATCAATTAATAATGAACACAAATTGATTACGGTTCTGTATTAGTGTTGTGCTTCACTCAAGCGTTAATTGAATATGCAAAAATGTTAATTATGAATGCATTCCACTTACCATTTTGTCAGCCTATTTAGTTTATCTTTTTTGCTGCGAAAAATATGCAAAACTTTTGCTGGCGTTTTAATCCACTTGCACTTAATATGAGTTGATCAAGTGCGACACATAACTTATTTAAATATTTATATGCAATTCATTTTAGTTTAAAATTTTCGTTTACGAAGTTGACTTTAAGATCTGCACATTCGTTAAAGGAAAATGAATTTTTCTATTTACTTTATTTAAAAAAAATAAACATTTTAATTTAAGTACACAAAAGTTTTGCTTAAGCTCTAAGGACATCTTTTGTGTTGCACTGCTGTCACTGATAGACCATCAAAAATGCCACAAAGAACATGAATATTTCATAAGTTTATGCTTCAAAATCTGCTTAAAATGTTTTTTTTGTTTTGCTCTGTATATCATTTTTAGTTCCATTCGTTTTCGTTTTAAGTTTTGTTGGCCCTTTTTGTAATTTATGCATATTCGCCAGTTGGCCTGAACTGGCATATGTTTAGGACTGGTTGCTGTTGCTGCTTGTTTTTAAAGGCCGAATGCTAATCAAATATTCCAATAGGTGCAAGTGAGCTCTCAAGGAGCATTTCACTCGTAGCGTTTGGCCAACAGCAATAGCTGTTTGTAGTGCCATTTGTTGTTGGCGTTATTGCAGCTGTTATTGCATTCTAGCATGTTTGTTTGTTGCATGCCACATGCAACACGTGCAGAAGCGAGCCAAAGGCGTGCGCACACAGCCATCAACTGGGTCACAATAAACGCGAAACGGCAATGAAGGCAAAGGAGCAGCCAAAATGGCAACAGCCGAGCGGCAAAAAGGATGCACGAGGCTTCTTAATTACACACAAATACATATGCTTGTGTGTGAATGTTTGAGTGGCAAGTCAAGCATAGCTCCAAATTTATGCGCCTCGCCAAGTGTGCGGCAATTAAGGCGTCGCCTATTTTTGCACTCAGCATTGCAGCAAAAAGCACACTTTGGGGCATGCAACTAGGCACTGGGAAGATCGTAGTGGCAGGAAAAGAATCAAAAGTTTGCGTTATACTAGCAAACACGAGAGAGTACATCAAAGAAACCGTTCGAAATAATAATAATAATAATAATTCCCAATTTTCCTTTATAAGGTTTAATAAAAATGAATTCTGTTTAAACAAACATGTAAAAAACGTGTTTTGATTTTAATGGATTTCTCAAGTTGTCCAAGTCTTCATTTTTCCATGTGAGTAAAGCAGCTGAATTTAAGTCAACTTCCTGACTTATTTCTTTTGAGTTGCCAACAAAGTTGAACACGGTTTTTAAAGCCCAAAGTGAAGTATCGATTTTCATCTGGAATGTGTGTGTGTGTGTATAATGCTTTTGGCCATTAGCACTCGCGTTAAGGTGCATAGCCAAAGATTTATTTATACGCTTGTATATTTTAGATATATGCCATACTTAAATCGGGCTTGGGATTTCATTGTTTTATTTTTGCCCTCGTTTATCGCTGTCAACTTTTGGCGCGTTGGTTGTGTTTAGCCCCAGTCGATTTTTGGCGTTTAATGCATATTAATCAGTTGAATATAGCTTGCCAAATGAGGTCACACATTAAACTGGCAGCTACCAGTTACCCCGTCTCAGCACTTATGTGAAGTGGCTTCCCATTCAGCGAATTTTAATTATGTGCAACATTTGACATTCTGGGTAATGCTTTCCGCTTAAGCATGAATAAGTTTCAAGTGCCATTGAATAAGAGCGACGAACTGCGATGTTCTGGCTCAAGCCACAAGACTTAAAATGGTTAGTATGAATTGTTAAGGGGCAAACGGTTTGACAGCTAACAAAAATGTTGCACGCAATTGAACGACAACACGCGAATAGTTAGTCAACTAAAAACTAAATGATATTATGGCTCGTTATGCTCGTTATATGCGAACAAATCGTCTGTCAATTTGGCACTAAAGGTACAATAGCTGAGTAAATGATGGGCCGGTTCATTAAAGCGGCCAAAACTCATGCCCTAATGAGCGAAGCGGAGACATGGTCTGAGAATTATTATTGTCTGGCTTGGGTTTAGTTGGTGAGGCCATGTAGAATAGGGCAATTGTGATTACAACGACTGTGCACACATTTATCAAATCTAATGGACAGCAACGGCAGCAGCAACAACAACTGTCCACATATTGCCGCGGGCACGCAAAGCCAAATGTCTAATAAACTTTGACATACTGTGGCAAATAATTCTATTCGAATGCTTTTCACTAGTGTTTTTGAAATTTTTTTTTGCTAACATCAAGAAAATTGTAAAACATAAATTAATACATGCCCCGCCTCCAGAAATACGCGCACCAAAATAAATTATGCAGATAAAGTAGTTGCCTCAAAAGTATGCTTTAATTTTGTTGTATACAGCAGTACTTCCTTTATTGTTTTCGGCGGTTTTTATATTATTATTTCTAATGTTATTGTTTTACTTTGTTGTATTTTTTTTTATATATGTATCTCTTTTTTTTGTGTTGGCCCTTGCTTTATTAAAGGTTTTACTTTCACTTCAGTTTTACCAACAACATCTTGACAAACATACTAACTCACTTTTACACTTACACACACGAATACAACTTTCACGTTCGGTTAACTTATGATAAGCGAATCGCGCGCGAGTCTATTTTCAAAAAACACTTTTCCGCTCAGGATTTGCAAGTGCAAACGTTGAACCACAGTTCGCTTGAAACAGCCATCGACGACTGAGCATCAGCCGCTAGCTGCTTGTTGTATTAAAAGGACACAAACACACACGACCAAAGCGCCAGGACACTTGTGTGCTTTTCAAAATTGCCACCGACTAGCTGCCTTACTGGCTGTGGCAGCTCCTGTCGCCTGAAAATCGCTTGCCAATTGCCAGGCACGCTCAGCTGTTAGCCAACTAAAGCTACTAATAAACGAAAGCTCGCTCTCAAGCTCGCTGCTCTCTTGCTTATAAGTTGCAGCTTTTAGACGTTAGATGGCACTGCTGCATTAAGCCAAACTTATCTAAAACGATTAAGTTTTGCATATATAAATAGTTGTGTAAATAGTTGTCTGCAGTAATACTTTAAAACAGCTATATTATTTTGTTTAAATCATTTCAGTAGTTTCAATGCAATCATATTAAATTTAAATGATATTAATTACAATTTTCAGGTAACAGCTGAAGCACATTGTGGCCACATTTCAATTAGCACTTGAAATTGACGAGCATCGTTAATACAAGAGTATGCTGATTTTAAGTTACATCAATCAGATGTATTGCGCATTTTATTGTTTGGTTTCCTTTTCAATCATGCCGAACAACAACGTTATTAAATGCCTGATGGGCTCTATTAATTCTGTCATCCGGTATGGTTATACACTGATTTGAAAATAAATACTGGGGTATAATATTTGATAAAGTTAAACCTAAACGTTTGTAAACATTTTAAATAAATTTTTGGCATCAAGAATTCGACGAGACTATATGTATTTTCTGTTCTTTTGTCAAAGTAACTCACAGTCGATGACTTGCCAACATTTTCTACAATATTAGTTCAGCTTTTATTTAACCTACGTACAAAGGTCGCAAATAGAGCCTCACGGTGGCCACAACAAAAGTCAGCTGCGATATCTGATAAATGTCTGCATAGGGCCAACGGCTGAGCTCTGTCTCTGACTCTGACTTTGATGCTGACGCTGACGCTGACAGACCGACAATGCCGTTGACACTGATGGAACGGAACTTGGCAAGAGAAAGAGAAACAGAAGTCAGGTAAAGCCAGTAGCCAGTTGTCATCAGGACCAGCTGCACAAGCCGTGCCAGCTGACAGAAGATTATTAAAATCACAGTTAACTGACAATGCACAAGCTTTTAGGTACAAAAATAAATTAACAAAAATACGTATGCTATTTATAGAGAATATAAATGGACCACAAATTCAAAGGTCATACCTATTGATCTACTTATTAAATGCAGAACAAACTTGGCATATATTTAAATATGTTTAGAGCCAGGTTGCCCACTTTAATTATTTGATCTTGATTTATTTGCGTGGGCGTAAAGCTGTGAAAAATCGCGTTTACCTTTTTTCATATTTCCTATCTTAGGAAAAATCTTATGTTGCAGCCAACATGCTTTACTTAACTACACTCCCACAATAACGAATGTGGTTAAAGGACATGGAAAAAGCCGTTAGCATATTGTACAAATTAAATGGAGCGTGGAGAGAAAAACACTTTCGGGCTCTCAGGGTTTCTAATCAACTTCAGGGCCAAGAGATGACAATCTGTCTGGCATTTAATTAACAAGCCAGAAGCAAGGCGAAGAAATTCAGCTTGCAAACAACGCAGCACCCTTCAATAGCAGTCTAACTCACACAGATACAGACACAAAAATACACACATAACCAACACTCACACAAAAACAAATCATTGACAATAATATTAAATGTCTATTCGCCCCGTTCTTTTGCTGTTTGAGCATGAAAACAAAGGACAAGTGCAGCAGAATAATCGCATCACACTTGAGTAAATAAATTCCTGAAGTGGAACCCGCCAAGCAACTTAAACCAAAATCTTGCATCTAGCTGTCTATCTTCAGATGTATGTATAGCCTAACAGCCATTGCCGCCTACTTTTCCCGCCCAGCCCTTTTCTGGTAACAAGCGATATTGTTACGCGCCCAACAATAAAGACAAAGACAGAGTTGAACAAAGATTGGATAAAAATAGATGGGGAGTGGTCGGAAAATTGCATTTCAATGCAATTTGAGTTAGTGGCAAGCATTGAACGGAACACTCAACGGCATTCAACACGTGTTTATCTAATAAGTGAAAATCTTGCACATGAGAATTTTCAGCCTGAATGCTCAGCTGCCTGCCCGTTCTTATGTACATTATTTTCAAATAATATCATAGCAAATAATATTCAAGCATTGCATTGCTGAAATCAATCAATAAATCAATGGTTGCCTAGGTGAATAAATACAAAATAGCTCGCTTTGCTCTCTGGCATCTCATAATAATCAAATGCGTGTCAATTGGAATTTTTATTGCTGACTAAAAAATTATTATTAAATATGCCAGTTGTATTTAATGAAATAATAAAACTGGATGGCAATTCAATTAAACACCTGGAATTTGAATTTGTAATGTTTTATAAACTGAATGTTCAATTGTTAGGAAGAAGAAAGGAACAATGTGAAATATCGGCTGCAGATAAGTTATTGTTCTTATGCATCTTTTATTTAAATGAAGAGTTAGGTTAGCACCAACACAACTCTTGTTCATTTTATTTTTGTTTGATCACAATATATAATTGAATTATTTATTTGAGCGTGGTAATCAGCTTTATGTAAAGAAATGTTTGATAAACTGTTGAACTTGGTTAGTATCGGATTTTTTAAATATTGGAATGTAGCTTTTCAACTAACTAATTCCCAAGAAATGCCAATCATTTATGCGTAGCAAATGCGCAAAAATGTTCATTTATTTATGTTGACATAGTTCCTCTTGGGTAAATTTACCTTTGCACTGCAGCAGTTTTGTTGCATTTGCGATGACCACCTCTGCATTTTGCTATTGAACAAATATATGAATATTCTGCACATTTTACTGTCCAAGGATATACGTATTGACCTAAGAAATGTCCAACTGGCAGCTGAATTGCCAGAAGCAAATCGTAACGAAATACAGCAACAGAAAATGTATCATTAGTTTACATTTTCGGAAATTCTGCCAAACTGTTGAATATTTTAGTAATGACATGAAATAACTGTTTCTATGACTGGATAAACATACTTAAAACTAAAAGATATATGATATGATATGGTAATACATTTCATTTTGCATATAAGTTTTATTTCTTGACTCTTTTAGTTTGTGTTGACTGAACTTTTATAAATGATACAGCTTGAGTTTCTGAATGAGATAAAGTTGATGAGCTCAAGCACAAAACAAGATTTGCAAAATTTATCCATTTATTTAGTTCAAATACAACAAAATTCAACTAGTTGTCACACTTGACCACCACACGGCGCACATGCTCCAATCAAAACAACAACAAAATCTAAATACAAAACCAAAAAGTCAAATAAGAATCAGAGTAACAAGACAAATTTGAATTAAAACTGCGCTGCCAGCCGACCTAGCAGTTTAATCTCGAGAGGTATTCGAAAAAATATTAAGAAGCTGTCGACAAACGCCAAAGACAACGATACAACTTTTGCTTACTATTAAATGTAAATAACTATCGACAAATTAAAATTCCTAAGAGGCAGAGAAGCTGTGTTGGATGGGGAGGGTGTAAAGGTGTTTATTGTTTTCGACTTAAAGCGGCTACCGATCAAACTTGAACTTGCGTTTCTTATAAGTTTGAGTCAAAGCTTTTAAGAAAATCATTTGTATATATGTTTTTATGAATGAGCAACTCAGTAATTACGTAATTTGGATAAGCGCTTTTGAGCTAATAGATTTATTACATTTAATGCCTCAAATCGTGGTTGCTTGAAAAACTCAAAAGCTGATGCGACAGTCGACGTGCGGCGTCTGCTGTGGCAACAACTTGTCGGATTTAACGAGCTAAATATGGCTTAACGGTTTAAGCCAAGTATCAAGTTAATCACAACAATTAGCCAAGAAATTAATATGGTTTGGCAAATTTGTCTAATTTTTTATTGTTGGCCTAGTGTTGAGGCTAATGTGAGACTTGCTGAGTTTGTCAGCACAAGCAGCACTTGGAGGAGTGTACAACTTTTTCCACAACAACAATGGCAAGCAAGAACAACTCTAAGGCCTGTCCCAATAGATCTAGCCTACTGTGAAGCATTCGATTTTCAACATAACTACGAACTGAAAACTGAAGATGGTAAAATAACGTTTGAAGTACATTTAAATCACCTTCCGCGCACCAAAACTGGAGAATCGGCTACAATGCGTGATCTATGCTTAGATAGGAATGGATTGCCCTTGAGGCGACTCTGCAATGCAACTGGCAACTGGGAAAAGGTCAAGAATGTTAGCTGTTTAGCGGGCAATCAACTAAGCCGGCAACTCAATCACCTACGCGAACAGCTGATCGAGGCTATGAGCCACAAACCAGTCACGTTGTTCAACTTGCGATATCTTTTGAGCCAAGCCAATGGCAAGTTGGCAGCTGTGGATATCTACAGCACTGCGCAAATATTTGCTAAGCTTGTGGAACAGAGAGATAAGCAGGCAGCACTTGGTGTAGATCTGATTAGCATTAGTCGTGAGATTATGTCCAGTGATGATAAGGTACTACGTTTATCAGCTGAAATAAATGCAACAAACTCGTTGCTTAGTAAATTTGAAGATTATATGGATGCATTGCCCGAACAATTTGTTAATAGCGCTAATTGTGGCAAAACAACAACTAATATAAGTGAACCATCTGATAAAGATGTGGAAATCATTAACTTCGCGAATATCGGAGTTCAAGCGTTGATGAGCAACAATTTGAGTGTATTCTATATAAATCCTGATTGTGATGCTTTAACAGGCATAGCTATATATTCAACATCGTCTGCAGATCGAAGAACATCTATAAGCGGATTTTATTATCGCTTTCTGTATACCAATGAGAATTTGGACAAGCTAAGAAGGGAGTCGAATCTTGAGACTGCCACCTATGTGCCAGAGCAATTGTGGAGTCAGCTCAAACACAGAGGCGCTTCCTACATAATACTCAAGGTCTATGCCCATGATGGACTCTTTGTGGAGGCATCTCAGTTGCGCAATCGAAGGCCGCGTAGCAAAGTGTTATCGATAAGCATACCCGGATTTGAAGGTAAGTTAAAAAGAAACTTATCTGCAATAAGTAATAAAATAATCATAAATCTTTGTAGGTATGGAATTGCCATCCGCATTGCCCTTTTTGTTGTCCCAAGACAACTTTTTCAGCAATGGCAGCGGCTGTGGCTATTGGAATTATAAAAGCTGGATAAGCGATGGTGTCACAACCTGTCACAATCAGAACGCCGAATCGATGCCAAATGTGCTCTGTCAGGCGCAGCATCTGACGCAGTTCTCATTTCTTGTGGGTGGCAACTATGCTCAGCTGCAAACGGAGAATTCTAAACTTAATCTGGAATCAGTATTGCCAACACATGACCAATTGCTGGACATGATTACAGTAGTGGGCTGCGGGCTGTCTATCTTTGGACTTATTTGCATATTTTTGACAGCAGTTCTAGTGAAGAAATGGCGCAATCAGGCATCCACCAAGGTGCTTCTTCATCTTTGTCTGGCATTATTGCTGCAATTGCTACTATTTGGCATTCTCAGTGGTGACGTGGAGTGGTCAAAGGAGAATTGGAATCACTGTTTGATTTTGGGTGCCTTGTTGCAATATTCTGTGCTGGTCATCTTCAGTTGGATGCTTATAATTGCCATTCTTCAGTTTCAACGGTATGTTACCGTTATAGGCGTGACACGCCCTAACCATTATATACTTATATCCGCTATAGTTGCTTGGACGTTGCCGTTGATTCCTGTTCTTTCGGTTGTTCTGTTTGATGCCGATTCTTTTAGGCCATCGCATTATCAATTCAAAACCCATACAGCATTGTGTTATCCCTCGGGATATGGACTTGCTTTAGGTGTGGTGCTTCCCATTGCTCTGGTCACCATTGCGAATGCATTCATGATGCTGTGCATTATTTATAGTATTCATCGCGCGCTTAATCCTCGCAGGCAACTTATCATTCAGCAACTGCGTCTCTCAGTGCTTCTATTCTTCCTGCTGGGCCTCACCTGGATATTTGGCCTATGTAGCTTTATGCAACTAGGTATTATATTCTCATATCTCTTCTGTCTAACAGCTACACTTCAGGGTTTTGTTCTATTTGTCTACTTTGTACCGTTCAATACGGACAATCGAAAAGCTTGGCTAACACTTATCTGTCCCAGCCTGGTAAAAATAAATGTGCCAAAGCGCTCATCGCAACAATATTCAATGGCAACATCTTCAAGCAATATCTCTAGAAGATCGCATCATTAACATACAACTACTATTTTAACTTATAAAGTGAGAAAAGAAACCCTAAAGCTTACTAACACAAAAGTTTAATTTTTTTATAAATATTTTCATAAAATATATTAAGTTTGTAGTCAAATTATGTCTAATCGTATATAGTACAAATAATAAATATTATTCATAGCTCTAGTAGGTAAACCCAATTTATTATTTTTTATTATTGAACGAAATTCGTCACCAAGTTAATATACATGACTTTGCCTGAATTCCCAATATCATAATTATAAAAATAACTTCTCACTTAGATTAATAATTTTACCTAATTGCTTCTATTTTGATTTTAATAACACCTATCAACGAAGAATATAGCAATTATTGCAAATTATAGTTATAAAAAGTCATTGCAAAAGCTCTAAAGTTGAGCAAAGACACACAACCAATTTTACATTTTCAGGATCACTGTGCACAAAAGCAAGCACACACACCAAGCCTCTAAAACCTAAGCCGCCACAATGGGAAACGAAACCGGTTTGAAGTTTGACAGCTACTGGGCAGATATAAAAATAAAACTTTTTGTTACTTTTCTCTTACAAAATAGCTGAATCTTATTTAATCGCATAAAATAGTTTACTTAGCTAATGTATTTGAATTATTATTTGTGTTCTTTTCTGAATCATGTGACGCTGAATGAGAGTCTAATAGATGTTTAATCTAAAATAAGTTTAAGATATATAAATATCTTCAAAATTCTATAATACGAGATAGTTGACAGCAATGACTTTTAAAAAAGTGGAAAACAACACAATAAAAAACAATTTATCAAATTCCAAATGGTTTCTACACTTAAGACGCCACTACTGTTTCATTTTCGGAGCACAACCTTTATTGGCAATTTATTAAAATTTTGCAATAGGCTTTTTGTCGTCCGGTTGTTGTTACTATCATTGTTGTCGTTGCTGTTGCTGCTGCTGTTTTTCGTGCGCTTAAATTTATAGCTTCTAAATTATGTAAATTATATGACAAAGTTAATTTTGGTGAATGTATTTTGTGTATGTATTTCATTACGAACTTTTCATAGCCACAATATTTATATGTATATATATAAAACTGACTAAAACTGAAATAGGCATCAAGTCACATTTTTAAATATATGTTTTTTCTTTTGTTGATCGTATTTTGTATTTTAGGGACACAAAGTAGTGTTGGACTTAAATTAGAATTCGAAATGCATGTATTTGTTAAAAACAACAAGGAAACGTTAGTTTTTTTTTTTTAAAGTAGGATTAAATAAATTATTTGAATTAGCAATTAAGAAATGTCATAAAAGTCATGTCCATTAAAATTATTACTAAATTTATATAACCAGTAGGATTATAACAAGTTAGCCTCATTTACTGGCTGCCGATGCTGCTGATGCTTAACAAGAACGGCATTCCACACACATCGCAAAACTCAACTTATTTGAACAACATACCGACTAGTTCTCTCTCACTTTCTTTAACTATCACTCTCTAACTGCGTTGAGTTTTAGTTTATCAGCGTAATATACGTAGCAGCTTTAAAGGTATATAGGAAGTTCCGGGTACCACATCCTTGCCTTCGGGCAGGAAATTCATTGCATAGTTCTTGGGCGTCGGTGAATTTGGTGGCACCGCATAGTTCAAGTTTAGCTGCGAGGCGGCAGGCAGCGGGAAGTATGGCTGATAAGTTTCCATCCTCATCGACTGTAGTAGGAGAGCTCTTTGTCTGTCCCCCAATTGAAAGCGCTGTAGGTGTCCTTGTATAATGCGACGCAATGCTTGCATGGTGCTCGAACTAGGTGCATTGTAGTAGTAGGCCTGTCTTTGCTGTTGCTGCGGCTGATGTTGGTGTTGCTGGGGCAGTCTCTGTGGCAAGTGGCGTGGCGAGTAGCCCAGATTGGTAGCATACACGACACTCAGCACTGATATCAACTGCAAGACAAATTACACTTCATACAATGACAAATTGTTCCAAGCGGTTCGTTCGGCTTCGATTCGAAACTTACACAGAGGCACGTTTTGTACATTATGCACACTTTGTCGTTTGTTATGTTGATAATATGCACTCAAAACTCGATACTCGCTCGATACAACTCGCTCTCAACTTGTTTGCCGACTCGTTTGCTTCACAGCAGCTGGGCAACTAAATCCGATTCTTTTGGCTACGGCAACATTAGCTCGTGTGTTTTAAGTTCACGGGCCGCCAAACTTATTTACATAAATTTCTAAGCTTATCATCATCTCCATCAGCGGCAACTATCTCTGTCTTAGTTTCAGCTCGCTGAGTTGCAGTTAATTCTTCTAAAATAAGTTGCTGTCGTTTTATTTTTGAAAGGCAATTCATTTTCTAGCGCTGGCAACTTAGCACGTTAATTATGCAAATACTTTGTCTTATGATATTTTTTTTTTTAACTGTTTTTTATTTTTGCGCGCGCTTCCACTTAAACTGGAACCTGATCTGGCTTTAGTCTTTTTTTTTTTTTTTTGTAATCAATACTCATTAAAGAGAAGCGCTTATGGGAATAATAAAAGGCAGTTGAATCAATGAGCTTAATATTAAGAATACAAAATGTGTAATGAGAATTTATAATAAGCGAAACGACTATTTCTCAGTAGCAATAAAAATTTAATTTCAATAAGACAAAGAGATCAAATAGTATATCTAAAGAAAAACCCAACATTTTTGGTATGTGAGGCTTCTTTAAGCTAATATTTTTCATAAACTTCAAATCTCGAGGGTACCTTATCGTCATGTACTTTCTAGAAGACCACTAACTTTATTTAAATTTATTTTATTCAGGCTATCAATCGCATTAAATCGATCAGAACTAAAAACGCGATTGACTTACAAATTGCTAACCGATTCAAAGAAAACAAAACCGAACAATGACAAACTCCACCGTATTCTTTTTAGCCAACGTGTTGAGATTGGCGGCAGATTATTTGCATGTTCTGTTTCAGTTGGAAAGTATTACGAATTTGGCTTAGACAACGAGGCGACTCTTTTCACGCCTGTTCAGCCAAATTTACTTATGCAAATAAGCCATTATGCGTCAGCATATGTATATCTATAACTTTTTGATTCTTTAAACTAACATGATTTTCATTTGGTTTCAATAGATCTGAGCAAGTTCCATTGTATGTTGACTACAAAGACGGCCAGTGAACAAACAATTATAAGTTATTGATTTTTAATCGCGTGTCTTTTTATATTAAACACAGACAAAGCGTTTCGATCTCTTGCTTATGATTATGATACTTTTCATTCATTCATCTCGAACTGCTGTCTTTGGGGTCTGTTTTCTTAACAACTTAACTAAAGTTTTGTATTGACTGTATTTAGCCATGTTTAGTTATTACTTGATCAAACTGCTATTCAAATGCCAAAATTATTATGAATAAATTTATATAATTGTATACTTTAATAAGTTGCCTGTTTAGCCATAATCGGTTGAATTACATTTAAAATGGGCAAGAAATAGCTTATTGATTAGCATGTTGAAAACTGATACTAGCTATTGTGTTTTTCCATTTGTCATTTCACATATTAGCATTGAAATTTGAAAAGATACAAATTAGTGTTTTAAAATCTTTGTTATTATGATGACATCGATTTCAATGCAAGGTAAAGTTACTTAACTTTTTGTTAAAGTCGTTGTTTTATATCATTGATTTTATTTACGCACTATTAATCACCTTAAATTGTTTATTTTACAGTAAAATCAAAGATATTTTTTGATAAGATTATGTTTGTTTGAAATCTTTTTAGACTTTAAAATTAAATTACCTCTAAGCGTGAAAAACATTAAAATGGTGTATTGGATTTCGTGATGCGCTTCAAATTTAATCAACACAGGTAGGAAATTGTTTTATTTACACCCAAATATGAGTTCGATTTAATTTTATCCGTTTTGAGCATTCAATTTTTTTTTTTGGTTAGCACACATTCAGCAATTCAATTATCTAATGGATTTCGATGAAATTTGAATCAGTCTTTTATCATCCTTGCCAAACATGATGCTGCTGATTGCGGCGTAACCAGACACTATCTGCCTGAATAAAGGCACATTCTCACTCACATTCTGTTTAAAATCATTATCACTCGCTTTCCAGCTGGTTGCTGGGGAAATGAAGGGAAAATGACTATCACAGACATCAATGGCATTAGGACAAAGGTGTAAAGAGAGAGAGAGAGAGAGAGAGAGAGAGAGAGAGAGAGAGAGAGAGAGAGAGAGAGATAGAGATTGATAGATGCTGAAAATTCGTTGGAAGAGCGAACGGAAACGGAAGTGATGAGCTACGTTAGCGGCAGCCGTGACACTTAATTGAAATTGATTTAAGCAGCAGCATTACTTAATTAGAATTTGCTATTCTATCCATCGCATCAACTCGATTGCATTAACATTTCGATTTATATGCTAACTACAACTGAGAACGAAAGTGAACAGGCGCTGCAACGCCTGTTACGCTGTTAAAAGCATAATGGAAACGATTCAAAGCTTTTAATTGGTATGTAAATTATTTGTGCGATTAATTTGACTGGCAATGGCCGAGCAAATCCATTTTGTGCGGTCGAACGGATGACCCACATATATTGATGGGTAAGCCTTTTAGCCATAAGCGCACATCACTAGCTCAAGCAAAGCTCATCTATACTTCCCGAAACACATCAACACACAAATAATCATCATAAAGTTGATGCTGTCTACTCATATTATTAATTTGATACCGTTTTAGACAAGTAAATGGTTTATAATTTCAAATGAAAACAAGCTAGTTTAAGTATATAAATATTAAATTTAAATTTATTAATAAGCATACGCACAATTTTAAATATTTACTTGTCTTTAGGTCTTTATAACTTAATTTTTCAATGCAGAGTATCTTTCCATTTAGCACTCTTAGCTGCGTCTAGCTAAATTTGAAAGCCAATTTTTCTCAGTCGGAAACATCTTGGAAATGTTCCAGCTGACTGTAATGTACTGAGTTTTATGGGCTTTTGAACTAAACCCAATTGAGGAGAGGCATCTTATTTTATACGGTTTTTATAAAAATGACGAGGGCATTAAGGAAGATATGTTGTGTGTATGTATGAAGAGTCTACAAAGGATATGAGTAACAAACGAATTTAGCTAGACCCAAGAAACAAACGCAACACGCTCATATTTTATGCATGACCAGCCACAGCTCCAGCTAGCTTGGATTGGATTGGGTTGGGTTCTGTTCGAATTACTTTCCAATCGACTTGGCTCCGAGCTGATAGAAATTGTTGGCGCTCACATGCACTTGCCTTAAGACAATCAGGACGAGCAGGGCGCGGTCAAGTCGTCATTTTAAAGGGCGCGCCATTGCCAAACGTCGCAATCAAGTTCCAGTTATCGGGCTGATCAAATTGGTCATTGAATTGACGTTGCAACGGCACGAAATCCTTAAAGAAATCCAAGCAAAGTCTGCCACATCGTTGTCTTCCAGTTTAAGGTTAAGAGAATGATGAAGACCTCAACTAAATGTGAATAAACTTCGTTAAACAGACCGCAAACACCAGACGAAAAGCTTATTAAAAAAAGTTCGTTGTACTTTAAGAAAAGGAAAATTTTAAAAGGTGAATTGTAAGCAAGAATAATAATTTTTTTTTTTAAATTAATAAGATAAAGTATCAAGCTGGTGTGGGATTTTTTGATTTAATATTATGTTATAGTCATAATCATTAAAAACATCAAGTACAATAAATTTTTAAATCGTCTTTAGTTTGTATCTCTTACAAAACAAAAATAATGCTCAAGTGGTTAATACAAAATATTTTGTGCTAATTTTTTAAAAAACATTTGACTTGCGGCGCTGATTTACCTTTGCCATTTCAACTTGTGCATAATTAATGATGCTCTGTCTGTCAAGAGAAACGCTCAGCTGTGCTCAGGTTACCAACAATAATCACCATAGAAACAAACTCGCTGTCTGACTCTTAAACGCACTCTTTGCATTTGGCATTTTCGTCATCATCATTATATCAACTCAACTCGGAATTGATATTGTCTGGCGAATTGTGAAAGTCCCTTTTCGTGTATTCCACTCATAAATTCGCATATTTAATAAGTTGATGCGTTTTGTGCAGCACGATATTTATATGTATGTATATAAATGTATTTATATACACAAAAAATATGAATAGTCTCTGCTGATGTATGCAAATGTTGCGCTCTCATTTTGACGCAGCTCCCAAGGGGCATGTTAATGCGGCGTTTGTTGCCACCGGGCTAGGAGCACTCAGTTGGCTTTTAGCGACTTGGCTCCCAGTTTATGCATAAAAACATGAAAATATGCAAATCCCGTGTATTCTAGTTGCCTTTCAACAGCAATAAAAACTCTTTCTCTATCTCTAGTTTATCATCGTGTATTTTTCTAAGTTTCCCTCACTTGCATTTTGTAACAAATTGAAGGAGCATCTCTACCTATTTCACTGCGTCCACTCCAAAAAAAAAAAAAAACGAAGAAAAAACTCTCCAAAGTTGATGGGTCTCTTGTGTGTTTGGTTTTTGTTTTAGTTGTCTCCAAACTTGATCCTTCGAAATTGCAAAACTTTTTGCTCCAACTACGTATATAATAAACTTTACTTTATGTGTTTGTTTGTTGGTATTTTGTTGTGTGTTTGTTGTGTGCACCTGAACTACTTAAAGCTCAGCTCCATTATATTCAAAGTGCAAGCATATAAATAAATAACTAATACAAATGGATTCTGTACACCTGCTGCAGTTGTAATAATTCAACTCAAGTGCACTCATATAAATTATTTAGAGGATTATCTTAAATAATAAGTAGGGTTTGGGATTTTGAAGATTGAAAATAGCAGGTCAGACATAATTTAAAATGAATTTAATTTAAATTTTAAGAATTAGAATTCATAAGATTATGGTCTAAAAAATATTGCTTGTGTTGCCTGAGAAAAGGCGATTTATCCATAATTAATTCGCATGAAAACCGTCGACATTGATTAGTTTAGTTTAATAGAGTAAAGACTTTGTTTGTATAAATTATCGAAGTTATTAAATCGAGCAAAATGCTACACTTTCATAACGCAAACAATCGTACGTGAAACTTTGCTGGAATTTCAATAAGGATTTCAACCGAGCGCTCCTTTGAAGCTCCAACAAGTGTTGTCATATAATAACATTAAAAGCCAATATATCCTTAATTGAAAGCGAGCTTGTAAAATGCCCTTACGTCAAATTCTTTATCCGACGTTCAAAGATAAGCATTAAGTTGTTTGTTGGAATCTTACTCCATAAGGAACTGCAAATTTGATATGCTTGGACTTGAATAGCTGCAGTTCACAAAGTAACCAACTAAAGTAAATATAGACATCGTTAGATTAACTGAACTGCTTGCTAACTCAATCTGCCCGGTCGAACTATGTACTGTGGCGCTAAAAAGTATGCAGCAGTAGAAGCGTACACAGCTGCTTGCTCAAGTGTAATCAAATTAATATTATGCTCGTTGTACTCTACTAAATAACAGTAATAAAGCCAGCACTTTCCCCATTTTGAAATAATATTTCTCTCATAAAGAGCACATGGGCTAGACAGACAATCAGGAAAGAGATAGAGAGCGGGAGAGGGTTATAAAGAAGGAAAGTGCTGCTTGAGTAGGCTTTTGCACTTCTCTATGTGTTTGTAATAAGCAAGTATTTATCTCGTGTTGAAAACCTAATCAGGTTTAAGCGCTGTGCTTAATTACCCAGACTGACAAACGTGGGTGTAAGTTTATGTTGTGTGTGTGTGTGTGAGAAAGTGAGAGATTGTCTAATATTACTTAATTTACCAACAGTCATCTGTCAATCTGATGTTTTGTGGCAGCCAATTTACTGCACATACAAATGATTACAGAAACCACACATTACACGTTTCTGAGCAGCTCATTGAAATGTAAGAATATATTTCATAAATTCTCCAATTTAAGCCGCAACGCCTTGAACATGATTTGATATTTGTTGAGCTACAAACAAATTCAACTATAACTGAAGATCCAATCAACATTAAGTTCTCTGTACGATTTTCTATTTGTACAAGTATCATTTATAATCAACTATTAATGCCAGTCATCTGTCAACTGACATCATTATTAAGTATTTAAGTTACACATTTTATTATTCTACTATGATACAAAACACATTTAGCATTTTGTCAAACAACTCACGTTCTTGTCAACTATAAATACCTAATTTATATTTTGGTCAACATTGCGTGTTAAATAAAGCCGTTGAACTTTAGGATGGCAGGTGTTAGAAACAAAGTTCTTGCATGTCGCTTCTATTTGGCGACAATAAAACTGTGCTCCCTTGTGGTCTCCTATTTTTGGAACTGTGAACTCTGCATGTATACAGTTCAATGCGTTTTATGGGTTGACCAGCGCATAAAACGCTAAGCCTGTAGAAGTATTTCAAAGATGCTGTTATACATCTGTAAGGGCGTGAAGGTAAAATAAATATTTTAATGGGAATTCCTGCTGGTGACCTTTGGCATAAATCTTGCCCGCCATTTATTTTGGCTGGGCTTAAGCTTCGTTTTAATTAACTCAACAGCTGACAGGGCACCTTAAATGCTTGCTGCTGCTGCCTTAACGCCATTTTTATATATTGGAGTATAAAAGCAAACAAACAGTTGTTAGTAATAGAAGGACGACATAAACACGTTTCTTGATAAATTATTGAAGTCAAGCAAACAAGTAGGCTGTACAAAGTTCGACCTGAGGCTAAAGATCTTCTCAATTTCTTCCGTTTCCGTCAATTCCTAATTTTATTATTGAGGCTCCAACTTCCGCTTGAGAACCGCACAAATGCGATAGACAACACATACTGTTGTCTCTGGCCTTCGACCTGTCGTATACGTAATGTCCTACGTTTAACGTAATCAAATGCAGGCGGGGCATCTTAAATCATGAGAGCGCCGCAGCTGCGCATTTCAACCAAAAACATCGACAACAAACATGCTCTTTTACTCTTAAATTTGTTCTCTTTTGAGAACATTCGCAATTTGTTATCAAAACCAAATACGTGAGCAGCCAGGCAGGCAGGAGTTGAGCTCCAAGGAACAATTAAAATGCTTGCCATTCGAGTTGCCCCCAAGAACCCAAAGGTCTTGCCTACGTTTTACTTCGTTCTGCAATGTGAGCTGCTAGGTAAGCAAAAATAATTGAGAGAACCAGATGAATGTAAAATAATTGCGAAGCCTGATATTCCAAAGCAACAATATAATAATTCATGTTTCGAATATCTTCAACTTGATATATTAAACACAGCGATTCTGAGTGTACATTTTTAATAGTTTAGATTTTATGGCACGCAACTCTAATCAATTTGTTTGGGGCTGGCCGTAAAATAGGTATCAGGCTGAATAATTTATATTTATTGATCAATTAAGCAGACGCACACGTTTTTGTTAAACGCTGCCACTTAACACACTTTGACCCAACCCATAAAAGTTAATGAAATTTTGGCTTAGAACCCAAAAAACTAAATATAAACAAAAAGAACATATAAATCGTGCAATTAGCAAAATTAATGCGATACGAGCGACGTCGCAGCACAGGCAACCTGAGCCTAAGGCAATGTCAAAATGTGACCAGATAATAAAATAAGGCAGGTCATGAAAATAGCTCATACGCAGTGATTGCCATCCAAACCTAAAAATGTAACAAGACGAAAGAAGATTACGACTACACTTAAAAAAACATGATACTGTAGCTTTTGAGTAATTAAAAACAAAATTAACCTAACCTATTCCGAAACAGCCTATGAGAAAAATTAGAAACTCGAAAACTTCAAGAAGAAAAACTTTCTTAAAACAACAATTTGTTTTTCTAGTCTTTTTGACGTCGCAACGTTTGCACTTATTAAAGCCACCGAATTGTGTTCTAACTTTTGGGAGTGTTCACGTGGGGTATGTTAATGTTTTAACGGGAAAGTTAGTTGCTTTGCGAGAGTAAATTAAATTTGTTTGGGCTGCAATTCATTTGACGAGTCGTTGACTTTTTAAGCACACATCTAAGACATTGTTTTTTTGTTTGGCGTTAAAATGTTGGCAATTTTTGCTTGACTTAGCGCTGTAATAATAACCGTCGGGTTTCTTGACATGGCTAAGCTCAAGTAAAAATTCTTCAAAAAGAATGAAAATAATTTCAACTTACACAGAGAGAGAGAGAGATATTCCTTGGGTTTTTGATCTTTGCCTCCTACACACTGCTAACAGGTCATACTTTGAGGCAACATTGTGCCTTATTGCGCATACGCCACATGTGCACGTCCTTGACACAACTCAAACTCAGTTCATTTGTCAAAAAATTGCAAAAGTTTGCCGAAATGCAACTAATGCGCCTTTCATGTTATTTCCACACACGATGCACTCGTGTCTGCAATTCAACCGTGAAGAGCAGTCACTCATCCTTATGCCTCCTCATAGCTAGACTCACAATCCTGATACACACTATCAATCAGCTTTGAGCGGTCACATTTATCACGGCGTTAATCAAACAGAAAGCATTCTGATGTTCAATTACGCAAACACTCTCACACCTTAAAGAGCAAATAAAAACGGCTGCTAGCCGGAGAAGCCCTCGATAATTCCATTCAAGTTTTTGCTTTCAAACTGTGTTCAATCGATTTAAAAATATCCTATTTCTTACAATACTCTTAGAGGTTTTAAATAGCCTATGATGTATCTTAAATCTAACAATAAATAACTTTAACATTTTGTTCGTTAGTACATTAAACTTGAGCTGTTTTTTAATGCTTCGATCTTCTGCCCGAGTAGTTCGTTGAGGAGGTGGTCATCGATTGCAACTCTGTCATGCGTTTTTCTACATCCAGTTTCATGCTGGTTGGCCAGATTAGCCCCAGCCAGGCCTTACGATTGGCCTCATCGAGCAGCACAAAGTAAACAAACAAAACAAATCCTTGCATCGTTGCAGTTAGACAAAATAGATATGAAAATGCAATACCCGCGTCCATGAAAGCGAAAATGCCAAAGATCCAAGAGAGACCCAGCAAAAAGAAGAGTAGAACCGAGAGACGAATTTGTTTGTAGACCAACTTGCGTTCGGATCGCTGTACACTCTGACTGAGCGAGTGGGAAATGCTAAAGAAAACATAAACGAAAATCACGAGATTGGCAACTGTAATAAGAGTCACGGGAAGGACAACTCCAAAGGTGAGACCATAGCCCGAGGGATAACAGATGCCTGTGTCAGTGTCGAGTTCCTCTTGCGTGGGCAAATATGACTTTGGATCTATGCAAACCACGAGAATAGTGGGGAGTAGTGGCAATATCCAAGCCACCATTGCTGCCTTGAGTATGTAATGATTTGGTCGTTCGATTCCAATAACTGTGACATATCGTTGGAATTGCAGAAAGGCTATTATCAGCATCCAGGTGAATAGCACAAGAATTGAGTATTGCAGGGTAGCTCCAAGTAGTAGGCAACGCGTGTCATCTCCCTGGACAACAAGTTGCTCCGATAGATCATCCGTATTGATGAAAACAAAGAGAACCATTTGCAGAGTCATCGCCAGACAGAGATGGAGCAGCACTTTGGTGGAGGCTTGACTCCGCCAGTTCTTAAAGACAGCCGCAGTTACAAAGATTCCCAGCACACCGAAGAGCGAGAGGCAGCAGCCCACAATGGAGATAATATCCAGGACACGCTCATTGAATGGAGTTACTAAAACTTCATCACCCAAATCGTTGGTGCGATAGCTTCCACCAACCAAGAACGAGAATTGAGTCAAATGTTGCGTTTGACAGACGATAACTGGATCTAGCACTATATCCGACAAACTGCTCGTGGAAATGCCATCACTCAACCAGTTTTGATAGTTCCAGTAGCCACAACCACTTTCTGTCTTAACAGCAAGTGCATCCGGTTGCCAATGATTCTCGTTGCGCAACAGAAAAGGAAGTGTTTCGGGCAACAGTTGACCTGAAAGAAGCAAGATTATTTAGCAGGAAATACAATAAATGACAAATTGACTTACTTACCTCCGAGTCCTGGTATGCTTATCGATAACACTTTGCTACGCGGCCTTCGATTGCGCAACTGAGTTGCCTCCACAAAGAGTCCATCATGAGCATAGACCTTGAGTATTATATAGGAAGCGCCTCTTTTTTTAAGCTGACTCCACAATTGCTCTGGCACATAGGTGGCAGTCTCAAGATTCGACTCCCTTCTTAGCTTGTCCAAATTCTCATTGGCATACAGAAAGCGATAGTAAAATCCACTCACTGAAGTCTTTCGATCTGTAGCCGCTGTTGAATATATAGCAATGCCTGTTATAGCATCACAAGCTGGATTCACATAGAATACACTCAGATTGCTGCTTAATAAGGCATGCACACCAATATTAGCATAGTTGACTTTTTCCACACCATTTGGAGCTATTTCTGTTTCATTGTTTGTCGGTCGATCTACTGCTTTGCCACAACGTTCTTTAGGCACAAACTTTTGAGGCAATGCATCCATATAGTCTTCAAAGTTACTCAATAAAGAATTTGTAGCATTGAGTTGCGCTGAGAGACGCAGCACCTGAGTATCACTAGACATAATCTCACGACAAATGCTTAACAAATCGGAGCACAGTGCTGGATCTTTTTCTTGCTCCATTAGCTGACTGAATACCTGACCAGCTACATGGACATCAGCTGGTAGCAAGGTTCTATCATGCTGTCTGAAAATATTGCTCATAGCTGATGTTGTGCGTTGACGTTCTTGTGTGTTGCTTGTGCGTCTTTTTCCCTCTAGGATATCATCATGAAGCGTGTTGAGTTCCACGCTTATCGATCGCTCTCTAAATCTTCGCATGCATTCAACTGGCTGCCATTTATCAATCGGTTCCCATTGGGCTCGCATACCTTTGAGTTCACATATTCTTGTCACTGGTAATCCATTCCGAAGAAGGCAGACATCATGTAGGGTAGCCTTCTCACCTATTCTAGCTCTCTTCCAGCTATTGGTATGTGGACTCTGATCATGATCCCTAACGATATATTCATGTTGAAACGCTTCCGGTTCGCAATGAAGTGCATTGCAATATGCCAAACCAGTTATATCCGCTCTGAGAAGCTTCTCTACACATCGAACTGGAGTGTTATTTCTCCCTTCCACTACACAGAGCAATTGTTCCATTGGACAGTCCTCCAGTAGATCATCGCTTTCTCCACTACCATCACTTTCAGTTCTTCTCCCAGCTGTGGTTTGCAAAGTCAAAGTTGCCAAGGTCAATAGGGTAACACCGAATAGGGAATTCATATTGTATGACTCAGAGTCAAGAGTTGTTTTTCGGTGGGAATAAACGAATCTATGACGCGTCCACCTCTCTCAGAATATCACGTCCAACTGTTCAACTCGAGTCATTCACTGAGCTGTGGAACGTTGTATTTTTTGTGTTATCAAATATCATTTGCCGGCCACGATCGCTTATCGAATTTGTTGTTGTGCTATGCTTGGAAAAGGTAAATACTTTTAAAAATTACTAATGCTACAAAATTCTCTACTACAACTCATAGTATCTACAAACGATAACGCTCAGTGCGAAGTTCTATAAGTAATTGATTCGTTTTGTTTGATTTTTCATTAGCACAACACTGCAAATTTTGACGAAAGAGAACTGTCAGTGAATCGGGGTTAACACCTTTGTATACGGCAAACATATGACGTCAAAATTCGTTTATTTTTAACCAATTAATACATTTTACAAACGTCTAACATTGAATCTTTGACTTATATTCTTTTTATTCATTAATCAAAAACTCTTTTTTACTTCTCTATAAGTTATTGATCTAAAATTATCAGAAGTAATGATTAACATTTAAGCTTAAAATTCAAAGCCACAGAAATTATCGCCTCAAGCCAAACCTCAAGTTATGTCTTATACATATATATTGTTTACTTTTAGTGTGCCATAGAATAAACTTGTTCGAAGGCCCCGAAAACTTACAGTTTCTACATAAATCTTACCAAAGTAAAAACATTTGTAAACTTTTTTATATGCAAGTTTAAGATAGATTGATTGGGGCTTTGCCAGCTTATAAAAGCTTTGGCGTTAAAAAAGTTGAGTCTTTCGCTGTTTCTGAACGCTTCAAAAAAATGTTTAAAGTTCTGCTGCATGAATAATGTTAGGAAAACTTTTCAGATACAATTCGCAATGAACATAAGAATTAACATATTTTCAAAATAACATTTTTCCATTTTGTGAGACAAGAAAATCCACTTCCCGATGCGAAGCTTGAGCTTTATTGGGACAACAGACGCTTAATAATCCTAATAGCTTAGCTTCAAGGCACGTTTGCCTTAAGGACATAAAATCTGCATGGGCTTTTAGAGATTTCTGTTTGCGGAACTTGTTAACTTGTTGACATGTTTTCAATTATCTGAAGAATTCAATTTCTCTCAGACAAACATTTAAATATATGCCGTATATGAAGTTGATTGAGCTGCAAACACACATAATGTGGCACGCATTCACTGTAAATATGTGTGTGCGTCTTTGCTATCAATTAAAAATATCACATTGATAACACAAATCATTCAACTTTTCTTTATTTCTTTATTTGCTGACGCACAGAAAAGTGCCACGTGACAGATGTGCAGAAAATAAAACGAGTTATAGAATTTTCCAGTCACTAAAAATGTCTGGTATGACAGATCTCATGTGCATAAAAATGTAAATGGGCTTTAATATTACATTGAGCGAAACCACATTAAATTCATTCAATTTATAACTTCTTAAGCTTATTCAACGCTAAACATTTCGAGTGAAGTGAATTTACAACGCTTTTCTGCCTGATGAATTATTTACTTCCAAGTAATGCACAGAGGAAAATGATGTTTTCTCCTTAATTATTTATTTATTTGCGAGTTTTTGCGTGAAATACGGAATTGAAATTATTAAATTATTAATAAATGCGAGAGCCGCAAAGCAAATGGCAATTAGTGAACTGCAACAATGGTCCAAAAAATTACGAATGCAAAAAATACTTAACTTGCTTGCCACTGCCACTGACCCCATCCATCCACCCATTTAGATGGCAAGAAACATGAACCAAAACGGACCGAATGAAGTGAGGCAACAAGTAACAAGCAACCGCCAACAGTTGGCGACTTGAAGCTTCTAACAAACTCGCTGCTCATTTTGACTGCTCAAACAAGTTAACGCTGTGTGCGGCCAAGGAAATCACTCAACTCTGACAGTTGCAAGCTCCAGGCGAAGGGTGCGGCTGGTTGGAAGTGGTGGTTTTGTAGTTAGACGACCGCCAACGAAAGTAATAAATTTTCCAGCGGCCTTAAACCACAACGTTGCTGCATTGTTGCAACAATGCTGTGTTACCACCCGCTTGACAAGGTTAAAAGCTCTGCTAGATGCCGGGCTAAATGTGATTAGGGTTTACTCTTAGTAAGAAGAACGCCACCACACTCTACTACCGCTCCTAGGACCACTTACCGTAACAAAATACACACAACAACAAAAATAAAATGGACGAAAAAAAAAACGAACTAATGTTCGTTGCTGGCAAAGTCGGCAGAGATTTAACTGTCATTGCCAGGCAGTGATCCATATCGATGTTTAAGCACTTTTAACGACTAGCACGCACACACCATTTATGTACATACATACATATATATTAAACACTCACATGCACACACAAACATAACATATAGTCAATAAAAAGTGGAAAAGTTGCGTTGACTTTAAGCACTTAAATGCCTTGTCCCCCATTAAGACATTATAGGTCTGCCCACCGAATAGAAAAAAATTAAATGAATGTTTGTGTCCTTTAACAAAGGGAGAGACGCGCACACATTCGGTATGAGCACCTGATGAAACATGACCTCTATCTCTCCATTCCACTGTAATTTGGCATTCTTTCAATCCTCTCGAGTATCTACTCGTGTGTCGAGTTACGCACAAAAACCACTCGTCAGCAACCACAATATCCATCTTCTGCTTTTCTGAATTTCGCGCTCCTACCGCCCATCACTCTGCCAAATGCTGCTATGATATTTTGCCTTATCCTGTGACAAAGTTTAATTGAATTCTTTTGCTGGCATCGTTTTAGGTGGCTTACTTGGCTCCCTTTTTTTTGCCAGACAACAGGTTGCTGGAATTTAATGAAATTAGGCATTATGCCAGCAAAGACAAGTTGCTTGTATATCTACTGCTTACAGGGCTATGCATAACTTAGAGCAGGTTACCAGCAGTTCGCAGCAGCTTAGACAACAACTTCCAAAATGCGTTTTACCACAGCAGTTAGATGGGTTTTTTAATGTGAAATTGTTTGAAAGTCTTAAATGCATAAGCGCGTTTATTTGTTATTTTTGCAACATCTGAAGGACATTTATATTTATATATTCAAATATCCTATTTTCCGTTCTCGCACAGTATTTTCGGTTCTCTTTTTTCATTCCTCTCTCTTGCTAAGCCTAATATAATTGGATTTTTTGTCAACTTAATGGCACACCCTGTATGTGCAAGGGATTATGCTTATACGAGCTTGTACAATTTTCAGCTGCCTTAATTTTACACAGTTTCGATAGCAACAGACATTATTTACGCATACGCTACGCGAACTTTGACACAGCAGCAGCTGAATTAGAAGCTGGATTGGGAGGAGAATATGGCGCCATAGGTGGCACCAAAAACTCAAAGCCAACATGCGGCCAGTCAGTCTGTGCTGTTTTTGCATAAATATGTTTGCCTGTGTTGTTTGCATTGGTAGAGTTCCGGCAACTTTCTACAGTTTAATTTAATTAGAGAGTCTGTTGACTCTGTCACAGCATCTAATTTCATTTGGAATAAGAGGCTAGGAGTAAAGGAAGAAGCAAGCGTTGGCCCTGTTAGTGACACATGATGCTGTTTGCATAAAGTCTTAACTGGATTAGCTAGTTTCTGTTAAAGTGAATGGAAGTGCAGCTGCAACAATTCCTTCGGGACTTGATTTATGAGCTGCTCAACTTGCATTTAATTCAACATTTTATGCCAAGAAATACTTTATCATATCATTTTTATCACACTATCAAAGGAAGAAAACACTTGATTGAAATGGCATGTGAAATTTAATTCATTTTCTCACATATCAAACTGCTGAAAGCAACAACAAAAAACTTTGCAATTAGAAACACGCTTATGCGATTTTCCTATAACAATTTCCCCACCGAGAAAGTGTGGAAAACAAAGTTCGTAAAACTTTTAAGAAACAAAGCGCAGCAATTCTAATGAAAAACCACTTAGTCGCTGACAGTAAGAGTTCCTTCCACTTGTATGTGCTGCAGTCGAGGCTGATAAGTTAAATTCCCTGCCAGAGATGTTGAGATGAGAGAAAATGGCTTGTCTAATGGGCAAATAAAAGCCTGAGCATGGCAACGGGTCAACTTCTGATGTCTGCACATGCATTTTGTAGCTTGTTCAACGATGGCAAAAATAGGTGAAACGACTCGACTAAAGATTGAAACGTGCGGTCACGTACAAAGATTTACAGTTTGATGAGGCTACAAAGCACAAAAAGCATCGGACATTCAAGTTGAAAATACAATTATACGATATGTTTGAAGTCATGTAAGAGTAGCCTAAAAACGTACAGTCTAACTTCGATTTAACAAACTTCCGAATAATAAAGCCTTTCGATAACAAAGCTTTTTATATTACGAATACATTTTTGGAACACTGCAATGGGGTTTAATCAATAACCCATTATATTTAAATATTATTTTTTTGATGCTTTAGATTCGTATTATGAAAGTGCGACTCTTACATGTTTCATGCGAATATGACTTTAAATATAAACTAGCTGATACATCAAAACGCGTTCAACCACTGTACTATATTTTCTTTAAGCCCTTATTTAACCAACTTGATTTTACTTTACGATGTTGTTTGATTGCTTGTTTAACATGTTTGTTTGCTAAACATTTGTTTATCGTGATTTGCGGTGCACGTGTAATCTTACCTCAATGTGCAACATGAAACTTTAAACCACATTATTGGTTTTTATATTGCCAGCAATTGCTAACTAAATATCAATGATACAACAACAATAAAATAATATCACTTATACAAGAGGTGGATGATATCAGCCATAAAATTGTTGGCTTATTGTTAATGCTGGTAATGCCTTAATTACCAACAAATATGAGTAACACGTGCTTAAAAATGTGGAATAATATGCAAAGGTTTGCCTGCAGGGTATTAAAAAAACCCTACTACATTTAATTTTTATAATTTATGTGACCTTTACTTTTATTGTTTAATATGTAAATGCTGGAAAATTGTGAACTTTTTTGGTTTACTCCGTGCGGTCGCATTTTCTGTTTGTTAACGAAAGCGTTAATTAATTTACTCGAGTCCCAAGGCATATTTTAAAAAAGAAGCATACACATACATTAATATCTTAACAGTATGGATGTCGAACTTTGACTGCAGCAAGCAGCAGCTTATGCATTTTTTATGTAAAAACATTACTGCAGATTCACTCGAGGAGTGTATGTGTGGTTATGCACTTTTCATAACTTGTTTGCATTGCATTTTACAAGCATTAAAATACAATTAAAACAGAAAGGGATGATTAGGCTATGTATAGGGAAAAGGATAATGGGGGCGCTTACTGCTGTACAGTGACTAAAATAGGTTTATCAGATTGTTCAATCCTTAAAAGCTCTATTGTATCCCATCAATAGATGTTGTTGCCAACCCCCAAACAAATTAAAGCACACGCAACTGACTAACAAACTGAATAAAATTTGTTGAATTTCAAGCCGCTTGGCAACTTTTGTAATGAAAGGAGCTTTGCGTGCACCTTTGGCAAAGGCATTTGTAATTAAATTAAATACTCAGCTCACACAACTCGTACGAGATCTCATTATGTCGAATTGGCTTCCCTTTGTTTTCGGGGGCCAGATGTTTCAGATGCCACAGTAATGCATGAGAGAATCCACAAAATGAAACAAAGAGCGAGTACGTGAACTGACGAACGAGCCACTCACAGCAATTACTGAATGAAATAAAAGACTATTTGCAAATTTATAACAGCAAACAAAGAATATATTAATATAAATATAAATATAGTATATGGGTTCACAGGTCAATATGGCAAACATGGCTGCACACAAAAACACACACAAACACACACATACATAAATAAATGAAAATATTGCATCCAGCACGTAGCTCGAATAGTTCACCCTGGCTAAAATTTTAAATATTTATGATTCAAATAGAATTTATGTGGCATGTGCAACAATGAAAGCCGCAACCCGAAACAAAAACAACAAGGCAACTGCCAAAGGCCATGAGGCAATATGCCATGAAAATGTTTTGCAAAGTCTGTTGCAAGTTTTTGCCTAGTAAAACCGAAATAAATAACTAAATAATAATGCAAATATCATAAATTGTATAAATATTTTACTAAATTAAACAACTAAAAGCTTAAAAAGTCATTTATATGAAAACACAATCAACTCAATTAGTCTTTTTAAAAACGTATTGAATTATATTAAGAGCTGTTTCAAGACAAAGTTATAGTTTAGTAAAAATACTAAATATAGCTACAAAAATGCATTCCTAGTGTGCCAAACTGTTTAGAAACTTCCTTGAGGGCTATTGTGAATGCTAATGGAATCGGGCATGAGACAGCCAGCACTTGCATATGTCAATCCCTTTTATGTACAACAGTTGGTTCATTAACTTTTCGAGCACTTCTTTTGGATTTTCGACTTGCGGCGTACGAACAAGACTACAACCGAAAACGCAGACAAAAATCAGAAAATGCTTGGCATCCGACTTTGGCTAACATACGCTACAGTTTCCTGCCCTCAAGTCAACAACATTTTCAGTTATTTTCCTTCCTTTTGTTTTGTGTCGTTTTATTTATTTTTCTGTTTTGTTTTTTCTTTGCGTGTTGTACCCTGTATTTTTAATAATTGGATTTTATTTCCCTTGCTACCAGCTGTTAGATGCATTCCAAACTTTGTTTGTAAAAGGTTTAAAGCTAGAGGTTAAAGTGCTAAAGTTCAGAGGGAGTAAACTGATATAAAAATGAAACAAAGAGGTAAAATTGTTTAGTTTGCTCAATGCTAAGCTGAGGGTTAAATAGTACTACTAAATGATTTGTCTCTAATCAGTCTACAGAGTATATCCACGTCTATAAGCCTGACCCTCAAGATACTTGCCTCTTTTTATGGTGATAGTGTACTTAATTTGTGCATATTATGTATACGTCATGCATGCCAATCTCTGCTTCAGTCCGCTTCACTCCCTGTATTCGCTCTCTTTCTCTTTATCTCTATCTCTGTCTGTTTGTTTTTGTCTGCCTTTTGGCTCAAAACAAAAAACCACAACAACTTTAACTTGTTTTTTTGTGCCCTGACTTTTGTGGCTGTTGTAGCCAAACATTTAAGAGGCAACTGCAGCTGATGCTTCTGGGTGGGTGGTAAATCCATTTCGGTTCAGCTGTTTGCTGCATGCCACAGCAGCAAGTAAATATTGATTTTGAAGCAGTCAGTTTTAGGTTAGGTGGCATGAAGTAAAAAATTCGTTTGAGTCTCTAGTTGAGGTTTTGGCCTGGAATAATTAAGAACGAGAGCTAAAAGCGAAACTACTTCTGCGATTTGTGAGATAAGATCCGACTAGCCGCATGCGGAATTGGAATTGGGATTGGGTTTTGTGGCTGGCACAATGTAAAACCAATTCGTTTGCCATTTGTCCCCTGAGTCGCTCGCATGACACACACACACACACAAAGAGAGACGCAACATAATTGAACTGTGCTGACAATGCGAATGACAGGTGAATACAAAAGACGCAGCAATATGCAGTGCAGAAGACTGCAGTTGTAAACGGAACGGAAATGGAAACGGAAAACTTTGAACACTCAAACTGATTGGACACACACTCAATAGCCGCTCAGCTTGGATTTTGTGGCCAGCTTATTATTATACAAGTAAAACGGCGGATCAGGCGGAATTGTCGCAGGTCACGAAAGCGTTTGTTCAGCTGTTTGGTCAATACTCAATTACCCCACCTGCCTCAAACACAAAGCCTAAAGGCTAAAACTGCAAAATCTGTCACTTCATGCCGACAACTGGCTTTGGTATTTACATTTGAATTTATTTTTTTTCATTTTATTTTGCGTTTAATCATTTTATTTATTCTTATTGCACGTTTTCTGTATAGCTCTTAAAGCTTAAAGAGGGTGCCGGAGGCTGCACGTATTAAATGTTGCGTGAAAAGCGAGTAAAAGCAGATGAATGGCTGAAAAATCAATTGGAAAATGTTTTTCCCTGAAGTTCACTTTGACAACATCATTTGCACATCCCACTGAACCACATCAATAATTCAGTCGATAATTTATTTTACCCTGTTCAGAGAATACGTGTGATAAACTGGAAAAGAAGCTTATGTAAGAGTGGATTGTATGTACTTTAAAATAGAAAGTTCAAAGTAAACCAAATTACAAATGCCTGTAAGTAAAACTCAGTTGATCTAATTAAACTTTTTTAAAAAATCTACCTGAATGAGAGAAAAATATATACAAATAGTTTTGTTTGATTTGTGAACACGTCGTTCCAGGGTATCCGCTACTCATGTAGTAATTAACATAAATATGTCTTGCACTTTGTGTTTTCTCCGCTTTTTTGCATTTAATTTTTTACCATTTACCTTACTGAACAACTACTCAGATCTTCCAACAATTATGCAAATAGATAATTATAATCTTCAGCTGGACCAACAAATACTCGGTCGAAGGAATAAAGTAACGATAAAAGTGTTCCGACATTTAACAATAAATGGCAGTCAAGTTCGAATCATAATATAATGAGTCAAATGAAGTAGCAAATCTTTTAGAGCTAATCAAAAATAACTAATTTAAACGCACTTATGTGAATGAAGCCAGAACTGCCATTGAACTTTTTGAAATAGTTTGCAGCATCATCTGCACGATACGTATGTTACACTTTAGCCAAGTTGAGCCAAGTTTCCTGGAAACCAATTTTTCAAAAAGCCGGAGCTGTCTGCAGAACCAGCACGGGACGAAAAAAAGGACAAATTATTAAGCTCAATGGGATACATGTATTCGACCTTGATCCTGACAAAAAAAATCCTAAAAATGTTTTTCATAGTTGTTTATTTTTTAGTTAATTGTTTGGAAGTTCAAACTGACACAATTGAAATTTTGGGTATACGTTTTTGTGCAAGTCAGCGCCAGCTTCGCTCTGGTAATATTAACTTGACAGGTCTTTGGTTACAGGTTCAGGCACTCGATAATTGGCCATTTGTCGCCCAATAAAACTGTCAACTCTAACATAAACGAACCAAATTGTGTGCCTTTAAATGCTTTCACATTTCATTAAATTGCTTGCTGTCAGAGTCGGTACCCCAACTGCAAATCAAACACTATCAACACTGGAAAGTGAATGTTACGTGTTTAGCATACGAATATATCCAGATAAAAACGTGTTTTTAAGGTATTAAGAAACTTTACTTGACAAGTTGGGTGTTTGTGGAATAGATTTTAAAATTCTTAGCTATCATTAAACAAATCCTTAAACTATCTGCAACAACAATAATCAAATAACTCAAACATTAACTTAGTTAATTCTAGACCACTTTAGAAATTTTAATAAAAAATGCTTTAAATTTTTTTGTTGTTTTAATCGTACAAATTACTTGCTTGCATTCTACATCAAGCTTTTTGCTTAAGTTTAAGCCATGCAATTTATTTCAATTATCTGAAATGGCAGACAGACAAAACATTTCACACAAAGAAATTCGAATGCAAGTTAGTATATAAGCTTTATTTGGGCTATAATCAATACAATAAAAGTTCATCCCCAGCTGAAATCGAAACTGGTGAAAAATGTTATTGCGTCGGCATAGAAATAGATTTTCATGGTCGTCTATCAGAGACAATAGCCAGGTGCGGTTGTGGTGCTGGCGGTACGAATACCTGAAGCGACACAGCGATAAGCTGCCTTACTCTCAACCTTTCAACCTTTATCCCCTGGCAAAAGCTTTGTTCAATTTGATGTTGGCATTTTGAAGGTTTCCTTTGTGGTGCTTGGCTTTATTCACGCTTTGTAGTGACTATTATGGAGCCAACATAGGTCAATTTACAGTCGGAAATCTGTTTTACTGTTTGTGTGTGTGTGCTGTGCATATTTAATGTGCTATGCAAATCCTTGAAGGGACACCCAAAATGGTTGCCAATGTGGCCAGGCAGCAAAGGCTTATTTTTATTTATTTACAATTCGTTGTGCTGTACAACAAAAGCATGACAATGCCCCCTAAATAATAAAAAATACGAATATATTTTTTTTAAACTGCGCATTTTGTTTTATTGCGAACGGCAGCAGCAAAGTTTAAAGTTCAGCAAATATTGCGACCATACTTGTGGGTCCTATTAAAAGACATAATCGAATGCTAAATATATATTTAAAATGAAATGGCAACCTTATTGACTTAGGCAATTTATTGCCCATTGATTAGGGCTTTTACTGAAACTCTTTAGCCTTTGAATCGAATTGCGCTTTTGGGTTTACAGACGAACAGTCTTACCCCTTCCCTTGGGCTTGTTAGTGGCCTGTTTCATATCAAGGCGAAAAGGCTGTTACACACACAGCATAAGGTCGAACTCAGCCCTGGGACTGATGCGACATTTAAAATTCGAAAATGAATTCTGCTATTGAATTACGATTGAGAGTGCCTGCAGCAATTTATTGTTGTTGATATTCCGAGAACATACGCATTATTCGGTTCACTTGCAATCAAGCCAAGAGTGCAGAGGCATGTTCACAAACGAAAACAAGAATCATCCACTCAACAGTCTTTAAAAATAGATGTACAAATGTGTCAGACGTGAGTAGATAGCATACAGATTCCCAATTTCTAGATCCTAAAATCCCTTAACAGAAAATGATTGTTTACTACAATAAAGATATAAAAAATAAATATTTTTAAATAGCTGTGCAAAATAAATAATGAAACTTTACAACATTTGAAAATTTGTACAAATACTAGACGCAAACAGTTTGCAAACTGCCTATGTCCTGAATATCTCATTCGTACGAATATTTATATTTTTCAAAATATGCCTTTAATAGAAACCATCTTCTAAGAACTTTGCTATACATTTTAAGCTTTTTGCAAACATTTCATTGACAATAGAAACATGTGAATACAAAGCTAGCTGAACATGCCCAACCATTTAAAATTTGGGTATCCTTTTCTGACCCAAATTTGTTGCCTGTATAGCATAAAAGCAACATTTAACCACATACACATAGTCTTACACAGCAATCAATCGATGTTGACTAAAAACCCCCACTCGATATGCGCAGTTGGAATTAATAGATTTTTCTTCCACGCACGCCAAACAATTGCAATTGCATTCAATATCAAAACTGAAGAACTAAAAGTTTGCATCCTGAGACAACACACAGAGCAGTGCAAAAATAAAGCGGAAACAGAACCAGAAACGGAACAAAAGCAAAGTGTGTGCAAAATGCAATTTGAGAGCATCGATATTGACTGTAAGAGAGACTTCCCATTTTGCTTCTACAGCACTTGATGCAATAAATTCCATATTGACATTGATTCTTGTTGCAAATGAACTGAGTTTTCTATTTCCGCATGCTGTACACCTGTTCAAAGCAGCTTTCAACCAAAAAACTTTAAGTCGTAGAGCATTTTATGATTGAGTTCTTGCATACAACTTCTTAAATTTTGCTTTTGATTGGAGACAGATTGCTGGGCTGTTTGAGGCATTCAATGCTAAACATTTAATGCACACCAAAGACATAAAGATTTCTTAACGGCTTAAGTCTGTTAGGCTGCTGGGGTTCTTTTAATTACACTTAAAATTAACTATTCTCGTTGGCTTATACCATTTTTTTCAGCTAGGGGTGCCAATACACTTGATGTTGCAAATTGCACTCGCCGCTGAGCTCTTAAGCAGCTTACAACGGGCACAAAAAAATCATAGCGCACTTTTGAGCGCACGGCATTTTATGCTTTCACCGTTAAGCGACCGCATCGTTGAGTTTCGTTAAACTGGGGCAACAATTGCATTTGCTCTAAAAAAAAAGCGAAATAAAGCAAATGTTATAGAAGGCATTGTTCTAAGAATTTTTCCCTCAACGCAAAATCAAATTAAATATTGTACCAAAAATAACATACACAAACTGAAATAACACAAATTTCGAACATAATATGTATACATACATTGTTTGTAGTTGTGGCATTGTTATGTGAAATATGTTTTCATGGCTAGCAAAAATCGTGCAAAAAGTAAACATGACAAGTATTCCCCCATGGTTAAGGTGTTCGTTTTGTACGTGCGTCCACAACATGAACTCATAAATATGTATTGATTTTCCATTCGCCAATTTCTTTTCATCTGTGATATACACACACGTTCAAACTCACACGCAGTTAATGCTTTCACGAGCAGCATATGTTATTGAACATAGCGTGAAATGGCAGACAATGGAAAAGGCGACAGAGTTATGATTATGAAAACTTGAAAACAAGAACAAAATTAAATTGCTTGCATATGAAAATGCAAAACAAATATGAAGGATTTACCGCAATTCACGACGCAGTGTAGAGTCAGTGAACTGTAAAAATGGTTTTGTCTAAATATTTATACGATTTCTCGTCAGCAATCTCTTCGTTTCTTTTACTTGTGGTAAATTGCGGCAAGACATGCAAGAAATAATGCAGCAAAACTGTAGAAAACTAAATGAAAACTTTTGCCTTGAGGCAGACCAACAACAGATGGCGCTGTGTAAGCCAAGATAGATTGCTCGTAATCAAAGTAAGGGATGTCTACAACATGAGTTCATTAATTTTACACTCCGCAAAGCATACTTTATGTACTTATTTATATATAGATATTATGCGCATGTTATCATTACTATACTTGAATAGGGTTCTACTACATTCTCTTTTGAGTAATGAGCAGCAAGCGATTTATGTCTGTGTGTATGTGTGTGTGTGCGTGTAGAGCGTGCCAAAAATTTGTAAAAGCGCTCATAACAAATTTGTTAAATGTGCGAAAATTTGTCAAGCTAAGAAAACGAGCTGCGGGATTTGCGGCAGCCCCCTTCCAAATAACTCAGTTTATACCCAGCAACTATTAAAATGAGTTAAGAGCTTAGCTGTAAGAAACAGGAAGCCATTTCAAAGTACACGATGCATTTATTTTCTCAATCAGCTTAAAAAGTCATATATTTTCAGCTACACGGAAAATTTTATCTTATGAAAATTTGTTTGAAACACTTAACTTTAGCTGTTACTCGTTAAGAGGCACTTCTACAAAGAGCTTTTGAGTCTTAGGTTGCTAATCAGATTTGGCTTAATATTAACAGAACTGTCGCTTATCAGCTATGAAACGTTCTCTGCAAACGCAACATTCATTTCAAAAGTTGTGTCAAATTCGGCTCAGTTAATTGGAATTCAGTAGAATCCTTATTGAATTTGAGCTTGTTTATTTACTCGTGCGATATTTTGTATATTTAACATATAGTCTTTACAAATTGCTATCTGGATTGGGGAGGGTGCTCATCCATGCAATTACAAGTGGTCAAAATGAAAGCCACTGCAAAATGCAGCTGCCAATTTGGTGCTGTCAGTTATAAGCTTTATTAGCCGCAATCTGCGGCTCGTTTCAACCATTAGCGGACTTTGCAAATGGGGTCGAGTGTGGGGGGTTTGAGGCTGGGCCGGGCCGACAATTTGGGGCACGGGCCATTTAAATAAAGGCAAGCATTGGCTCAAAGATTTTGGTTTGGGCGCTGAATTGAAATTTGCTATTTCATAAAACCAGAACAGCTGCAAAGGCCTAAATAGGCTTTTAAACTTTCGAAACCGTTAATGCCCAAAGCCTAATTGCAAAATACTCGCACAAAAAAAAAAAAAAACGAAACCCAACTTTAAAAGGGCCTTCAATCTTTTTTAATTTGTGACAAAAGACAATAAAGAACTTTAAATAATTGCTGGGCGTGAACTTGGAACTTATAAACAAGTTTAGCTAAGATTTTACAATATACCTTCCAAAGAATTTGCATATTATTAAATTATTTGGTATGAAATAAATACTTTAAGCACTGCTATAAGCTTTGACAACTTAGTTCAACTGTTAACTCAAGATTAAAGCGTTTATGCAAATTGAATTTATGATAACTAAATGAGGATTGTAAACGTTCAACTTGAACAATCTGGCATTGTTGTAAGATAAATAAATTCATCTCTGACTTTACGTATTGTGGTTGGCAAGTATTAAGGGATTATCTTAGTAGTAAATCATCAGCAAATTGAACAAGAAATGTGGAAGAACTAAATGCAAATAATACCCTAAGAATTCTGCTATGATTGCGAAAAAATAAAAAGATCGAAAATTCTTTGTTGGTACTTTTTAATAATTTAAGTATATTTCACTAAGCAAATAAAATTATTTTTTCATTTGTTAAATAAATAAACATTCTTAATACGATTTTTAAAGCCTGAGAAGAACAAAATGTGCAAAACTTATTTATGAGGTGCAATTGAAACAGAGTAAAGAAAAATTAATTTAAATTCCAAAGCAGATAAATTTAGCGCAAAAGACAGCGAAATTTAACCGATTGTTAGCCACTTTTTGTACTTGTAAACCTTTTAGCTATTTCATTTCGAAATAATTAAGGCAAACAACAGCATATTTAGACACGTGCTCGAGTTAAGAAATTACATTTTCTCCCTTTTCAACCAAAACTTGAATCGTCGTTGCCGTCTTTGACCTTTTATGTTGTTAAGTTTCTTCTCTCTCTTTTATTTTTGTTTTTGCCTTCTTTTCTGTACATACTTTTGAATTTATTCTGTTACTTTTTTTCTTTTGCAGGCTTGTGTCAACGCATAAAGCCGCATACAAAATGCAAACATTTTCACCAAAACATGCCAGCATGTGGCAACAACAACAACGTGAGACAATACTTAGTTGCTTGCACAAACTTGTATCACATCTGCATCAAACTTTTGTTGTTGTTATTGCCTTAATGCCGAGCCGAGCCTTTAAAAAACGTTCAACTCGACTCTTTTGGGGCCGCTTTTGTTAGTCGTTGACACAATGCGAACAGCCGGCGGAAAACTTTACAGTTAGCTTGTCAACAAATTGGGGCAGCATATGCCGCGTATGCGTAATATGCATGGGCAATGTTTGCCGGGTGAAACCCATTTGACACTCGGTGCCTGCCAATTATGTCAGCCCAAACGGTGCATGCAAACTGCAAAGGCGTCGCTGATATCTTCATCAACGCCCTAATCGCAAACCACAAAAGCCCCATCCATTCATAATTTCAAATCAATTTTTTTTGCTTAGCCATCCGAAGAGCTGCACAAGTGCCAAGCTTGCAATAAAATGCGCTTAGCATGCGTTATACATTTTTCATGCTTTGTCTCCCACAATGGGTGTGGCAGCTCCGGCTATTTTAAGCTTAAAAAAAGCCAAAAATAGTTGAGCTGTATAAGGAGACAAAATGATAGGTAAAATGTGTACTGTTTGGGTTTTTGGGTAGAAAATTTTGTTACAGCAAAATATTTTAATGAAGGATTTTTATTTTTCTTTTCTGTTTAAAATTTTATTATCTGATGGAATATAATGCACAAAGCCATTTTTTTTAACAATTCTGTACATTTAACACGAGTAATTAAAGCAACTTTAATTCTTTGTCTTCGAACCTAACTTCTGCAGTGAACACTCAAAGCTCTCAAAAAATTCCCTATATTCTATTATACCTGCATTCACCCCCAATAAAATAATTGTACTTGTTTCCCAGAGGCAAAAGTATAAATAAATTGTAGGCATATGCAATTAAATTGACTTAATGGTTTTGGGCTTCAAGCGGCTCGTCAAAAGATTCGCAAAAACAAACTAAAACTGATTTATCAGACAAATGGCACCTCATTCCGCATAAAAATTAAATATTTGATTATTTTATTGATTATTTACTCTTTTATGACAAGCAACTTTTATATCCCGCAGTAGCGTGCGGGAGTTCACTTGCGAAGCTTCCGATTAAGCTTCCCCTAAAAATTAAAACCAGTTTCGGTATATAGCTCAACAGGTTTGGCTGTTGCGGATCATTTCGAGTAGTCAACTTTATCGTTGAGCTCGTTGACGATCGTGTCGCATCAGTAAATAATTTCGAGAGCAGTTTTTGGACAAACAGAGCACGAGAATCTAACTACCGTAGCGTGCGGGCACAATTACCAAAGCCAATTAAATAAATAACTTAAATTATACAATAAGTGAAAAAAGTACAACAAAGTTTTAAATTTTACAAATGTGCAAATAAAAAAAGTCGTAAAACCATTTTATAAACTTTATCAAAATATAATAAATATTGTAATTAGTAAGTTTCGTGATTTAATATAAATATAAATAATAATTTCTCCAAACAAACAATGGTTGAGAAGGCTCAAATTTTATCGGCTGTAGATAAGCTCAAAAATCTGCCATGGGGTCAACTTTTCTATATGTTCTATATAGAACCGGTTGCATTTATGCTAATATTTGCACATATGCTCTCAGGTAAAAACTTGATCACGCACTGTGGAAAGTTTTCGTGTTAAATGTTGCATTGCAGGCACTGTGATGCGCAATCAGATTATTTATCAGACATGCAGAGTGATTTTTCATTACAATGAATCTGACTGCAGCCAGCTGGATAACAAAACTGAAAGCCCCGAAATGAATGTATGTGCTATGATATCATTACATTGAATTATTGAAATATTGTTGAGTTTTTTAGGCCATTGAAACTGAGGTGCAATCGTATGTGACCGACATGTTTCTCACACGCACTCTAATGGAGAGCATTGTACCAGCAGTTTGTGGTCTTTTTATTGGTTCCTGGTCGGATCACTATGGACGCAAGCCGCTGCTCGTCGTCTCCATGATTGGTTAGCTAAAAGTTAGCTGAAACTCTTAAGCTTCATATAAAAAACATGTTGCGTTGCAGGTTTCTCTGGCTCTGCTCTAATAACAACGATTATATGTGCGCTATCCAGCAGTAATGATATAAATCCCTGGTGGTATACCTTGGCTGCAATTCCTCACTCCCTTCTCGGTGGCATGTGCGTATTTTCAGTGGCCGCCTTTTGCTTTATATCAGATATAACAGACATTAAAACAAGGCCATACAGGTGAGCCTTGACTACAGCAAATAGGTATATACCAATCCAAATTGTTTCTTGCAGAATGATTGCCATAGAGCTGATGATGTTTGTGGCACTCAGCAGTGGATCCTTGATGTCCAGTTATGTGTATGAAGCTACAAGTGCTGCTGTTACACAAGCTATTTCGGCAGGATGTGTGATATTAGCCACACTGTTCATTATTTGCTGTATGCCAGAGAGTTTGCACATACACCTCGCGAAGGAAGCCAAAGAAGCCAAGGTAAAGGCTGAAAAGGATCTGCCAACAACAATCTGCAATATACAACAAAACTCGTTGTCCATTGTTTATCTAAATGATGAAAGGAAAGAAACGAGAAAAGAAGTAGCTGATCCTGTGCCCAAAGAGAATGAAAACGGTAGCAATATTATTGATACATTTGGCACTAAGATAAGGGATGAAAAAGAAATGAAGGCCACAATAGAATTATCTCAGCTATCTGATCCTTTTGGGAAGGATACAAAGCAGCCGACTGACACGAAAACTGAATCAAAATCGAATAGGTTGGCACTTTTTAGCTTGAATCACCTAAAGGATATGTTTAGTGCGTGCACCAAGCCACGCGAGCACAATGTTCGTGAAATTATTTGGCTTGTGACTTTGGCCATGTTCATGACCATGTTTGTAATAGGTAAACGATTTATTTTAATGCGAACACGAGCGATAATATCTAATGATATTCCATTTACATACAGATGGTGTAATGACAGTCATGTATTTGTTTGTACGCCAAAAGTTTCATTGGTCTGTTCGGGAGTATACGTTCTTTGAGACCATTGGCCAAATGCTGCCCATGTTGGGTGCCTTGATGGGTATTCTTGTGCTGCGCAAGGTATCCAGTATAAGTATACAGAAAATGTTTTCTATATTATTAGTCGTAAAATTTAGTAAATAATCATTGCGTTTCTTCTGCTGTTTAGGTTTTGGGACTATCTGTAGTAACGCTAGCTCTTTTATCATTACTCTCGGAAATATTTGGCAATTTAACTAAAGGCTTTGCATCGCTGCCCTGGCATATGTATCTGTCGATAGCATTTGGTGTATTCCGTTCGATCGGAGGTCCTATGCTGCGCACCATTATATCGAATATAGTGCCCGCTTCCGATCTGGGTAAGTATACAACTGTATTGATATATTTGCCAATACCTAATGCTTTTTTTGTTATATATAGGTAAAATTTTTGCCATCAAAAATGTTTTGGCATCATTTGCGCCCTTCGGTATATAAAATTTTCTTAAGCTTTACACAATTGAAATAATATTATATATTATCTTTTGTAGTTGCCGCACCGCTTTATACCTTGATCTATCAGCACACATTATCTGTTTTCCCGGGTGTTTTCAATTTTCTTAGTGCATCACTGTTTTTGATAGCTTTTGTGGCCATTGGGTAAGTAAGGAATTAACACTATATTGGATAATTAATGGCAAACATGTTTTAACAGATTTGTTTTGCGCATTAAATTTTTGCACAAGCAACATTATGCCGATCTTTTAAAGTGAACACTGTTAACTGTTGGGACTTATTGTTGTTAAATAAATGTTAATCGACAATGTTAAAACACTACAATATAGTTGTTTTTTTTTTTAGCGAAAATTTAATATTGATCTAGTTTTGATATTTAATCTTGGCCACCGTTTGGTCTACAACATAGGGAGAAGGCTCAATGAACTACATACAGCTAGTTTTATTACATTATGAAGTTTTCTAATATGTGCACCAGCCACAATAACCGGGCTGTTTTATTCATCTATCAAACGATTTTGATACAAAGATGTCATAGAATATAGTTCTTGATAAGCACATTTTGATATGTCGTCTCTTCGCTTTACTCCGCGGGCTTCAACTGGCCATCAACTCAGGCCAAAACGCAGCCACTCCAGCAAATACTCGTATTTTCAATATGATCTTAAGTTCCCGACTAATATCTTACCCGTTTGGGCAAATCATTTTAATCCTTATATGCAAAGCTGTTATAGACGATTATAATTGAGCTTCAAAAAATGTTTTTTTAATGAGCTTTGAAAACAAAACGATTGTAGAATGGATTAAAGCTGATACTAAAATTTCAGGTCCATGAAAAAACGATTTTGTTTTGTGGTGCCCAAGCCGATGCAATTTTATTAAAGTGTCATTAGAAAGATCGAATTTATAAAATAATTTGTAGCTTTATACAATTGTTCGATTTTTTTTTAAATCAGATTTTGTTTTTATATATTTTTTTTTTTTAGGTGTTCTGTTTCTATACTAGTAACCTATGAAGTAAGAAAGTATTAAAGAATTAATAAATTAATTCGATTCTTCCAGCGCATATAAGCAAGTTCTAAAGCGAAACAAATCAGACCCAAAGAAAGTCCAACTGAACACATTGCGAACGGGTTTTTAAAAAATTTCATTGATAGGGGCATTCGTTTGGTGGGTGGCTCGTATGGAGCCTGAGTTATCAACTTAGCCTGCTGCGTTAGAATTAAGCCCATCTGCATCCACTTGTTTGTAAGGCCAGCCTCTCGAGCCAAATTTAAGAATTGGTAAAAAGCATAAGTCACGGATTGTCCCGAATGCACATCAAACATAAGATCTATGTCGAATCCACAAAGTGCATCAGAAGCCAGACGAAGTTTGGGTTTTCTCAAACGTTGTTGTATAAATTCAAATAATATCCATTTGTTGGTTGCCATGACATATGCATAGCTGTCATTAAGGGAGAGTATATGCTGATCGACCGTCTCTTCGTCTACTATCAAAACACGATCACTAAGCTCTGATGGTATGTGCTGAAAGATATACATCATCTGATGTGGAAATACCATAATGCGCAATCCACTCTCCAAGAAAGATTCAACATCCGCAACTTGAGGTTTATGCAATCCCGAGATAAGAGCCGATGTCATAGCACTGCCAAATAGGCTAAAAAGCAGTAAATTATACGAATGGGTAAACACTTCAATAAACTTCTCGGGCAGTCGAAGACGTCGGAATGATCTACATGACAAAGGTTGAACAAGCATCAGCTGAAAATTCACAAAGAGCAAGTCAGAGAGTGTCAAATGAGGACTTGAAAGCCGTTTGATCACAGCATTAACTATGAAGTAAAATGCTTTGAACATTAGCGTTGTTAAGTTATGGTTATAAAACACCGAATACGCTTCTAGAATAACGTGACGCTCATGTGGCAAGACCAGACAGAGTCGTGATGACATCACATGTGAAGTGTATGGCATCATAGAACTATTTGACATCACGGTAGCACCAATATAACCATTTTGATTGCCTTCAGAAAATTTTTCAACATAATTGTTGTATTGCATTTGAAGAATGTCCACACTCCCGTTAACATAGCGCATGAATTCTCTCAGAAGAATGTTTGCCTGACCGCCAAAAGTTAAATTTCTGCCAAATGTTTCCGATGAATCGTTCTGCAAGTAAAATTTCAACTTGCATATGATAAATCTATACGCTATGGGAACTTACCACAAATTTTTCTGGGACACTTTGACTAACGGCATGTATAACAGTTCTCATATCGTCCACTTTTCGATATGATATTCTCTTCTTTTCGTCTAAGTATGTTTCAGCGTATTTATAAATACTCATTTCAGATTTCATTTTATATGACCACACTTCATAATTGTTGTCGTTCTTAAAGGACAGTGAGACACTATAGAATTGTTTGTTCCAGCACCAGTTGAAAAATGCTTCCAATTGATCAGTTTTGAAAATCAAATCATCTATAGACTGGTACACAAACAAGATCTGAATTGTGTTAATCTTGTCAAGAGCTTTGTGTAAGATTTCCAGTATCGGATCATCCATGCTACTAAAAAGCACAACCGCTAGATTGTTATCATTGATAATATTATGAAGCGGTCCAATATGAGCGCCAGCTACAATCACAGGCCGATGAAAAGTTTCCATCAACTGTTGTCGAAATGAAGATGATATAGTAGATATATTTCCCAACTCTTGATCTCCATAAAATGTTACAAAGCTTCTTATGACCGCAAATTTATCAATTCCTGATATTATGTCAAGAACTATCTGATTATCCACTTCGCTTTCCACCACAGGCCTCAACTGGCCATCAATTAAAGCCAATATACAGCAGAAACAAATACAAAGTCTTGTCCACACCATGACTAAAACTTCCTGACTGACGTTGATAAAAGTTGAATATGTTATAGCTCGGATGTCCTCGATTCCATTGCTATTCAATTCCATAACAATTGTAAGTTAATTGAGAGTTGTGTCAAGTGTTATGGTCTATAAATTTGTACTGCCTTTTTTCAGTGGGTTTCGAAATATAATTTCAACTGCCTTGTAGTTATCAAACGATATTATTTTTTATAAGTTATAAGAAATACCAGCATATTTCAAAATACAATAACTGTAACTAATATGTACTTTGTCCATACAATAACCATTTATTGAAAATCAGCACCTGGTACAAAGACTTATGCTCCCCATGACTGAAATTTGTCGACTGATGCTATGAATATCGGATATCTATGTTTTCTTTGTTATTAGAACCCATAACAATATAAATGCTATTAATTTCGAACATCCTTAAGCTTAACTGCATTTTTATTTGTGGCCTTGAAACAGACTTTTTAAAGAGTAAGTTGATAAAATATTATAGATTAGTAAGTTATGAAACATATAGAAATTCGTCACAGGAAAAAAAGCTCAAGCTGTTGGGAGTTCAATTTAATTTCAAGTAGGCTGTAGTGTGAAATGTGACTTGTGGTAAATCCTTAAGAAAACTGCGGATTCCACGCACACGCAACTCTGGCCTCAATTTAAAAAACGGTTATTATATTTTTCACAGTCTTTAAGCAAGAAGCACCAAACTCTCAGGCAGTATAGCTAGAGGCATCGAACTTAAAAAATCTGTGTCAGACAATCTTTTCACGCAACTGCACCACAACGGAATCTATACCCCTTTGCAGTCAGCTTCTCTTCATTTCATTTTATGCAAGAAGCGAGAAAACATCAAACGTTAGCATCAACTGAAGCGTTTACACTTGCTTTAATAAACTTTCGAAACAAAACTGTTATATTATACAAGAATTTAGTTAAGTCAACAGTATTATTTTATTTCTCTGACTTAAATGCAGTTAAGCTTATACTTAGTTTTCAGGTTCATATAAAAAGATTTTGTTTTGCGGTGCCAAAGCCGTGCCAAGATAATTTAAATGCCATAAGGTGGATCAGATTTATATCATAATAATATATTTGATCTATTTAACAAAAAAAATTTTTTTTATATTTAAATTTTACTACCTAACTTTTGATGAATGTAAGCATTAAAGAATGATTGCATGATTTCGATTCTTCCAGCGCGTATAAGCAATTTCAAACAAGAAACACAGGAGGCCTAGTGTAACTCCGGTCGGATACAACGAAAACGGGTTTTGAAAGAATTTCAATGTTAAGGGCTTCCGTTCGGTGGGTGGCTCGTATGGAGCCTGAGCTATCAACTTAGCCTGCTGTGACTGAATTAAGTCCATCTGTATCCACTCGTATGTAAGGCCAGCCTCTCGAGCCAGGTTCACAAAGTGAGAAAATACATAAGTAAAGGATAGTCCCGAACGCTCATCCAACATAAGATCAACGTCGAATCCACAAAGTGTATCAGGAGCCAGACGAAGTTTGGGTTTTCTCAAACGTTGTTGTATGTATTCTAATACTATCCATTTGTGGGTTGCCATGACATATGCATAGCTGTCATTAAGGGAGAGTATATGCTGATCGACCGTCTCTTCGTCTACTATCAAAACACGATCACTTAGCTCTGATGGTATGTGCTGAAAGATATACATCATCTGTTGTGGAAATACCATAATGCGCAATCCACTCTCCAAGAAAGTATCAACATCCACAATTTGAGGCTTACGCAATCCCGAGATAAGAGCCGATGTCAAAGCACTGCCAAAAAGGCTATAAAGCACAACACTATACAAATGGGTAAACACTTCAATAAACTTCTCAGGCAGTCGAAGGCGTTGGAATGCATTGCCCGACAAAGGAACACCTCCTGCGAGCATAAAATTAGCAAATAGCATATCAGATAGCGGAACTTGAGGACGTGAAATTCGTTTGATCGCACCATTGACTATGAAAAAAAATGCAACAAAATAAATAGTTGTTACGTTATGGCTATAAAACACTGAATACGCTTCCATAACAATAAAACGCTCAAATGGCAGGACCAGACAAAGTCGTGATGACATCACATGTGAAGTATATGGGATCATAGAACTATTTGACATCACGTTAGCACCAATATGACCCTTTTGGTTACTATCACGAACTTTTTGAATGTATTCAATATATTGAATTTGAAGAATATTCACACTCATGTTAACATAGCGCATGAATTCTCTCAGAAGAATGTTTGCCTGACCGCCAAAAGTTATATTGCTGCCAAATGTTTCCGATGAATCGTACTGCAAGTTAAATTTAAACTTAGATATGATCAATCTATACGCTATGGGAACTTACCACAAATATTTCTGGGACACTTTGACTGATGGCATGTATAACAGTTTTCATATCGTCCACTTTTCGATATGATATTCTCTTCGTTTCGTCTAAGTATGTTACAGCGTATTTATAAATTCTCATTTCAGATTTCATTTTATATGACCACACTTCATAATTGTTGTCGTTCTTAAAGGACAGTGAGACACTATAGAATTGTTTGTTCCAGCACCAGTTGAAAAATGCTTCCAATTGATCAGTTTTGAAAATCAAATCATCTATAGACTGGTACACAAACAAGATCTGAATTGTGTTAATCTTGTCAAGAGCTTTATGTAAGACTTCCAGTATCGGATCATCCATGCTACTAAAAAGCACCACCGCTAGATTTTTATCATTGATAATATTATGAAGCGGTCCAATATGAGCGCCAGCTACAATCACAGGCCGATGAAAAGTTTCCATCAACTGTTGTCGAAATGAAGATGATATAGTAGATATATTTCCCAACTCTTGATCTCCAAAAAATGTTACAAAGCTTCTTATGACCGCAAATTTATCAATTCCTGATATTATGTCAAGAACTATCTGATTAGCCACTTCGTTTTCCACCACAGGCCTCAACTGGCCATCAATTAAAGCCAATATACAAACGATACTGATACAAAGTCTTGTCCACACCATGACTAAAACTTCCTGACTGACGTTGATAAAAGTTGAATGTTATAGCTCGGATGTCCTCGATTCCATTGCTACTCAATGCCATAACATTCGTAAGTTAATTGAGGGTTGTGTCAAGTGTTATGGTCTATAAATTTAGATTGCGTTTTTTTAGTGGGTTTCGAAATATAATTTCAACTGCACTGAAGTTAGTAAACAATATGTTTTTATATGTTGCTGGTATTTCAAAAGACAATAATTGTAACTGATATGTACTTCGTCTATACAATTACTTTATTTGATTGGTTCACACAAAAAAAAAAAATAGTAAATCGTATAATTTACACTTAGATTCTAATATTTTTCGGAACGATTTTCAGTTTACACCGTTTTTTTTAAATTCAAATAGTGGAATTTTAAATAAAAATTTTAATATTAAAATTTTCAATTTAAAATATTTAATTTTTGATTTAAAGTGCCTACATATTAGTTTTCAATATGCAACATTTTACTTTTTAATATGAAACATTTTAGTTTTTAATATGAAACATTTTAGTTTTTAGTATGAAACATTTAAGTTTTTAATATGAAACGTTTTAGATTCAAAAAGTTTTCATTTTAAAATTAAGCATTGAAAACCTTAAATTAACTAAAATAATTTTTGAATCGAAAAGTAACCATTTTAAAATCTAAATTTTCTGATAATAAAATCAAGGTGTATTGTTTTTGAAATTAAAATTCGAAGTATTCCTTTTTAAAATTTTGCATTTAAAAATAAATAGTTTTCATTTTTAATTGAATAAATAGTTTTCATTAATTGAAAATTTTTCTATTTAATTTAACCATTCCCCATTTTAAAAATGATATTTTTAATTTTTAAATTAAATATATTACACCGTATATTAAGTTGACTTACATTTAAACTTAAATACGTTTCATATTTAATAGTAAATGTTATCCCTCTTGATTTTAGTATTTTAACATTTAAATTCAAAACACAATCCTTTTAAGTTGTAATATTTTTATTTATTTTACTTTTATTTGTTTATTTTTCCATGTTTATGCTTAAAATTAAAAATTAATTAATTAAATTAATAGTGTTGAATATTTTAAAGCATGTATCCAAACACTTTATAAATGAATCTAATTTATACAAGTTTTTATCGAAATAAACATAAAAGGATTGCAAATCATAACAATGTGTGCCTTCAACGATTATAAATGGTTGCCGTGTGCACGCATTATTATAATTCTTATTAATTAAATCATTTATTTTATACTCATAGTTATTTATAGTTTCCAGCCGAAGAATAAAACTTTCGTGTGCATCCAAAAGTGTTATTCTCTTTTTTATTCCTTTTCCTTTGTACCAGCTGTTTGGAGGAACGACAGATGGCAGCAAGCTTGCCAAAATATAATCAGAGGAATCTGTTGTGAAAGAAAGGTTAAAAAACATTAGCAAACTTTTGTATAAGGTTTTCAAGTCAAAAAGTTTAATAAAGCATTTTGTTATCACCAATGTTTAGTGCAAGTTTCAATTGGTCAAAAATATTTTTGCAGTTTGTGTTGTGAATATTATTTCTATAATAATCTACAATCTTCTCCTTAAAAGTGTCCCATTTTATAGATAAAAGCGATTCTTTCCCTGGGTATATTATGTTAAAATCAAGGTTAATCTGAAATTTTAAAAGTATTTTAATTTTTTGTTTAATTTTTTTAGTCTAATTTTACTAACCAAATCGACTGCTCGACTATCCGCGTATTTAGGCCATTCCTTTAAAAAGTCTTCAGGTGATAACGAATTTAAATCAGATTTACGCAGTTGATAAGATTTTGTCCATTTATCTAAAACGGTGTCCCAATCAGAACAGTTTCTTTTTAAATCAGCTTTGTATCCAGCACCCAAAACGACATCAAATTCCGGCTGCACCTCAACTTCATCAATGGATGATTTATCGGTCGATGATTGCAATCTCATGCGTTTCGATCGTGTGTTTATATATTTTGAATAAAGCTTTCCCTTCGGGTTTACTTTTCCAGATCGAGGAATAAAATAAAACTCCTAAGAAAATTTCGATTAGTTTTAAAATAATATGATTTGTTTTAAATCTACTCACTTTTGAGTCTAGCTCAGTCGGAAAAATTTCAACTACTTGATCTACGATATTAGGGAAGTCGCAAGTTTTTATAGAATGTCCGCGACAGTTCGCCTCCTCAACAATCAATGAGATGATCTGATCCCTATGATAATTGGTCAATTTTTGATTTTCCGCATAGTACTTTAATATTGCGTTGCCTTTGGTACAGCTTTGACAAATATGTTTAACGTTCTAAATTTGTGGGTAAATATATTAAAAGTACATTTTTATGTTTCTAAGGTGTATGCCTCACCAAAGGCAGCTCATCTGTATAGCTTGTAGCTGGCGTACTACATAACCAGGTTTTTACTTTAGAGTGGGTTAAGATTGTGATATCGTCAATATTAAACTGTGGATAGATTTTGAATAAATAAAAAGTATTTAAAAATTGAAATTTGTACCTCTTTCTTTCGCCAAGTAAACAATTTTACGCGAAATTCAGCTCTGAGACCCACGCTTGATATGGCCTCTTTTACATATATCATCTGCAGAAATATATTTAAGTGAATGAAAAGTCACACCATGAGCTGAAAATAAAAAATTCAGACTGTTATTAAAAACTCGTTAGTATTTATGTACATATATATAACTCACATTTTAAATCATCGAATATTATTTCCAAATTGAATTCGACTAGAAGGGTTTTTAACTTTTCGTCATCCTCAGTAGCCATTCCTGTACGTGCATGCAAGAAAAAACTAATTATGTATGCATGTAAATATGTATCTATATTTTTGTTAATATATATTTTCAGCTTAGTACATTCCGATTCAGCTAGCACTTCTAATGCAAACATACATATGTATGTGTATTTTCTAGCACATACACATACATACATGTATGTATGTATGCATTCGCAAAAACAGACAAACATACGCCAACCGAAAACGTTTACCAAAAGCAGCTCGAATTTCTTTTTTGGTTTTTTCTATTAAATTTGTAACTAACAAAAATTTACTATATAAGTACATATGTATGTATATACATATGATTTTATGCTTATTTAAGGTTTTACTTTTACTTTATTATATTAAGTTCAGCCGAAACACTGCACATCTTATGTATGTACATATGTATGTATGTATGTATTTGCATAAGAACATGCCCAAGCGCGCGCAAAGTAACAAATACATACATATTTATGTACATACCAGAGCGACTTTGTGTATTTCATTATGTTAGTTATTGTAATGAACATTTGAATTAATGTATGTTTGTTTGAGTTTGCACATTATTTTAATAATTACATTAGGTAACACTTCAAAGAAAAAAAACTGTACGTTTCATGTACATATGCAGTATATATTTTATATAAGTACATACATATGTATGTATGCATGTATACACACAGACACTATTGAGAATAATAGCACTATTTTTCTTAATTGCTGTGTTTGTGTATAATCGAATATTATTTATAAACATTCAATTAATTACACATGTTGCAAATAATTATTACTTACCTTCTTTAATGCAACTTACACTTTTAACACTTGATAAATTTGTTTTGGTTGACTTGCGCGTCTGCACTTAACACTTTTTTGCTACGAATGAATTGTCTCTCAGCGTGTCGAGCCGTTTCTTGCGTTAGACGTACATATGTAAGCGGAATAGCAACTACCGTTATTGCAACCGGCGCGCCGCGGCGATCGTTTTCACAATAACACGTACGCGTAGCAGCAAAGCAATGAACACTTAAAGAGAGTTGTTCTGTTTTAATATAATGTATGACCAACAAATATTGTATACATACATACCTATATGCATAAGATATATTGATATACTAAATATTTTAAAATATATACATATGTATGTATGTAATTTAATTGAATCTGATAAATTATTGTGTACATAAATGATTAATTATGTCGTTGAAGTAGCGATTAACATGACACAATATCAAGCTTCATTGAAAATTATACATTCCCAATACCCTATAATTTTTCTTTTTCCGTTTTATGCTTTTCGGCAGTGATGTTCATTGTACAAAGCGTGCCACTAACACATTCATACAATGTAGCAATTTTTGTTTCAACATGTACATACATGTATACATGACTTAAAGGCAAGCCAACGGAAAATTCCACTGATGCCGGTTGTCGCAACAAGAACTTGTGCAGCGAATTATTGATGTTCTTGTTTTTTACAAACATATTTATACACATTATGTTTTCTTCCTTCTCCTTGTTTTTTTCGCTCCATCCGATTTGTTTTTTTTTTAACTGGAATTAATATGCTCACCACTTTGATTCAAAAATGAATATGCTTAAATATAATATTTTTCGAACTAAAATCTACAATTTAAGTTTATCATTTTATAATTCTTCTGATTAGTTCAAATTAAAAATGAAACAGTATCATTTTTAATAGTATACACTTTAATTCTAAAGCGTTTCATACTGATTTCTAAAATTTAATTTATCGATTTAAATGTGGTCGTTTTAAATACGAATTATAATAGGGTGCATTTTTAAATTTAAAATTTTTCGTTTTAGGTTTGAGTAGTAATTATTCAAATCGAAATTTTTCCACATTGATTTTAATACGAATAATTTTAAAATCAAAAATTTTAGTATTCAATTTGAAAAATAAATTTTAAAATCTGAATCTAAAATTAAATTTTAGATTTTACGTTGCATTTTTTTTCTCTGTG